>JAOXYD010000003.1:20157571-20177844 GCA_028565735.1 Pinacopodium congolense | reverse complement strand
AAAAATAATGAAGGGACTAACGGTAAAATTAATTTAAAATTTTAAGGACTTATTTGATAGTTTTGAAATTATAGGGAATTAATTGATAATTTTTCATACTATAGGAGGTTTTGGAGAAATTAACCCTATAATTTAATTATTCAAATAGTTTAACCCTTATTTTATAATTATTTTCAATTTAACTTTATAATAAAATATTTTAGAAATTAAATATTTTCAAAGTTTATAATTATATAATAATAGTTATCTATACGGCTACATATATTCAGCAAATCCAACGGCAAAGTAGACGTTTTTTAGAGTTCACTTTAATCGGTTTTTTATTTTTATGTATTTTTGTATGTTTTTTAATTTTTGTAATATTTTTTTCAAGTTTTCATATCTTATTTGTATGTTAAATTTTTAGTTTTGTTTAAAAAATAAAAATAAAAAATAAAAAATAAAATAAAAAACAAACAAACCCTAGTATTTCAGCCTTCAACTTTTAAGATTTATTGGAAAAAGAATTATGTATTTCTTGATTACCAATATTTGAATATAATAAATTACTTCGTACGTGTCTTGGAAAACACAAAAATTATCAATTAGAATATTTTTAAAATATATAAAATTTAAAAATATTTTCAAAATAAAATTTAAAATATTAAAAATTTAAATCTAAATAATGATATTAATTTTAATAATTAAATTATATTACTAAATATATTTTAATTTATAAATGTAATATTATATATTTTATTTATTTAGTTATTCATTCATAATAAAATAAATAACTTTTGTTAAGACCCATTTTATAAATTGAATTAGGTAGGAGTTCAAAATTTTTAAAATCTTTAACATAGACGTACAAAATTACGTCATACATAAATCCAGTCCACGTAGCTTCTGGGCTGTTTGTTGACCGCATAACATCAACAGAAAGAAAGGAAAAAGACACTCATTCAGGCCTTTTATCAAACAGTTCAATCGGAATTCCTTACTCCGCCGCCTTTTCCCCAAATCCCGTTCTCATACACCGGTTTAAAAGAAAAGAAAGAGGAGAAGTTTCTTATTCTACCGATTTCCACGCACCGAGGAGAAGGGAAACCTAAGAAAAGAAACGAAGCTGAATCGACCGACTCGTTAAGCTGCTCGATTTCTCACCTCCAAAGTGTTATCCTAATCCTTTTCAGAAGAGAAGCACTATACACAGATAGGTTTATCCTAAATCCTAAACTTTTATAACAGTATCTTTTTTTATATCGTTTTGCCGATATTCTGCAAGCTTTGCGTTCGTTTTTTCTGCAATCAACCTTCTATATGTTCTTTTTTTTATAAAAATTTAAGTTTAGGGCTTCATTCTATTTTTTTAAAGACTTTTTATCATATATTGCAGAAAGTTTTTGATCAAGAATTCAGTTGGTGATAAATTTCGGATCCGAAGCAAGAAGTCAGTTTCCACCTCGTAAACTCGTGTGCTCCACAGCCCGACCCAACGACTCAAGACGCTACAGGTAATCTGAGATTTATTTTTCGCCAGCCTTGGAGTCGAAACAAACAATGCAATATTTTTGTAATTTACAATTTAAGCCTTATGTACGCAGTTCAAGTTTCTGTCTCTCAAAATTTCCAATCATTACTTGCATCAGAATATTCGTGTCCATTGCAATTGAATGTTACTTCTTATTTTTCTGCAGGATTAGGGTTTCTAAGGGCTGAATCTTGAACTTTTTTTGTCTACTTTTGAGCTAGTTGGAATGGAGGTTTGTCTCTGATTCAAGTCTCCATTCATGCGTATGTGTAGTTTAGAGATGTTTATTGATTATTTTTATGTATTCTAGCAAGGAGGTGAAAGCGGCGTTCTTGATATAGACAAGACCATGGTGATTATGGAGCCTGAGCAGAGCGCTGGAGGGTTGTCTGTGCCTGTGAAGGAAAAAATTAAATTTAAGGCTCCTGAAAAAAAGTCCCTTTTAGGTATGTTTGAAGCATTAATTGTACTTTCTTCTTTATCACTTCATCTTTTAGTGCAATGGTGGCTAAGTTTACTCTTTGCGCATGTTTTTTTGCATTTAAATATGCTGTTTCCTTGATAATATATAAACTTTTGACAGGACTAGATGTCCTTGCAAATGCAAAGAGGGGAGGATCTGGTGATGCTTTTAAGGCTCCTAGAGAGAGAGTGACTACAGTTGTGGCATCTATTGAAGAGGAGGGGGAGTTGGTCTCTTCAGAAATAGATCCCCCAAGTGACCATAAAACTGATAATGCACGCCCTAATGTGAGTAGGCGGTATCGTGAAACATCTGCAACTGAGACAACACGTACTGGTATGTTTCAAGTTTTCTTTCTAAAGTCCCTTGAGCTTAACTTGTGTTTTTTTTTCTTGTACTGTTTTGTTATATGAAAAGTATTCATGTTGGATGTGATTGTGATAGAATTTCTTTCAGTGCCAACTCTCATCCAAAATTTTGTGGAAGTTTCTTTTTTAACAATTTGTTTTTTCAAAATTATATCATATGAGAAATTTCGTCCTAAATGGATATAATCATTTTATCGGATATATGGATTAAAAGATTGAGTTTTTGGAGAGTAAAATCAAATTGTTCTGTTTTATGGGTTGTGGGGACCAGCTCTTGAGTAATGCACTTCTTGCAATTATTTAAATGGGTGAAAGGGGTACTCAACTATCAAAGAGATTGATGATAGCTCTCTAGCTTTTCTTTTTTTAAAATAACTGAACTGATAAGTTGCAAGATTTCTGTTAGTTATTTCTATTGTCAAGTTTCTAGTATATTCTTTATTATTATTATTATTATTTTTTTATTTTTATTTTTTTGGTCAAGTTTAGGGCTTCATTCTATTTATCTTGAGACTTTTTATCAAATATTGCAGAAAGTGTTATGACTCAAGAAGAATCAGTTGGTGATAAATTTCGGATGCAACGATTGAGAGAGGATAGAGCTTCATATGTAAGTTACTCCACTATTGATACTATTTTTTGGTCTTATTGTGACCAAAGTTGGGTAAATGTTTACAAAATTATCTCTTCTTAGGAATCTGAGGTTGGTAGTTTTGGGCATTCTATAAGCCTTTTTTGGTTCTTCTAAGTGCCTTGTTTCTATATGATTGTTTTTGGTCACTGTTTACTTGAAACAGAATCTAGGCTAAAACAAGGGACTAGAGCGGAATAGGCTAATGATATCAACCTTCTGATTGTATTTATATTGTGATAATGTTTCCCTTTTTATTTATAAGCTTTATTACCTTTAAATTGGAAAATTTTGCATCTCAATAGCATATGGTATGGATTGAAGGATCAAGCTGCTTCTGTTGGGAGTTCTCAGAGTATAAGGTCTAGGAGTCCTGATGGTGAGAGGAATACCTACAGAAATGACAGAAGAGACTTTAAGGATGGCACTTGGAATGAGAGTCGGAGAGGTAAACACAGGCACAGCAATGAACGTGAAGATCGTTATCGTGGAAGGCAAGCCTATGATAACTATGAGCGAGATAGTGGTGGAGATTACGGGAGGAAACGAAGCAGATATGAAAGTTCAAGGACACCAGGTATCTTTTACTCTTGTTCTAGGCTTTTTGTTCGGTTAGATTCTGAAATTTATAGGGATCTTCAGTACTATTTTTAGAATGTATTTATGAACTATTCCTTTAAAGAAGCATGTACAAACTCTGTGTGGGGAGGGAAGGGAGGATGACATAGAGTTGGCGTAACTGACCAGAAATTTCTGGCCTCTTGTTTAATCTGGTCTCAAGATATTGATCTTGCAGGCAGATCTGATTGGGATGACAGAAGATGGGAATGGGAAGAAACACCTCCCAGGGATAGTTATTCTAACAGCAGGAGACGCCCTCAACCGTCACCATCTCCAATGCTAGTTGGAGCCTCACCTGATGCACGATTAGTTTCCCCATGGTTGGGTGGCCAAACACCTCGTTCTTCTGGTATTTCAGTAATCTTTTATCTTTCTTTATCTATTTATGTTTTAGGTTATGCATCCCGTCCCACATTTACAACCTTATATTGCAAAAATGTAGGTTATGCTGCTTCTCCTTGGGATCACATTGGTCCATCCCCTGTTCCTATTCGTGCGTCTGGATCTTCAGCAAAGTCCTCTAGCTCTAGACCGGGTCAGAGGTCACATCAACTTTCCTTGTCTACAGCAAGTTCCCAAACAGTGGAGGTAAAATTTGGTTGATTAAAACCATTCTTCCTTTTGTTTTGTGAACCTTGAATTGTGTTTTGATTCTGTCCCTCCATCCCTGATGATTGGTGTTCACGGTATGCTAAGTAAAGTTATATTCCTTTGTTGTCACCCAGGATGAAGAAGCTGCGAAACCTCACTCATCTGAGCAACATAATCATGAAATTAGTGAAAGCATGCGGATTCAAATGGAATATGATTCTGACCGAGCCTGGTAAATTTTCCACCAAAGACTCATCTGATGTTTGACTTTTGACATCATCTGCCTTAATGATTTTGATCCTTGCTATGAGAAAACACGTCATGTTTTAGCAATAAGTTTCTTGATTGAATTCCTGTTGATAGGTATGACAGAGAAGAAAGCAATACTATGTTTGATGCTGATAGCTCGTCATTTTTTCTGGGTGATGAAGCTTCATTCCAAAAAAAAGAGGCAGAGTTGGTCAAAAGATTGGTATGTTAAATACTTGGATTAATCTTTTCCATATTTCATTCTGTTTCAGACTTTAGATATTGTATCTATATCTGGATTTATATGATATAATAAGTAACAATGGTTTACAACTCTTTTGCACTTAGAGATGATCATTAGGATTCATCAACTTGGATCTGATAAGCTTCCATTTTCATGTTGATGTTTGCTAATACTAGTTGAGAAGTCATGATTTTGCCTCAGGTCTTATTGAAATGTTCAATCCAGATAAAGTTTAGGTTATAATATGAAAAATACTTTACAAATTTCATTATTGAATATGAACTAGATAAGTGCTGCTTGTGTAAATTGTTTTCTTTTTCATTGGATTGGACTTATTTGCTAATTCTAGCATTCATAACACAGGTGCGAAGAGACGGCACCAGAATGTCTCTTGCTCAAAGCAAAAAGTTGTCTCAGCTTACTGCTGATAATGCTCAATGGGAAGATAGGCAACTTTTGAGATCTGGAGCTGTTAGAGGTACTGAGGTACAGACTGAGTTTGATGATGAAGATGAGAGAAAAGTTATTCTTCTTGTACATGGTAAGAGAACTTTATGATGAGCCTTATATTTTAATTTAGTAATGGAGGACAACTCCTTTTAGCATTTGCTTGAACTATTTATCATGTTCTCCTTTGTTAGATACAAAGCCTCCTTTCCTGGATGGAAGAGTTGTGTTCACCAAACAAGCTGAGCCAATTATGCCCATAAAAGATCCCACATCAGACATGGCTATTATTTCACGCAAAGGATCAGCTCTGGTCAGGGAAATTCATGAAAAGCAAAGTATGAATAAGTCACGCCAGCGCTTTTGGGAGCTTGCTGGCTCAAAACTTGGTGATATTCTTGGTGTCGAGAAAACAGCTGATCAGGTATAGTACTTGAATATCTTAACCAAACAGTAACTTTGCAAATTTGTTTTGGATATAACTAAAGTATCTTTTTTTGTCTTTTCTTTTCATTTTGTCCTAGATTGATGCAGATACCGCTGTAGTAGGTGACGAAGGTGAAGTAGATTTCAAAGAAGAAGCAAAATTTGCACAGCATATGAAGAAAGGAGAAGCTGTTAGTGATTTTGCATTGTCAAAGACCATAGCAGAGCAGCGGCAATATCTACCCATATTCTCAGTTCGAGATGAGCTACTACAGGTTCGAGAATGCCCTTTTCTTGTATTGATGCTTTGTTCTTTATAGCTTTTCATATTTGGGAAATTTGGTACTTGTTACTGATTCTTCAACTTCGTGTTCAGATTCTGGAAAACAGAATTTCATAATTGACCCATTAGCCATTTTTTACACTTCCTTTTTTAGTTTCCAACTGTTATTTTCACTTACCTCTTTTGGATAACTATCTTATTATCTTCTTGAATGTACATTGGATAGATAATTCGTGAAAACCAGGTAGTTGTTGTAGTTGGAGAAACTGGTTCTGGGAAGACAACACAACTGACACAGGTTCCTATAGTTTCTTATTTTTTCATATAATTCTATTGTTTCTTCGGTGCACTAGAGTATATGTGTTCTGGAATGCTGAATATAAATTGCAATTTTGTTTACAGTTTCTTCACGAAGATGGGTATACAAAAACCGGTATAGTGGGTTGTACCCAACCAAGGCGTGTGGCAGCTATGAGTGTTGCAAAACGAGTTAGTGAAGAAATGGAGACTGAATTGGGGGACAAGGTTGGCTATGCCATCCGTTTTGAAGATGTGACCGGATCAAATACCATAATTAAGGTATGGTAAATTGTTAGCCTCCAGTAGTGAACATAGTAAACACTTGTCTTTTTCTCTTATGCTTATTGATTGTGATGTTGCTAATTGGGAACTGAAGTAGTCTTTCTGTCCAGGAATAACTTCCAATTTGCGTTGGAAGAAAAAAGATCTATATTATACCCCTAAAAAAAGGGCCAAAAAGACAATTTTTGTTATTATAGGTTCATTCAACATCTGGTTCTGAAAATATGTTGCATGCATGGTTTTGCAGTACATGACTGGAGTTATCTTACGATCTGAAAAAAAGCTTTGCTTTTCTTCTCTAAAAGGAAATTGAAGAAATTATGTCATTATAGTGTTCATTAAACCTTCAGTTCTGAAAATATTTAGTTGTTGCTTTCTCAAATTCTGCGTGAATGGTTTTGTAGTACATGATTGATGGAGTTATTACATTTAAAAAATCTTTGCTTTTTCCTTAAAGAAGGAAGCCCTTCCTTTTGGAAATGATATGTTGCATCTTAAAATTTTCACGCACCATTTTGCAGTACATGACTGAAGGAGTGCTTTTGCGCGAAACACTCAAAGATTCTGAGCTTGATAAGTATCAGTATGTGATCATATGACTCCATTTTTTTTTTCTGTAATATTTGTGAATGAGAAAATCACCGACTATCATTATTGTGGTTGTAGTGTCGTAGTAATGGATGAAGCACATGAGAGGTCCTTAAGTACTGATGTGCTGTTTGGGATTCTCAAAAAGGTGGTTGCTGCACGTCGAGATTTCAAACTCATTGTGACATCTGCAACTTTAAATGCCCAGAAATTTTCAGATTTCTTTGGGAGGTAATATTGATTTTTCTTTTACCATCACAAGTTCAAAAAATCCTTCATATTATTGCTTAATGATTTTCCAAATCTGTTGCAGCGTACCAATTTTTCACATTCCTGGAAGAACATTCCCTGTGAACATTTTGTACAGTAAAACTCCTTGTGAGGATTATGTTGAAGCTGCAGTGAAGCAGGCAATGACTATTCACATTACCGGTCCTCCAGGTGACATACTAATATTCATGACCGGCCAAGATGAGATTGAAGCAGCCTGTCATGCCCTGGCAGAGCGCATGGAACAACTGCTATCCTCAACCAAGAAAGCAGTTCCTAAACTCTTGATACTTCCAATATATTCTCAACTTCCAGCTGATTTGCAAGCAAAGATATTCCAGAAGGCTGAAGATGGAGCCCGGAAATGCATAGTTGCTACCAATATTGCTGAGACATCATTGACTGTGGATGGAATTTTTTATGTCATTGATACAGGATATGGTAAAATGAAGGTGTACAACCCTAGGATGGGGATGGATGCACTCCAAGTTTTCCCAGTTAGCCGTGCTGCTGCTGATCAGCGTTCTGGACGTGCTGGAAGAACTGGCCCTGGCACCTGCTATAGGCTTTATACGGAAAGTGCATACCTTAATGAGATGCTGCCCAGTCAAATTCCAGAAATCCAACGGACAAACCTTGGCAATGTTGTGTTGCTGCTCAAGTCTCTTAAAATTGACAACCTTCTGGATTTCGACTTTATGGATCCACCTCCACAGGATAACATCCTCAATTCCATGTACCAGTTGTGGGTCTTGGGTGCACTTAACAATGTGGGAGATCTGGCTGATATTGGCTGGAAAATGGTTGAGTTCCCGTTGGACCCCCCACTTGCTAAGATGCTTTTGATGGGTGAACAACTAGGGTGTATAAATGAGGTTTTGACCATTGTTTCAATGCTTTCAGTGCCTTCAGTATTCTTCCGACCAAAGGATAGGGCAGAGGAGAGTGATGCTGCAAGGGAGAAATTTTTTGTTCCAGAATCTGACCATCTGACCTTGCTTAATGTCTACTTGCAATGGAAAGAACACCAATATCGGGGAGATTGGTGTAATGATCACTTTTTGCATGTTAAGGGATTACGAAAGGCTAGGGAAGTCAGATCCCAGCTCTTGGATATCCTGAAGACATTGAAAATTCCTTTAACATCTTGTGGACATGAATGGGACATTATACGGAAGGCCATTTGTTCTGCATATTTTCATAATGCAGCCAGACTAAAAGGTGTTGGCGAGTATGTTAATTGTAGAAGTGGGATGCCGTGCCATTTGCATCCAAGCAGTGCTCTATATGGATTGGGTTACACACCAGATTATGTTGTTTATCACGAGTTGATTTTGACAACAAAGGAATACATGCAGTGTGCCACTTCAGTGGAGCCCCAGTGGTTGGCTGAGTTGGGACCTATGTTCTTTTCAGTGAAAGAATCGGACACATCCATGTTGGAGCACAAGAAAAAACAGAAGGAAGAGAAAACAGCAATGGAAGAGGAAATGGAAAATCTGCGGAAAGTTCAGGCAGAGGCAGAAAGAGAGAGCAAGATAAAAGAGAGAGAGAAAAGAGCAAAGCAACAGCAACAGGTCGCTACCCCAGGCCTACGGCAAGGCTCATCCACGTATTTGAGACCAAAGAAGTTTGGTTTGTAAATGTAAATGTCTGTTCATACTTTGATGTAAACTTCATCATGCTGGGAAGAAGTTCCCATTGTAATTAGTATTTAGGCTTCGGTTTTTACTTTGAATTCTTGATTTAAATGCATCAACAGGGCTTCTTGAATCAATGATACCAAATACAATTGATGTCCTGACATCCAGATTTATGCTTGCATTTTTCTCGTTGAAGATTTTATGTTCCAGCATTTACCTCTGTATGCATAACGAATAAGTTTTAGAAAGCAGTTACCAGTAAGCTTTATGGATTGTAACCCCTTGAATTCTGGTCTATTGCTAATTGATAAGCTTCTAAGATTATAACCCAAATAGGTCTATTGCCAATTGATAACCTTGGAGACATCATTGGTTTGACATCACTGGAAGAAGCAGCAGGAGGGAATAATGATGAATGAATTCTGATATTCCTGAATACAAAGCTTATATATGAAACTATTTCTGATTGAAACTTTTAAATGCAAGCATCAAGATATAGCTCAAGTGTCTAGTCTCATTTTGAAGGCATACACTACATGGAAGGAGCCCCATTTGGCAGACATTCAAGTGTTGTTAGCGCCTTTGAAAAACAAACAAAGAACCTCTCGAGCCTTTCCCTAATCTAATCTTCTCATCAATATATGTTATCTGCAGCTTCACTTCACTTTCACCACCATATTGAAACTCAAAGCCTCCCACCTTGAGTTGAGGTGGTTCAAATATAACCTGAATCCAGCTATCATCCAAAGCCTTCAATTTACCTGCATATGCGGGAAAAAAGAGCAATTGAAGACAAGGTCTTGTCATTGATAATACAGGTTTATGTTGAAGAGATTAATAAAGATATAAAGGTTGCAATCTTTATGCGGTAGGAAGGCCACAATAATTCCCTGGATTAGGAGTTTTACTTGGATTATTATGTCCTGGATCAGGATGTGAATCAAGATGAATGACTAAATTCATTCACTTCCTATTCTAATTCCGAATTCTTCCCTTAGATCATTTAAATTTACTGCTAACCATAACATATATATGCAATATTAATGGCACAAAGGAAGTAATATTGAATATATGATTACCTTTTAAAGAGACCTCTCCATCCAGGAACCCCAAAGCAGAAAAAGCCACCTTGTTTCTCACCGTGTCAGGAGCTTCAACAGCCTGAATCATTTCCTTTGTTCTGAAAAATAGGCGTCCCAATGCACTCCTATACCCACCACCAGGTGAAGTTGGCCTTGAGCAATAAGCGACATCCCACTCTGAATCAGACCATTTAAGCTCACAAATCAATGAATTGCTACTTAAACAGAAAAGGGTAACCAGCACTGATCCAAAACTTGAAAGAAATGTTGAAGAAAAAGTAGAGGGGTGTGTTTTGCGAATATTCAGAACTTCACCTCCAAAGATAAGAGGGCATTTCACAGGCTCAGGAACACAATATTTCTGCAATTCTTGAGCAACATCAGCCACTTCTTTGTGCTGTTCTATACTTAGTGAAACTCCACCATCTGTATGTGCAACCTAATGTGCTTTTGTATTCAGATTTCAAGAAAACAAAAGAAAAAAATGAACTTCAAATTACCTACTGTACGCATTATCTTCAGCAATCAATAACGGGTAATAACAATGTTGACTAACATGACAACTCGAAATATGCATCGCCGAATCCATAAAAGCCGACTTTCACAATTAATATGCAGATACAAAGCTTCAATCCAAGTGGGTTTTACCTTAGACAAAATAGAAGCAACCAGATCATCGGGTCGTCCGGTTTTCACTTCCGGGTTTGAGACCGAAACCGAGCACACGATTCGATGAGCTGTACTCGATCCATTAGAGAAGGTTAAAGAACCACTTAAACACAAGTTGAAAGGTGTAGAGAGAACCAGAGAAGTCCTTGGTCTGTATAATTCAGGTCCTCTGAAGGACGATAACAGGGCTAGAGAAGAAGAAGTTGTTGCCATGGCGGCCGGAGAGCTGAAGCTTGGAGCAGACAGAGACCACAGTTCTGATTATACTAGATTTTCACATGGGCTTATGCCACGTTAGCATGAAAATCGATACGGGCCCCACGGGATTCTTTTAATTGGTTTATGTGTTGCCACGTCGGCTGACTTCATAGCCTGTTTTATCCGTTGTAATTTAACATAGTTAATGTTACCTGTTTTCTATTTGGTAAAATATACTAATTTATTTTCAAAATTTTAAATAAATTCTTAATATTTTTATGTCAACGTCTATATATATAATTATCTTTACTTAAGTGAAATTTAGTCATAGATCTTTTAAAACTTTTTTTATAATATAAGTTCTTATAATTAAATTACGTTTAAATAAAATTATTTTATAAAAGTTTAATGTTGAGGTTGATAGACAAATATCTATGAATAATTAATTTTAAATTTTGTATAAACTTCAAATGCATCGTTTCTTTATATAATTATGGGATAATTTGGGATTTCTGAGTTTTTTAACATAAATTTACAAATTTACAGACTGAGGATTGGCACCTTACTAAAAACAGAAGATACAAGGTGCTTCCAACTGTTTTTTTTTTGTTTTTCCCTGAAAACTTTTTGTTTTATCACACAAATGCCAATGTATGCACTTACTGGTTGTAACTTGTAATACCAATCCAAATTCTCTAAGCGCAACACATATACACTTTCAGGCTTCTGCTCAACTGTTGGAATTTATGGAGCTTAGAATTTGACTTGTACACTATTGACAATATCAAAGGCTTATCCCAGAAACAAATGAGCAACAGAGTAGTAAAAACACACGAGGAAATGGGTTTGGTTGAGTCTTTCATTAAAGAGTAATATCGGTAGCCCAAGATGCATATTAAACTGAAAGTCGAAACTTTTCTGCATACAGCAAAGTATCCAAGTTTGTCAGAGGAAGTTATCAAGATCTGATAAGAAACAGAAATGGTTTGCACCTTCTAATAGCTGACTTGTATTTTCTTATTTGGACCAGAAAGCATGATACAAGGAGGAAAAAATTGTCTGCTGATGTTACAAGGATGAAAGGGAAATGCAAGAGTCTTTCTCTGTTTCAAAAATTGGATTACTTTCCATCTGTAAATGTAGAGACATAAATAGGAACTAAACGAGCCTACAGTATCTTTTGATTTCCCTGAATCTTTGTTGGAAGTACATTTTGATGTCTGTTTTCGTTCTCATATCTTAACATACATGGGTATAAATCAGGCCTCACCATGGGGGGTGGTCATCTTCTGGGGTTTGAGGTGGCATTGGTTTCCAACTAGGTTTCTCATCCCAGTACATGTCGTAATATATATGTCCAGGATTGTGACTTCCCACACAGCACCATATACCAACGTACTGCTTCACACGCCTCCTAAACTTTTCTTCTCGTTCCTGAGTATGTTTAAACAGGGTATTAGTACATAAAGAGTGAAACTCATACACCTTCAAACTTAAACAAATTCCAACCAGGAAAGTAGACTTGCCTTGTCAGTGAAACCCGCAAAAGCATCTTGCATCGAAGAGAACTGAATGACTTTGATATGTTTGAATGCTGAGAATATCTTCTTGAACTGCAGATTAGAATAAAATTTCCGGTTGGTGAGGCAAATTGAGGCACTGGGCAGATGGCATTGAGAGGGAGTCTAAGAATCCATTTGACTAGTTAACCCGACTATAAGAATATACCATAACTGAACTAAACAGCATGCTAGGTCCAGTTCCTAGACTAACTAATCCAAATTTGGCATCTGTTCAACACGCTTATGTTCACCAATTTTGTTTTGTGAAGAGACATCCTGGTTTTCACATCTGTGAACACCGACCATACAAACAACGATGATTTGACTGCATTAACACAATGTTCCTCGTAATACTTGAAACCAAATACACATTAGGCAGGTAGCTTCAAAAGCTTGAAAAAGAATTTCACTTACCGTTGCTTCATTGCTGTGTTTTGGAAACTTAAGCAATCCTGACGAAGTTATATTGTTTGATGCATGACAGTCTTGGCTTCCATCTTGACAAAGCTGGACACTAAGCCATGATTGTTTCACCTACAAAAATCCAGAGGATCACTAATTCAGAAGCACTGACAACATAGCTCTTTCAGCAGAGATGTAAGTTCAGTTCTTACTTGGAGGGGCAATAATGGATTTTCTAGAAAGGAATACTCTCTAATGCCAATTCCAGGGCCAAACTCCTCCAGTGGCAGCTCTTTCAACATTACATTTACCTGCAGTCCAGTTGATATTCCTTTCATTAAGAGAGTCGTATGCCAAGTTCAGGAGAAAAACATTTTTACAATTTTTCTATCAGACCTATAGCAAAGTTAGAAATAAAAACTCTGTTAGTTTAATATCTAATGCAGCTTCATTCCAAGGCTCAACTCAAACTTATATGGCATTTATGAGGAAATAATTAAAAGCTCCAGAAATAACATGAAAGGCAAAAAGATGATAACTAATAGACATAACACTAAAGCTAACAACACAGATCAAGCTGATACAGCTGATCTAGATTAAGTAAAGAATAGGGTTAGTATGGATGTAGAAAAGAAGCCAACTTAAGCAACTGAAGAATATCAACTACAGATATAAAGAACTACAGCTAGTACTTAGGTTCAATTAGTTTAGAACTTCATCATGAACATATAGAATGGAACCACAAACACAAAAATGCTAATCAGTACTTAATAATGACTATCTGAAAAATTATAAGAGCTAAGGTATAGTCTACCCCCCTCCATAAAACCAAAATTTCATATTTAAGCATAAGCATGTTTTAATCTTAGTTCCTTTTTATATTCACCGATCCGAGGAATTGATTCAAAAGAGTTTTACGCCAAGGCCCAACTAAACATAGGCACAATTTGGGTTAATATTAGCAACTATTTTAAACAAGAAAACTTATGATGGATTGATTTTTTTGGTAAATGCTCAAGAAAAATTTTGAGTACACCTACAAAAGGGGATCTTCAAAACCCCTGTAATATCCAGATTTCTAAACATGATTGAATTGATGCTGCGCAATTAGGTTACAACTTGTAGAGGCTGAAACTTGAACCAACGTCAACCTGGTCATATTCCACTGCAAATTGATATAAATTCCATACACATCACAATGGCATGAGAATCTACTTCGCATTGCACAGATTGAAGTCTTCTACAAAACATGGAAACCAATTGCCATGCAATGGCTGTATAAGTAGGAAATCCAATGATATGCTTTCATTTTGCACTATAAATGAACGTCACTAGCAGCTGAAAATATATTTGAAGAAATTTTTTCCTCACAGATTTGAGTAACACGACACATGCACATTTCCTAAGTACGCGACAAGTAAACATTTTCTCAGGTAGAAAGTAGCTCCAAGTTTAAGTGAGAAGGAGAAGATAGTAGTTTCCACAATCAGCTTCAAGATTAAAGAAAGCACCTCAAATACATGGTCCAAAGGGCAGAGAAAAGGTTGCCTAGTCATAGAACCCTCCAGAACTCCGGGATGGGGAAACCACAACCTATCCAATCTGCACCATAATGGAGGCATGATCTGAAATGTACACATAGAACAGACCAACAAACAAACCTTTAGTCTTGTTATTGCTTCCATTGACACCACTTTATGTAGGAAAAAGAGAGCAGTAATCATCATGCATCAGTTTAAGTGAAGTTGTGTTTGGAAAGTAGATTTAAACACCAGTTTTCGCATCAACTTACGTGACCTCGCACAGACACCAATTTTCCCATCAACTACTTACTTGACCTCACTCCTTTACAAAGAAGACTTTCTTGCTTAGTATTGAAGCTCAGTAGGTAAGATTTTAGAGGTTTCTTGAGTTCATACCAAGCTACAGTTATTAGTCTTTGGCGAAACAATAAAGGAAGAGAAGCCAAGGAACAATTATTTAAATTGCGACAGGGAAATAAATCACTATAAATACAACTAGTAAAACGTAGGAGGGAATGCATGTTCAAGAAGGGAATTACTCTCACCAGGGTGCGATTTAACAATGATGCAATTGCCAGTGCCGTCCTTATTTGTTTCATCTGAAGACAACAGAAGGTATGAGAATCAAGATGGTATCAGACGAGTTGCAGCATTCAAATTATGAAAGTTGGTGCTTACTTGATAATTAATTGCAGAGAAGTGTGATTCAAGATTATGCTCCCCATCAAGTAACAAACTCTTTGGAATAGATGGCTTAAATGACAAAAAGCCTCCTGCATAAATTTAAGGTGATGTTAAGCAGCGGCAATTATCTTAAATGAGGACAAAGTTCAACCATTAACTAAAAGGAGATGCGATGACCCAGGCAAGAAGTGTCAGGGGTTGAATAAAAAATTAATGCAAATTTCTGTTGTTGAAGAAACTGAGACAGTTAGGGCCCCATTTGATTTCTTAAACTTTGGCTGATCAAAGGGGAACTTTTTGATGAAAGAAGAGCGAAGAAAATAATTGAAGATAACAAAAGAACATATATAAGTTGTTGCATCCACTGCCATTAAAGTGTCAAGTTTAGACATTCAGTTCAGAAAGAACTCAGATTCTAAGTAAATTGAAATATCTAGTGGTTAACAGAACACCCATTGGCTATATCTACTTTCTCATTGCATTGCCCAGAAATTGAAGTTATCAAAACCTGAAAAATTGTTGAGAGGTGAGGCATGGTGTTACCTGGTGCATCATAGTACTCTGGAGGATCATAGAAAACCATAGCTTCTCGCAACCGATGACGCTTTCCTGCGGTGCCTGCATACTGAAATGTTGTATGCACTGCATATGGCTCCAATCTGAGTTGCTGATACATAGCCTGCAAATATATCCACAAGGACCAGGAAATTTAGTCTTTTGATCACATTTTCATGGTCCAAGCAAGCAATGTGAAGTTTAACAAACTCTTATTTCTAAATAAGATGAAGCATAGAAATTTATGGTAAAAGCTAAATCAACATATAAAAAGATGCCACCTGCACAAAATAAGTGTGTCCACTGCAAAATATACTTGCTGGCAAAATTCCAAGCTTCAGAGTTCCATCAAATGCATAAACAAGACCACTGTCTCCATCAACAGGAGGTCCTAATTGCTTCCGTACAATCTCATTGAACCCGTTCTGATCCCATATCTTGTCATCAGCCAAAAGCATTTCTTTCCATTCTTTTGCCAACTTTTTTGAAGACTCTGTTGGCCGCCAATGGAATATTCCTATGTTATAGGCACCTCCAACTATCAAAGTGAAGAAATAAGCCTATTAGTTGATTGATCATCAAAAGTAATAAAATACTCTCAAATTGGCATCCTAGTGATAGATACAATAAAGCCAAGAAGAATTAAAGCAATGGAACTTAACCAAGAATGTTCCAGAAACAGCTGTTAATGAACTATACAAGTCGGGCAAGCTTGGATGGATTGAATGCTACAAATGAAGTTTATTTATGAAGAACAAAACAAGTGCACCATCCCTCCACGACGATGCAGAAAGTTGTTGGTAGATCTGAGTAAAATGCAAACTTAAAAGTACAAATTACCGAATTTGCCCCTCCTATTGCACATATACTATTGCTCACATATAGAGAAGCATTCAAGCATTATAATGGCTCTTCCGTAGGCGGAATCCACACCTACCCCCACTCTCGCCCTTAAAATAAAGTGTAAGAAAAGGACGGTAAATTATCTGCCATTAGATCAGGCAATTTTTATATGATTATTATCAACTAGACGAATTCTCTATATCATGCGCAGTCAGTTGTCAGAAGAAGGTTGATAATTGTCACCATTCATCATATTTCTTGACATTCGAACCAATCAAAATGGGGAAAGTGCAGAAAAATGTTGTGGATGATGCTACCAGCCATAAAGCTACACAAGGGACAACAAAGTGCAAGAAATATTAATCTAAAGCAAGTTCACCTTGTTGCCCAACTTCCAAACTGTCATCCACCACCGTTGGTACAACTTGATCACTTGAAGTTAAAACATCTGCATCTGGATATTGAGCAAGGTATGGGAGTGGATCCTGTTCAAAGATAATGAATAACCTTATGAAGTTTGTACTGAAAATAACGGCGCTAGATAAAAAGGAAATAATCTTTCTGAAGAAGTTTGTTCTAAAGTTAAAACAAAATATTTGATTGTGTGCATAAGATGATCACAACAATACCAGAACGGAAGCTGGAGAAATATGAAATTAGACACAAATTTCCTATCTCCAAAAATTTTTGTTTGTTGTGCTACATCAAATTTAATCAACTGGGAAGATAAGATTACATAATTGGAATAATAGAAACAAGGCACAGATAAATTGTATCTCCTAGATAAGATAGGTACCATACTATCAAATGAAACATAACTGCTAGCAAAGGCAAGATTGCAGGTTGAGGCTCTTGATAAATCTTTTCATGCAAAAGAACACTAAGTAAGAGGATTTCAATTTTTCTTTATACTTGTTTCAGAACATCCTATACAACACCTTGCCTACTTACGATAACCATTAAACGATACCCTCAATCTTTTGTATTTAATTTCAAATATAGCAACCATTCCACAACAACCAAGAAGGCTCACTAAGAATATAAAATACTTCAAAATGAAAAAGAAGGGGGAAAAAAAGATGAAATATCTGAAATGATTCAAGTGTGGGGATAATTCAGGATGTTGGATTCTAAAAGGTGCAACCAAATAGATGAACACTACCTTTAACCAAACCATGTCTGTGTCACACATCAATACTTCATATCCAAAAGGGAGGATTGCATCTATCAGAAGAACTTTTTCTCTCCCCATTTTATGAAAGGTTGGTGAGCCCCAACCAACATCTGATGTGCTCATGTGACTTCCCATGTCAAAAACAGGAATCCCTTTCCAGTACAGAGCCTCCAAGAGTTTAGTGTCCATAGCACCTATTTTAGCATAAGTAACAACTTTCAGAAACTCAAGTCCCACCGGAAGAAATTTTAAGCAACTGAGATTGTCTAAAAGGCTTACCAACAAGAAGATTAGAAAGCCCTAGATCCGTCAAGTGTTTGACCCATGTAAGGATAAAATCCATGAATGCATAATTACCAAATGTAACAATTATGATATTATCTTTGACCCTTTCCTCAACTAGTTGTTTGGTCAGTTTAAAATTCTTTAGAGGAGGAAACTTGGCATTGCGTGGGGGAGCATCCCAAATTGGTTTTGTTTCTCTGTTTGGAAGCCCTGATGTTGGCATCAAAGGAGCAACCATTGGCAATTGAGAAGAATTTGATGACTGATCCAAGTAAGGAGCATCCACATCTGAGAATAATAGAGTTTGTTGAGGAGGAAAATAAATGGTAAACGACTAATTGCAACGATGAGTGGATTGAACAACTATGTCATCAAGATGAAACTGCATTGGCAAAAGTATATAAAGGCAGGCAAACCATGACAAGGAGGGAAACAAAAATGAAAAAAATTAAGTTAGCAAGATCTATAGCAGCACAGTATTGACAGTGGAAAGATTCCCATTTAGCTCCATTATCACCGGTATTAAGTGCAGATTGGAATGCAAGTGTTTTTTTATTTTTTCTTCTTTTGGAAATCCAAGTGTTTTTATGCTAAGAAGAGAATGAGAAGGAATCAAACCAGCATTTATTATAAACAAGTATAAAAGGAATGCAGTTAAATTTTTGAAAAAAGTGAGCATCCGTGATTTCTCAGAATAGTATCTGGGACAAATTTTCCAGCATTATGAGCAAAAGAGTAGTGTGTTAACCAGAAGTGTTAAGAAAGACAACATTTTCAACAACCCAACAATTCAACCAGAGATAGATAGAATTAAATGGTGAGTATCGTAACTCAAACTGATAGCAGAAATTGTTGCATAATCAGTCCACGGTCCAGAAAGAAAAAAAAAGTCAAACTTGAGCTACGGGAGTACAAGAGACATAGCCAAAAACCCAAGAACAACATGATGTGATCGTCATTACTATGTATTCACTACTAATAAAGAATGGATTCATTTACAAAACCACACACAGCAAAAAGGAAAAGCATACGAGAGGTGATTGTCGGAGGAGAAGATAGCCATGAAGTAAAAGAGGAGTTGTTGGAGTAGACAGCAGAGAAGACGTAGAACGACGAGCACACGATTCCCACCACCACTGTTGCGTAGATTGTTACGAACAACGGCTTTGAACTTGTCACCTCCTGGCACGCATTTCTCCATATACCCATTTCTCCCAAAATTCACATCATCAACACTACTCACCAAAATCAATCAACCCTTTTCCTATTGTGACAACTCTTTACCCCTACTCTCTTCTTCAACTCCATTACAAATCGTAAATAATACCCTATTTAGGCCCTCATCAATGGGTCAACGTTCCCAACAGGTTCATCCTATTTAATAAATCAATCCAAATCCACATAACCACCCCACGACGATAAATAACCCTTTTGTTTATTGTCGTTTTCAGAGGAAATTTTATTTAAACACAGAAGTGGATCTGTTCTTTTCATTGCAAGTAAATGCCATGCACACACGGAGATAAAGGTTTCCCCACTAAATCTTACCGTGTGCCCAAGATAGAATATGAAAAGTTTCGTTAATTTTGATGATTCCATGTTCTCATACGTGCCCTTCATCTCATGGAGTTCTACTTTTATCAAGGATTATGATGAATTTCCTCGAGGGAAATATTTGGTAGGTCACAAGTGTGATTGAATTATATTGCATTATATTTAGAATTCTATTGGAGTAAGATTTAGAATTAAATGTGAATTTGTCATTAAACCTACGTGAAATGATCTAATTCAATCAATTCAACTAGTTAGACCTAAAAATTAGAGGAAACTCTAAAAATCAAAATTGAATTTAAATTAAAAAATTAAGTTCAAAAAATTTAAAGATTAAAAATTAAATGTGAATAACTCATTATGTTTCACTCTTGACATAAACTTGACTTATTCTAATTGTATTAACGGGATTCTTCTTTATTTCTTCCATTGAATTAAATTAGTGGGTACAATTAGTGATATATAAATTAATCGATCGATGTATAGATGTATAAGTGAATCGGTGGACCTAATTTATTTTTATTACTCCTCAATTATTTAAGAAATATTTGAAATATAAAAATAAATACGATGAACCAAGTTTTTCTTTATTTTATAAAATAACATAATTTATTAACTTAAAAATAAATATTATAATAACCAAATACAAATATCTTCAACAGCTAATGAATCTTATCATTGCACTTCGTATCAGCACAATGAGGAGTAAAATGGTGGGGTCTTGAAGAGGGTGGACAATGTTTCATACATTCATTGTAACATTGTGGACCCAAAGTAGCGCATCCAACCGAGCAGTCAGTTTCACAATCTGCCTGCACCTTGGAACTTG
>JAOXYD010000003.1:20122269-20143421 GCA_028565735.1 Pinacopodium congolense | reverse complement strand
CTATCGTATAGGACCTATCTAAAAATGGTGGAACTAAGGGTTTGAGAGCTTGTTTGAACCTATAGGCTAGCATCTTATGCCAATTGCAAGTTATATATTTCAAGGATCGATTATAAGTCTAAAATTCCTGATATATCTTCCACTCAGTTTTCGTATTTTTTTGTTTGCTTCTTCTTTGTTTGTTTTTAGTATTTAGTTCTGATGTTTTCGCTTTCAAGGGTTTTATTTTCTTTTTAGCAACATTAGAGATAGCAATTCACTCTAACTCCCTGTGGGATCAACCCTGACTTGCCCTAGCTACTTAGTTAGGTTAGTTAGGTATTTTATTATTTGGTAGCTTACAACGAGCTTCACCAAATATTTGGCGTTGTTGTCGGGGAGTTAGCACTTGTGTTAATTGTTATTTCTTGTGTTGTTTTTATTTTTTTTTGTTTTTGTTATTTATCTATCACCTTTGATCTCTATTTGTTTATGTTTCATAGCTTTTTCAAGTAATGACTTATTTTCAACATTCTTTTTATTCTGATCCTTCTTACATTAATGATTGTAATGATGATTTTGAGGTTGCTGCTCTTTCAAGGTTGGAACAACAGGTAACAAAGCTCACACCCTTAGTTGCTCGAGTTGCGATAGATATCATCCAAACTAAGGTATGCGATTTTTGTTCATATTCAGGCCATTCTAGTGACATATGTCCTTCCTTACAGGGTAAGCAGCAATATTATGGATTTGGTGGTTTCCAAGAGTTCTAACAAGATTGGTATGATCCTTACACTCCAAGTTACCATTCGAAGTGGGAGGATCAACCTTATTTTCCCTATAGGGGCCACTAACATGAATTAGATTCTCTACCGCCATACTATCAAGATCATCCATATGCCTCACCTGTACCTCCAACTTCAACATCGCCTTTACAAGCTGATGGGATTTCATTGGAGGCGATCATAGAGAGTTTGGCTACGAGCACTCTTCACTTCTAGCAGGAAATGAGGAGCGAATTGAAGGACTTGGAAGATCAAGTAAGCCAATTGGCTGAAGGGATTGCAAGTTTAGAAGACCAAGTATCTTCCATTAGACATAGCCAACCAGAGGAAGACCATGGCAAGGTGATATGTGATCACTTACTAGAAGGTAGAGAACAGTAAGAGCAAGAGGAGACCATTGAGGAAATGGACATGTGCTTAGATGATATGGAGGATTTTACACCTCCCAAGGTTAGTGTTACTTCATTTAGTACTACTGATAGTATTTTTAGTTCTTTTTCTCATAGGTTGAATCAAGAAGAGGATGAAGAAGAACAAGAGGCATCTGTTGAGGGAAAAGAGATGGCCATAGAAGAGATGGAGGATGACATACCTCCCTAGGTACATGATACTACTTTTTGTATTACTGAATATATTTCTAGTTCTTTTCCTCATAGGTTGCATCAAGAAGAGAAAGGTGAAGAAGAATATGAGAAGATGAGCAAGTAAGAGAAGCAAGAGGATCATGAAAAAGAGGAGTTGAAGCTGATTAAATGCTTGAAGGAGTTATGCATAAGAGAACTGATGTTTAATGGTGATAAGCAGGATGATGAGGCTCCAAGTTCATTGCTTTTACCATTAGGAGGATCATCCTGGGAGAAGGGCAATGCCCAAAGGAGAGAGTGGACACTAGAGTACGATGGCAAAACAATGAAGTTCCACTCCTCAGAAGTCTTGAGGCATCGTGCTGATTATGAACCTATTTCAAAGGAGGTTGCTCCAGGCTCATCTCTAAGTCTTAGCACGCTACCTGTCGGACTCAAGCATCTAGATAAATTTATTAAAGGTAAGAACGTAGAGGAAGAAGAACCTAGGCCATCTATTGAAAATGTTTCTAGGCCTTCATCATCTAGGTCCTATCATAAAAGGAATCATGCATTTTGTATGCGTCAAAATCATCATAATTTCTTTATTAATGCACATCATGAAAATGATGCATATAGGCCTCCTACTTCATATGCACCTTATGCATATATGATTGTTTCTAAAAATGTTTACCATGCTCATTATATGCCTTTAAATGTCTCTCATACATACTCTAGACAAGATTTTCATCAAAGAAAAATGATTACATTTAGATATGCATATAGGAACAATTTAAGACCTCACCATCATGATACATTTAGAAGTTTTGATGGATCTAGATAAAGGTATGGTCATAAGAATGCATATACACCATTAACTTGTCATTATTGTGATCATTTTGGGCATGTTCAACAATTTTGGTTCTGATCGTTTAAATGTGAATGTTTTGTCAAATGTTTACGATAGATATAAAACGAACCATCGAGGATCCAAAATGATATGCGTACCAAAAGTTCGTTAAATATTTGTTTTATAGGTACCTTAAAGAATTAAAAGGAAATCACCAATATTGTTGAATCAAAGATGTAAAAACTATAAATAGTAAAGTTGGTGATAAATTATAAAAAGGGAGGTACACCTTAAACTTAAATTTGCATAGTTCTTCATTTTAAATACAATGTGATATTATTTAAATTTTTGCTTAAAATGAAAATTTGAAAATAAAATTTATTTAAGATTTATTAATTGATATTTTGATTAATCAGTAGTTAATGGAGTAATTGAATTTCTGATTAATGGTTTAAGAAAATTTTTATGCCTTTGTTGAATATCAGTTGATCAATAGGATTAGTTTGGCCGACCGAATGATAGTCGGTCGACCAAATAGGTTCTTGCAGGGACATCGGTCGATCGAATGATCAAAATTCTGTGATTTGAATTCCTGTCTACTGTGTAGGTTGCATATAACTTTTGTATATCATATTTTTTGTTTGATTAAATTTAAGTTTTAATTTGTTAGAAATTTTGATTATAATGCATGAATATAAAGTTTAAGCTTCTTGATTTCCTTTAGTTTGTATTGGTTGAAGAACCTTTTTAAACCATATTTCTATCTATTTAAATAATTGTGTGTCTTGATAAATGTTTTAAGTAATTACTTTGAGTTTTTCATAGATGTTTAGATACTTTATGAATTATATAATCGTTTTTGCATTTATAGGAATATTAAAAAGTATAGTTTGAGCATATTTTCAATAATAAAAGTTTTTGATTTTTTTATTCCTCTTATGTATTCTAAACCTTTTAAGAAAAATTGTCTTCATTAAGGGGGAGCTTAGAATTTTTTTTAAAGGTTTTAATAAATTGCCTCGACGCATTAGTTTAAGAAAAGATTTTTGAAAGGATATTAGTTTATTTAAAATTGTTTGAAAGTTAAAATATTTTTAGAAAAGGTTTCAAGAATTATAAAGTTTTTAAATTTTGACTTCACGCATTTTATGGTAAGATCCCTTAGACATGGCCTTCAATCTTTAGAAAAAAGCTTATGACACCTTGAAGTATTATTCATATATTGAGGGGGAGCATGGAACTTCATTGCATAATTTAATATATTCTCGATAATTTCTTCCATGACGTTTTTAAAGTCAAGCAAGAATGCATTTGTGGTTAAATGATTATATGATCCTTCTCATGCATTTTATGTATTACTTTGAAATTTTTATTACATGAATTTACGGGGAGTCATTAATAGAGCTTATGATTAGTTGGGACTCTTAAGATATTTTCTATCAAATTGTATCAAGTATGAAGTAACTTTAATTGCTATCCTAAACTTGTTTGCATTATGATGTTGTTATTGATTTTTGGAAGTATAATTTTTAGAAGATAAAAGTGTTGTGTTTTTAGTACTTAATGATGATGCGTTGCGTTCCTTGTTTATCTTGGATGATTTTAACAATTGGTATTATGATAGTTGTTTTGATGAAATTGATCGTATCATTCATTGCTATGCATTATCTTTATTATAATTAGTATGAACATGTCGTTTTTCAACAACTTATGATGTTTGTAAACAAGTGGTATCTTACCTTAAAAATTTATTTTCGAATGACAAGAATAATCAGTATCAAGTCTTTTATTTTCTAAAAATTGGCATAAAGTTTTTATCCTTTAGAATTTCATATCATGTTTTTTAACGAATGGTATAGACATGTCTTCTCTTCGATATATTTGATTTCAAGTGTGTGATTTTTCAGTTTAATCACTTTTTCAACAACAATTGATATTACCTTTTTAATAACATTTGGTATTTATGTTAATGACCATTTGATTGTAGAATTTTTAAAAGAGATTTAGTTGTTTTTATCCCTCTTTTGAATGCGTGTGTCATGGTATTTTGAAGGATATCTTAGTGTGCTTTATTAAGGGGAGCAATGAATTGAAATATATGGTTAGAAAAGGATTAATGTATCTTATTTGTATGCTTTGTGATTATTGTTGTCAAATTGTTATAAAAATGGGAGAATGGTAGATGTTATGTCTATTTTTTTTACTAGTTTGATATTTGTATTTAAGTTTTAAACCTTTTTGTAATTGGCTTTATAGTTTTTGATGATTACAAAAAAAGGGGAGAATGATAGAAGTGATATTAAAAAGAAGTTGCAAGTTTTGTGATGTTTGCATGTTTAAGTGGTTTGATTTATGTGTTAAATGCTTCTAATATCACATGGTTTTGTCATCATCAAAAAGGGGGAGATTGTTGAACTGAGGGTTGGTTCCACCTTTGTTTTGATGATGACAAAGTGTTTTTGCTAATATGTTTGTAAAGTTTGCTATTTAGTATTTGGAGTGTATGTGATGAATAAGTAATTAAGTTTATATAAGTCATGAAATAATGTTTTAAATAACGATTATGTAAATTGAAGTTGTATGAATTGATTAAGTATGTAGATAAAGTGAATGAAATTGTTTAGATTATTGTGTTATTTGTTAAACTAGATGAATTGATTGTTTTAAGTTTGTATAATTGTGAAAATTTTTCTAAGATTTGATTAGTATTGTTTTGTTTATGTTACAATATGTTGAATTGGATTAAGAACTAAATGGAATTGGTTTTTCATGTATTGATTAATGTTTGTATAAAGTTTGGAAACTAGATTATTTAACAAGCTCAGATGAGCTCTAAAATTTGTATAGTTGACTTGGGAAAGGAAGTAAGTATACTTCTACAGTTCCAAATGCTATGAAATTTTACAAGCTATTAGAACAATGTGCCATAAAGCTACCCATAAAAGTTCACATCATTTGGATGAGGAATGAAGCAGATATGAAGAAAATATCAAATGGTGCTACAAGTTGTCAACATAGGCATCAGTTGACCAAATGAGTTTATACAGGACATCGATCGACCGAATGAATTTTTTAGTCGACCTAATAAAGCGAAGGTCAACCATATTAGGTGATATGTTAATCTAATGTGATCATCGATCGACCAAATGACCATCGGTCGACCGAATAAGGTCATTCGGTCAACCAAAAGTGATGAATACATAACGGTAAGTCGACAATGACTAGATTGAGCAAAATATATATTAATTAATGAATAAGAACATTAGGCAATGACTATTTGACTTTGTGAAGAGTATAAATAGGTGTGTAGTGTAGAATTTTTTTTTTTACATTATTGTTGAGTATTATTGAGGGTGTATGAGTTATTGGTTAAGTTGTGATTGTATTTTTGTGATGGTTATTGCTAAGCCATAAAAAGAGTGTTATAGGTTATTCTTAAGCTTCGAAAAAGAAGAGTGATAGGTTATTCCTAACCCTTAGAAAAAGGTGAGTGAAATGTTATTCTTGAGCTTGTAGGAGGATTGTACTGTATACTCTTGTTGATTGCAATGAGAACGAACTCTTGACAGTGGTGTTGGGGATTGGATGTAGGGCAAGTGGATTATGTCCAACCAAAATAAATCGTATTGTGTCTCTTCTTCGCTTTCTATTTTATTTGTTTTGCATTTAATTTAATTTTTTAAGTTATTATTGTTATTTAAATTGTATAATTACATTATTTCTTAGCATTCACATTTAATTGAAATTGATAATAAGACTTAGGTTGATATTGAAAAGAATTTTTAAGAAGCTAATTCAACCCCCTCTTAGGTTCTATATAGGGCCAACACACCTCAAATGGAATCAATTATCAATAAAAGCATGCTAGATTATTTGCAAAATATTAATGCCAAAAAAAGAAAGAAGCCAAAGCAAGGTTATCTAAGTTTGGAGGAAGTACTAATGCTTTCAAAGGGTAAGTTGTTAGAACCAGAGCTCAACTTAAAGCTACACAGAACTAAAACTAGAACTAAAGGGAAGAGCTCGTGCAAATGAAGCAAAGTGGACATCTTAGTCACTTAAATATTGCTTTTTTTACTATTGTTTCTAGCATCTTTTTAGTGCTTGTTTTGTTATGTCTTTGAATTTTGACATGCTTTAAAGTTAGCTTATCTCATTAGCTAGTTAAGAAGAACTACTTATTCTCTTTGTTAGGAAATCATGCCAGTTTTTCAGAGTTGATGTCAATATGTCATGTTATCAAATCAATTTTTATTAATAAAATTACTTATTTACCAAAAAGCCATAAAAGGATAGAAAACGAATTTTATACAATTAGTATAGCATGATATGTGTGTGTGTATGTGTGTGTGTGTGTGTGTGTGTGTGTGTATGTGTGTGTGTGTGTTGCTCATGGGATTCAAATATTTGTTAACAATTACTAGTAAGATCTTATGTGAAAAACATAGCTGACAAATAAGAAGTTTCCATATTTGGAAAGTAATGGATGCCTGAACTTATGTAGTCATCTTTGTTTTGCATTCTAACTAGCTCTAATTGTAAACGGTTGCTTCTAGTTTCATGACATTATAACTTAATATGGTTAACAAGGATAACGAACGAAAACTCTTCCAACTATAAGGGTACTAAGTATAATTCTTCATTTAGTGTGGCGTGAAAGAGAAAAGAAAAGCAATTATTAAAATATTGCTTGTAAAGAATAAGAATTTGAGAAAGTTAAATGTAACAGTCTTGTATTGAATCTAGAATTAGGCATGAAAAACCCTTAACCTAGCCAATCTCCATAGAATAATATAATGGTAAAACCAAAACATTTTTTAACCTTTTTCCGTGAGGTTATCAACTTATTCTTTCTTTTTTCACCTTAATTCCTATTAGTTTTTTGTTAGTAAATCACTAGAATTTTTATACCATTAAATCATTGCCCTCTTCCCCATTTCATTCCCACCACTTGCATTTTCCATAATGTTTTTCATTTCATCTTAACCTTTATGACCCCTGTCAAGTTCTTATTGTCTATTCTCAAGATTCACTCTCAAAACTATCTTGTAACGCTAGTCAAATGCTTAAAATTTTTTGTTGGGTTGCTTCAGAGACTTTTACTTTCTATTTAGTTTTTGTTTTAATGTCCCATGGTTTGATTGTTTCATTTAAAAATTACTACAGGTTCTTTAGATCTATTTTTTTTCAGTTGCTTTCTTTTGTTATTTCCCTAACTTATTTTATGTTGATTTTATTAAATATTCATAAATAATGTTAAATTGATGTAACTTGATATAAATTAAGTTTTTCCACTTTGCTTGAAGAGTTATAACAAATGGTGGTGAAACTTACTTATTATGCGTTGAATAAGTGTTCAAATGAAGGCCTTTAATTCCACTACAACTATCACCTTTTTTTTTTATATAGACTAAAATTTTGACATAGTATTTTTCTAAATTGATTATACTATTTAAACTATTGACGAAAGATATTTAAAGTATAATTATTTAAATATGGCCACAAGAGGTGGAATATATTAGTTCATTTCTAATGTTGCATGGGTTTGATTGACAACAAATTTAACACAATGTTTTAGGATATAACTTGTGCTCTTATCTACCCATTTAATGAATCGATCTAAAATATACTTATTTCATACCCATATGCTATTATTTGGTGGTCATTTATGTACATAAATTTTAATTATGAACTTGAGAGTTAGTGGGTAAAAGAAAAATTATTAAATGGGAGAAAGCTAAAGTATAATAATTGTGCTTTACTTAGTCTTAATAAACTGTACTTTAATAAAATACATTTCAATTAGGCCATGATAATAGAGTGGACGATCAATAATTGGAATATGGAGCTTAATTGTGATCATTTTGGATACCAAATAAGTGATAATTAAGGTGTATTCCTTTGAGTGCAATTGATTTTTTTATATTACGTATGATAGATATTATCTTAATATTTTTAATTATGTGTAAGTGGTAAATAAGATGTACTTGTATGTGTGCTTCAAATTTAGGTATAAATTGAAAATGTTGGATGATACTTGATCTATATGATAGTTATTTATAAGTGGCATTCGATGTGTACTTATAATGTGTGCTTTGGGTAATATGTATTTTTAGAAAATTAATTGTTATATGGGTCCAAGTCTATGCAAAATCTTAATTTGTAGGATATTACATAATTAGTATTTATTTTAATTGGAGTACATAATCACATGAGATTCATAAAGTACATATTTTAGAATATTGGATATATTTGTTATGTTATTAAATAGTATGTGAGTATGTTATAAATCTTATAGATATGGAATTTTGTCATATATTAAGAACTTGAGTGAGATAGTAGAATAGTGACTTGCTTAAGATGAGATATATTCAACAGGATTATGATTGTGTTTCGCTAAACATTTGTATATGGAGTAGATTTTGGAATATTTTGGAATATCTTAAGTCTTGAGAATGTCATGTTCATTTTCGACTAACCACTAAATTGGTGTTGAGACATCCTATGGAGTAAAAGATATCTTGTGCTATATGCCTAGGCAATAACGTGGTGCCAAGTACTTAACATGATTGAGAAGTACCCTTTGCTTTCTAATGATTATTATATATGCATTCTACATTGAGATATGATGATATGATAACTAGATAGATTGAAAGACCATTGAATATAATTTTACTAAGTTAAACAGAACCCTAAACAAAAAAGTGTAATAAAATGTTAATTGTAAAAATCATATTTTTAAATGATATATTTTGCAGTACGAATGATTGATTGACTAGTTACAATGTTGATATCATCAAATTTTGTGGAAATTACTTGTATGGGTATTATTTTGACTATATATACATATATATTGTACACGTTTTGTGTGGTGAGTATACTTTTGTTAACCTTTATGGAGTTACATTCTCACTTTTTGCCACTAAATTTTTGAAGAGATTATAATGTTTGCCTTTCCTTGGTAATAATAATCGTGATATTGCCTCATATTCTATGATAGATGGGCCAGCAATGCTGCAAGATTTTTTTTATTTTTCATACATTTGTTTGGACTATTATTAAAATGTTTTTTTATTTGTTCGGTTATTGCATTAGGATTAAATATTATTATTTAATTAATTCATTGAAGTTGCGAAGATTAGATGTTTTTTGGGAAAAAAATTGCAATAGTAATTTTTTGGAACACTTTAATAAATATTTGTTTACTATTAATTGTGAATTATAGTTGAATGAATGTGGTATAAATGCAATGGTAAGATAGAGGTGTTACATGAAACACGTTCAAAATTTTTTTAAAAAGTCAGGAAATTATTATTTTTAATTATCATGGTTACATTATAGTTGTAAATTATCACCAAAATTACAATTGGTGCAAACATAGTTAAGAATAATATAAAGTCAATAACGATTAAAATTTTGTAGCAATTATTGCTATAATTTTTTGTAAGGTTTTTTTTTATAAAAAAATTGTAACGATCTCAATTGATTTAAAATCATGAATTAATTTATACTATTCAAACACTGGAATATGAAACTACTTAATCTATTTGATAACGATGCAACTAGAGACAATACTGACCTTTTGAACACATCCATATCCATGCAACCCATTGCAATGCCACACCCAGAAGTATGGTGTTTTTCTTAAGAAAAAGGTTCGGAAGAAATTTCCCAGCAAAATTGTCAGGACCAAATGATGCATGTAGGAACCACAAGATGTAAGCAAAGAAAGCATGAATTTGACAACAAGAGGGGGATATTTCAATCTTCCTTCCACCAATGATAAGGACCCATCTAAACAAACCCTCCAGTTGGATTACCCACTAACGTACAAATATCTCCAAATTTATTACCACACTCTTCACGTGGACTCCTCGTGATGTTGGTGTCCGACATCCAATCAAAACAATCAGACATCTTTTGTTGATTGATTTTGGACAAAAATTGTTTTACGACGACCTCGACTAACAGTGTCCCCAAGATTCTCTTCTTCCGCAAAGACGCTTCTACATTTACACCCACACACAGAGATTCCCATAAACCCACAATCTTTATGCCCTCGTTTTTAAATCCATTAGGTCCCGTTACATCCACATTCTATACCAAAACCCCACTTTAAACCCCTACTTCACTCCACCTCTTTAATATTTTCCTTGTGTTCTTTCTACCCCACGACACAAGTAGATACCCCTCCTTCGCTTCAATCCTTCACCACTTGTAAACCATCCTCGTTCCATTTCCTTGCATGCCCACAAGCTAAAAAACCTAAAATCTTATCAAACTAAAAATATAATCACTGAGTAGAAGAAACTGAAAAAAATGTCTGGTGTTTGGGTTTTCAAGAACAATGGCGTGATACATCTGGTAGAAAACCGTGCAGCGGAATCATCGCAAGGAAGCTCTAGGAGAAAGATACTGGTGCACTTGCCATCAGGCCAAGTAGTGTCTTCTTACTCTTGTCTTGAGCATATACTTACTGAGTTGGGTTGGGAAAGGTACTATGGTGGTGACCCTGACCTCTTCCAATTTCACAAGCGCTCTTCTATTGACCTTATCTCTCTGCCCAGAGACTTCGCCAAATTCAACTCAGTTTACATGTATGACGTTGTCATTAAGAACCCTAATCTCTTCCACGTCCGAGATATGTAACCTTTCTCCGTGCATGTCTGTTGAGATGGCTTACAAGGTGCAAGTCAGCTTCTCCTCTGCACCTTAGTGCTTGCCGGGTCTCCTTTTTTCCCCTCAAATATTTAGAAGTTTCTTCTTTTTGGTTTTTTTTCTCTATTTGTTTCTTTGCGATTGGTGTGGTTTCTTTTCCATCCAATTGAAATTGTTTCCTTTATTCACTATAAACTAAAAACTACAAGGAGGAACCTAATATTTATGGTTTGCTTGTTATAACGCTCAGCTTTGGTTAGAATTCACTTCAACAGGCTAGTTTCATAAAGCAAGCTGATGTGGTTCACGCATGTCATAGTCTAGTTGGTGTCCATCACTTGAATGCATGTTTTAATTTAATTTAATTATTGCAAGCATAATTGCAATTTTCTTTCGTATCGTCCATAACCTACAATCTTAATTTAAAACCTTGCTTAAAGGACCAATTATTAAAATATAAAAATTAATTAGACTCTTAAAATAGATATCTTTTTCCATAGAAATAGCAACAAGGTGTAGTTTGGCTATTACTATGTTTCTAATGAAGAGACAGTTGAGAATCTCGTGACTAGGATAGTTTACGTGATATGATTCGTTTACGAAAGAAATGGAACTATAGCATGCACGAGAGCTTTTCTACATCCTTTCGTACTGTGGTCCAATTTTATAAAGCCAATGGATCTCATGTGCAATGATAATGATAAACGAGTTAACAGAAGTTGACGCAAGAGTAACCTCCAAAGCAAATTTCCACTTAAAGTCAGCCAAAATTGAACATACATGTATATAATATATGAGACTTTTATCTACATGTGAAACTAATTAAATTATTTAAATATATTTTCATATTTTAGGCAAAAAATACTTTTAAAAATAATCGAGGACTAAATAAGAGATAGGAATATTATCACGGTTATCCGTCCATCAATATAAATCAAAACCTTAAACATGTTAAAAAAAAAGAGAAATGGGGTGCTATTGAGAAATCAATTTAAACTTTTTTTTTATTTTGCTTACCATTAAATTAAAGATTTTAATATTCAAAGGACGGAGTAATTGTAGCTCTTTCATATATTATTTAACCCAGATATTTAATTAACTTTAATTGAGGAATAATAGATCGTAGCACTTATTATTTAATTAAATACTCATAGTAATTATTCATCCACCAATGAAAGAAACTAGAAACGATACTATGACGTTTTCATGAGTGACGTTTCATCGGATCGATTTCATATCAATCAATTGGTTACAGTCAGTGTTCATCATATGATTAATTATAATTATGAAATAGTTTATCCAATCATAGGAGAGCGATAAAATGGTAAAAAGTTTATTATCCAATAAAAAATGCGGATTCCGCATGTGTGTATGTGATAGAGAGGGTGGGAGAGGGAGAGATCCTTAGCCAATACGAGTAGTTTTGATAGCCATCAGTTCTACACAAGTAACCATCAGTTTCAATTCTATCTAATCCAAGAAAAGCTACCAGATTCTACAATGGTTCCCCCACAAGCAAGTCACGAAGGGCTTGTGGTGTTTCACGTGAAGTAGATCATGAACGGGTGTCACACGTGTACAATTGGGACATATGGATGAAATGTGCGTACAGATTCGGATGATGTATGTCGCTATCGAGCAGTTCCTTCGGTTTCTAAGTTCGGAAGATTTTTAAGTAGTTCCAATTTGCAAAAGCGTACATTTGGTATTGATGAGTGTCATCCAAAGCACTGAAGCAAAGATGGACCCTAATATAATAATTGTATCTATTCAAATTTAGATTTTTTTAATGAAATGCTATTTATTTTCAATAGTGAGTATTTAATAAATCTTTATAGATGCATAATATAATTTATAAATTATACATTTTAAATACATTTTTGATGAATTCATAAATTCAATAAAATTAAGTGATTAGTAAAAATTTTAATACTAAATAAATGTAAATTTTGAAGTCGGAAATGATTAAATAATTCTTATGAAAACTCAAACTTGAAATCTCTAATATTTGAAGAATGTTGAGGAGTTATCTATTGGTGTATGCCCTACAGTCAATCGATTGATTACAAATTTATGATATAATTTAATAAAAGGCATTCATTATCTTTATACATTCTATTAATTATATTTAATAATTAATCGTAAAGATAACATCACTAAAATAATTATTATGTAATCAAATATTATAATGAGATTATAATTATGAGATTCAGACTACAATTTTGTATTATTCTTAAATTATTCTTAGTTATAATTTCATCAAGACAGGGTATTGATGAAGTGGTTAGACTAACACACGCTATATTTATTTCTTATGAAGAAAGTAATCAACCTTATAGATTAAAATGTAAAGACATTTAAACAGACGTATGGGTGCTTATTAGAGAATAAGTTTACTGAACTGATTTGATCTCGAGGATCTCAAATAGAAAATTACTTATGTATTTGTGGATTTCTTCAAGTATGATGGTTATATAATTAATCATTTGATTTGAGATTACCAAAGTTAACTCTTATAGAAATTACTATATTTTGATGCTATTTATGATCTGCTTTATAAAGTGGGTCAATCAGTAGTACTTGGATATAATATAAATTATAGGAAGATAGTTGTGTGAATTAATTTAGGATTCATTACTATAAAGTAATTAGGAGAATGTTTTACTGTTCTTGATTATTGATGATTTGAGAATTCTCCAGTCAAAGTGAATTGAAATTTGAAAAGGAGTTTTGAAATATCAATTATAAATCATTTACTAATTAGTAATAACGAATATGATTTGGTTTTATAGGGTAGACACTAATTCCGTATTCTATGTCTAATTGAAATATTGCATGATGGAAGGATCAAATTATACGTTATAATCCTACATAGACTTGTTCGTCAAACTACTTTGACATTTCTAATATTTGGGCAGTTATAATATGTTGCTAGATGTCAATCTTGATTTATGACTATAAGTTGTTTAATTGGAGAATTAAAGATAAATTAAAAGAAGTTTTAATTTATCTAATTCCAATTATGAATTATAATTATAATTTATGATCATTGCCAACTTATTAGGAATCGAATGAATCACATATATAGGTTTATTGAAAGAGAGTAAAAATTAATTAAGTTGGACTTAATTGTAAATTTTAAGAAACTTTAAGGTCAAATATTAGATATTTGATTCAGTTAAAATTAAATTATAATTATAATTAGAGTTAGAATTTAACTATGTTTTCTATTTAATTTTAATTTTAATATTTGAAAAAATATTATTTTTTTCACTATATAAGAATGGCAACTCTAGGGTTGCTAGCAAAACTTTGCATTTCTCTCAAATGATTTTGGGCTCTCTTCCCGTAAACCTGGAGATACTATTAGAGGCCAAACACATGAATAACTGTAATTTAGGATACGAAAAGAAATTAGCTGCAATAGGAAATTTTATTTAAGATTGGTTGAAACCTTTTAATTTCTTTTTTTATTTCAAGTTTCTTTTGAAGGAAACCCTAAATTTTCCACTATGCAATCGATTAAATCAATTTCGGTTTCCCAACATTATCTTCTACCTCTATCAACCCTAAAAAGAAAATCCAAATTTTACATGTTAGTAATGTTAGGAAACCAACCCAGATCAAATCAGAGTGAAGCATAATTAATTTAAGGTTTTCATATGAATCTTATTAACAAAATTTAATATGAATAAAAATAAGAAAATAAAAGGACTTCTGACAAACCTGATTATTGCTTCTCTTATTGAATATGATTCTTCTTGAATCTGTCTATCATAACCATTCAAGTGTCCAGTTTCTAATGATATCTACAAGTTTACTAAAGAAGAATTTAAAACATATTTTGAAAGGAAAAAAAGAGTCGTGCTAGCAACTCTGAAGTTTTCTTCTTTGTATATAAGAAAAAACATATATTTTTAATATTAAAATTAAATATAAACCATAACTAAAGTTTAATAATAATTTTAATTATAATTAAATACAACATTCCATATTTGACAATAAAGTTTTTTAGACTTCATAATTAAGTTAAACTTAATTAAATTATGTTCTCCTTTAACTTCCAATCATACATGGAATCATATTTAAATCAAATTTAGATCATTTACTAACCATTTCCTGACCAAAAATTGAATCAGCCACTTATTTTAATTAAGAAACAAAGTATATTCATCATATTCACCATGTTCTTAAATAATAAAGAATAAGAAGTGGATTTCAATGTAAAAGCAAGTTTAGAATACACCATAAAAGACTAAAAACAGGTTTACATACAATCTTAAATACACAAAACAAGATAAAACAGTTGAAGAAGACAAGAGATAAGCCTTAGAATTTGAGAGAATATGATTTTTTGCTCTTAATTATGGTTTTATATCTCCCTTCTTATTGCTTTTGGCTTCAGAACCTCCATAAATATGTTAGAAGGAAAAGGGAAGCATGTAGAGAAAGTTGCCATCAATGAGGAGGAAGATTCAATTATAACAGTCTCGACAACTATTTAAACGACGCTTGAAGAAGAGTTAAACAGCACTATTTCATTACCACTGTTTAGGACCTAAAAAAGAGTTAAACACGGGTCTTAGAGACTTAAATGCGAGCTTACTTGATACCGTCATTTAGCTCTTGTTTTTTTTTTTCAATCTTCATATTTTACTTTGTTTCACTTTAATTAAGCTTCAATCTATAAATGAAACAATTTGATAGATAAATTATCTAATTAAGCATCAAGATAGGGGTAAACTAACATCAAAACATGGTAAGATATCATATGAAATAGGCCCCTATCAATTCCCCCTCACTTAAACCCTCAACCAAATTAATTAATCATCAATTTCAAAACAAATTATAATTATAGGAAAATAGTCCCAACTCATTAGTCAATATCATTGAAAATATTTTCTCAGCCATTCATTCAATATGACCAATTAAGAGGTTATACGATTGATTCACCAAATCAAGACACAAAGGGAATCAAACCACTTCATGCTTCTTTAAATTCATCCTAAGTCATAAAATTTAATTGAAAATGTAAAATGAATCTAAACTAAGGAAAGAGTATCATCAATCTAAACAATTTCACACCTTTAATCAATTAAGAACTAAAATTTGAATGATAAGGTGAGCTTAGCTTAGTTGAGAGGTCATTTAATCTTTTTACATAAAGATGAACATTTTTCCGTAAACATCTCTAATTACTCGATTAAATCACCTCATATTAATTAGCTACTAACATACTTTTTAACTTCTACTAATTGGTTCGAAGCTAGTAGAGTGAATGAAAACCCTTCTCACCTTTACTTCTTTTAAGCACACTTTCTTTTCTTTCGTTCCTTCTTTACACTTTATTTCATGTTTAAATAAGACAATGAAAATGTTTAAAATATGCAACTAGTTGCTTAGAAATATTCATTTTAAAACTGAAAAATCATAATGATCATATGGAATTAATTATCCAAACATGATGTGGTTTAAAATCAATTTATCATTAATTATCAAAATCAAAAGCATAGCATCTTAATTTTTCAAAAGAATCAAAATTAAAAGGAAAAATATTCAATGATATAATCAAAATTAATAATTTTTTCCACAAATTATAGTTTATTTTGAATAATAAAATAAAATAATATCAAACAAGTAAAGCAAGTATGAAATCATCATATCCCTCCCCCCACACTTAAAGTTGAACATTGGTCCCCAAGGTTTATAAAAACATAATGAAAAGACAATATGGGAGGTAAGGGAATAGAAAGAGTAATTATATTATCTTGTTGATCCATTGAAGTGAATAGTAGAACTTGAGCAATTGATTACAATAATTGGAAAGCATAAATAAAAGATGAAGGTACAAGTGCAACATACACAAAAAGAACGCTCTATAAATAAATATAAACTTTCAAAGTATCTAAAAGGGAGCATGTACATCTAAAGACAAAATACAACTAAAGAAATAACTAAAAAAGATACATAAAAAGAAAAGAACTAGGGTAACAAAAGCCCAAAAGGCCCTGTCCATGAACAAAAGAGTATAATCCAAACAAATATAGCTAGGTGGTAGAAGATGAGAGGTAACATAATCCTAAATGACTCATAACTGACTTTGATCTTTATCCACTCGCTTACGAACATCATTAACCCAAGTATAAATATAAAATAAAATAGACTTAATCTGAAATAAATGCTACTTAAGGCGTTGAAGCATGGCTGTCTGATCATCAGAAGCAGAGGGATGCACATAACTATATGCCCATCAGTTGTAGGAGGAGAGCGATGAACACGAGGGGTGGCTTCAAAAGAAGCCTCACCTATGCTTTCCTTAAGTGAGACTATAGGCTCAAGTACAGGGACTGTAGCTTCATCCACATGCTCTTTGCCCTGAGGAGGTCTCCAAACTAGGTTGCGCTACTCACCACCTACTCATGCATACTACCAAAACTTTAGAGTAAGGCATCCAATAATCAAAGTAAGTTAAGGTTGCACTGCAACTTGTCCCTTAAATGATACTATAACCTCCTGAAAATCCTCGTCAAAATGGTTGTGAAGTAGGAGTTCTTCTGTTCATGTCGAAAGAAAATCATATAAAATGTTTTGTAAAATAAAAGTAGACAATGGAAGGCCCTCGATGGCTCCCAAACCATCAAACATCTTATATAAAATATAAGTAGTTGTAATCTTAAGTTCAATTAATTCACTCACTTTGGAAGTCACATTAGAGCTCAATAAGGAAGTAACTATCATTTTCTAAATGGAAAGCTGATGGGTTGGATAATTGTGCTTACTAGGTGTCATGATTAGGTGTAAATAAAAGTGGCCAAATTGATAGAGAAAGTAGGATTGGATTCCACTTTATCAACTCGAATCCGATCTACCCTAGAGTAATGAGGATCTCCAATGTTCGGTATACCTAAAAGTGAAGATATTGAAGAATGAACAATGAAAATAGGTGTACCTTACACTATAGATCGAATGTTGAGGATATAGTTGATTTCTTTTTTTTTCAATGTTAGCATGAAATTGCCAAACCAAAAGTGGGTAGCAAGGTCCAACAAGAACTAGAACGGGATCCCACGCTAATGCTTGAAAAGCTCTCGATGTGTCAAAGTTTGCATCTAAGGCTAGTGCTCATGATTTAAGAAGCGAGAATCATTAAACCTCAGTCTCTTTCTTAAACTTGAAGCTCCTTGGAATTCTCTGGGAGACATTATGAGCTAAAATTGTTCACAAAATATATTAATTAAAGGCTGAAAATGGTTTAAAAATTAAAAAATTGGGACTGATCTCTGCCAAAATATTCTAGAAGTCACTGGAATATTTTAAATTTTTTAGTAAAGGAATCAATGCATATAAATAGTACCTAAAGATGGTTAATTCAACAAGGAATACAATGATGCCAAAATATTTGAAAAAAATCCCTAAATCACAAGAGATGTGAAAATTCAAAAAGGTTGAGGGAATAATACCTGAGGGGGTTTTAGTGGATTTGGGTGTTTATTTTTGCAATTGAAGGTTAAAATCAAATAGAATAAAAATTTTTTGACAAAGAGACCCCAAAACGCTATTTTTAGTAAATACATGAGATAATAATCAAAGGTTTTAGGGTTAAGAGCTGTCTCTATCGTAAAAGAGGGGAAGAGGGGAGAAGACGCTGAATAGGAGAAATTACATCTTTTTTTTTCACTTAACAAGGCCTTAAATGATAATGTCTAGTGAGTTAAATGGCAATGCTTAAATCCTACTATTTAGCTTCCGAAAAACACTTAAACGGTGGTCTAATGCAGATTTACCCTGTCGTTTGGACCTCTCATTTTACTCTTGCAGAATCATCTTAAGCATATATTTTTTACACAAATACTTATCTAATCAATCCAAAATTAATTATAAATAAAGCTCAAAAGATTATACAATTAATTTGATGAAAGATAGACTTTTAAGACACTAAAAATCAAGGGAAATTAAGCTTAAGAGGATTGAAATTTTTAAAGAAGGCTAAACTAACACTAAAGAAACTAATTTAAGGGCTTTGGAAAGACTTAATAAAAACACTCTAAAAACAAATTAAACAACAAAAGAGGAACATAAAGAGAAAAAAGAATTAATCTAATACAACAAATTAAATACATAGGCTAAAAGGAAATAAGCAAAAAAGGATTAATAAAACTGAAGCGAAGAAACTAAAACTAAAAACTAAAGCTTGGAAATCTTAGCTAAAAACACCCTACCAAAAAAATCAAATAATCTAAAAAGGAACTAAAGCTAAGGAAAGATAAGTTTAAATCTTAAGAAGCTCAAAAGGAAATTAACAAAAGACTATAGTGCTATCACTTTAAAAAACTCTAATTACAAACTAAGGAAATAAAAACAAAGGGATCACACACAAATATTAAGATAATTAAAATTTTTAATAAGCCTAGTAAGCATCAGAAAATAAAAGAATTTCAACGAGGCCCCTAGCCTTAATAGGTAAATATAGTTTGTCCCTTTCTCTATTGACTTTAAAAGTTGATTTTCAAGTAGAAACTTCAATGGCACTATAAGAATAAACATTAAGTGCATCATAAAGATCAGTCCATCGGGATCACAATTTTTCGAGAAAAAGTTTTAATCATGAGTTATAAACTAAAACTTTATCCTTAACCTTAAAGTCACGAGGAATGATAGTTTTTTCATGTCATTTCTTAATTCTTTCCTTATATAGCTTGGAATTATCATAGGCATCAAGGAAAAATTCATCTAACTTATTTAATTATAACAATATTTGGTCGCCAACTCTTTTTAAGTCAAAATTTAAGAAATTTATTGGTCGAAATGCCTTATGCTCTAACTTAACAAGTAAAGGACACAACATTCCATTAACTAGGTGATGTGGTGACCTACTAATGGGCATCTTAAATGTAGTATCATATGTCCATAATGCGTCATTTAATCTTCAAAACCAACCTTTTCGAGATGTACTAGCAATCTTTTCTAGAATTCTTTTGATTTCTCGATTCAAAATTTTCACTTGACAACTTGTCTATAGATGATAAAGCATGACGACCTTATGAGTTACATCATACTTGGACAGGAGTGATTCAAACTGCTTATAATAGAAGTGCTTACTTCCATCACTGATATACCAAGCGGGTAAAAATATATTTTTAAAAGAAATTTAACCACACCCTTTCCATCATTAGTAGGCAAAGCTATTGTTTCAACTCATTTACTGACATAATTGTAGTTGGAATGAAATTGAGTTGTGTGTTTGAATTTGAACTAGGCTACTTGAGCATAAGGTGAACCATGTTGATTGATTGAAATAATTAGTTGCATAAACTTACTACAAAATTTGATACTTGAGTTATTAAGTAATATGTGAAGTCAAGATGAGTTTTCATATAAGCCTATGTGAGGAATAGAGCTTATATGACTACATTCCAAAGTTATTTCATTTTAATTTTTATGTTGATGCTCCCCTAAGGAGATTACCTTTTTAACTTGCTCTGAACCGATTTGACACTAGTAGATGCGTGTTATTTGGAAAGGATTAAGGCATTCTTTGTTTTCAACACTTTCACTTAAATGAACTATTAGATTTATTATCCCTTGTAATCCCTTTTGAGCTTTTAACCTTTTTTTTACTTAAATTAAAAACCCTATGTTAAAAACTAAAAACCCATTAGCCTAACCCAATCATAAGTTTAATGAAGTGCTAAGTGAGCATTTGATGCTTATAGTATGGTACATTTGATTTACATTTTATATTGAGATGTTTTGAAGATACCTCTACTCATGTTATACATATATTTTTTGCTATTCTTTCCTTATTTGTTAATGTTATTCAAGTAAAAAAAAGAATAAAAGAATAAAATTTAACAACAATAGTTAGTGATGAGTAATCAATTGTATTCAAATGAATGTCTCAAAAATTGTCTTTGATTTTCCCTCTACACTTAGTACTTTGTGAACACTTATGAGAAATCCTTTAAACCTTTATGACTTACCTAAACCCAAGCCCCACTACCACCATGAGTAAAAGCCCTTTTGATCCATGATAGTGTGTAATATTTGTGAAGAAAACTGGTGAATTTCCAAGCCTATGGTAGTGTGGTGTCCTAGATGGATTCTTGAACTAAACATCCGCCTTTAAACACTTAGAGTGAAGAGATGTAGAAACTATCAAATTATAGGATATTGTTGCGTTGGTTAGGTGACTTTAAAATTGATGATTGTTTGAAATGATTTTTCCTTTTAAAACCAACGGACTTATAAGGCAAGTGCACCTATCGCAAAAGTAATACAGTGGAGTAAAATTTAAAACTCCGAGTGTCGAACCCACAG
>JAOXYD010000003.1:20071373-20084963 GCA_028565735.1 Pinacopodium congolense | reverse complement strand
ATAAACTCAAGCCATTAGTGATTAAGCATGTTTTGTTATCATCAAAACCAAGATTGGAACCTCCCTTGGTTCAACAATCTTATACTCTAAAATTAAGATAATAACTAATAACTAAGGGCTTGTTTATTTTGACTTTTGTTTTTGGTTTTGATTTCCTATTTTTCTAAACACAAAAATTGATAAAGAAAACACAATTACCAATATAAAAATACAACAACCACAAAAAAAATCACAATTTACAACCTAACTAAACATCCCCTAAATATTAGTCGATGTGCTTAAATCATTTGTCGTGAAAAATGCATTTTCTTCACAAATTACAGTTTCAAATTCATTATAATTAAGACAAAGAAATGTTTCTTCTTTTTTGATCCAAAAGTCAGTATAGTCAATGCAATCGATATCAACTACATCATATGTTCTTTTCTTATTAAGTTTTATGAAGAAATAATAAAAATTATAAAATTAATAATAAAAAATAAAATTAACTAGATATAATATTCAAACAATAAAAATATTTATTCTTTATCTTCGTATTGTAAGTAACATAAATAAGGTCAGTAAATCTTTGATACTCCAAATGATTTCACTTTTGATATGGATGCATTAAAAATACTCTAATTATGTTCACATTCTGATGTGGAAGCCATTTAATTAAGTACTATAATGGTAAGATTTCTTAAAGTTGGAGCATTTTTACTAAAAAATCTCTATCACTCATTTGTATCTTAAATTGAAAGTGATAAGAAAAATATTAAAATATATGATTATTAAGTGAAAAATGAAAGTTAAATTATGAAAATTTACCAAGTTATATTTTTTCATCATAAGTTCTCTCTTAGCAGAAGGTTTGGTAAAGCTCCCTAAACTTTTATGATAAAATCTAATTTCATTTTATGCATTTGATTGTTTTTTTTCATAGAAAACATACCTTTACGTTCAATCACATAAAAACATTGTGCATTATTTTATTTGTTCATGCATTTTTACTATGTAAGTAATAAGGATTGAGAAAATAAAATACTAATTAAATCATTTAAGTAAGATGCTTATCCCATCGACGATCAAGAATATATGTATAAAGCTTATATAATCTTTTTTTTCCTTTAAAAAGATTCACAATTGTTCTATAAGTCCTATATATGCCATCATATATATAACCTAAAGATGGCTTATTATTTGAATCAACAATCCTTAACAATCTTATCAGTGGAACTACAATCTTTACAACAATCAAACAAATAACCCAAAATTTATTATCTAAGATAATAACATGAATTTCCTTTTCTTTTTCACCTTTTGATAATTTTTGATTTAAAAAATATTTACTCGTCACTAAATTCTGAAATGCTTATTTATAATTATAATTACTTTTTAAAGTTATAAATGTAATCACAAATTTAATAGTAGCAAGACGCACTATCTCAACCCAATTTTCTCACTTCTTAGGAAAGAAAAAAGGTTAAATGATTATATACAAAAATTATGATCTTAAACGCACATAAAGTAAGATTTGAAATATAAGGTATACATCCAATACCTCTTAAAATGAGATTGACATAATGAGTGGCACCTAAAGATCAATAACTATTTTCATACTTTTATTCCAACAAGTATTTATATGATACATAATTAGTTGCATTATTTGTAAATCAGTGAACTATATTTTTTGGTCTAACCCACTCACCAATTTCAAAAAATATTTCAAATAAAGTATGATCACTTTTCATCATATATAAAGTATTAACATACTTAATAAAAGATGTTCCAATATTATAATAAACTAAAAATTTGATCAAAGCTTGTTGTCTTTGACCAGTCTAACCATTTGCTATAATAGTGCATCTTGTTATTTCTTATCTAGATTTATATGAATCCACAATTAATTGACATTCTTTTGTCAAATATGAAGTAAAGATACACAAATCTTATAATAAGAAGGTGCCTTAAATTTAGGACATATTGTTGTTGTAGCATTTATTTCTTTTTGAAAATAAGGTGAATTTAGAGCATTTAAAAGAATATAAGAATTATAAAACTATCGAGCTCAAGCTCTTTTTATAGCTTAAAATAACGTCTTTAGTATATAAAACACTTTTTAAACTCAGTTGAGAATTGAGACATTTATTGAAGGAAAATAAGAATCTATATTAATAGTAATTTTTTTCTTTATCTGATACTTATTGTACTTATACTCCAACATCTTAAAAGAAATATTATAAGCCTTTATATTTTCTTTTTTCTTTTTTGTATATTTGTTTAAATAATTTTCAATCTTCTCACGCACATTAAATGATAGTTTTTACAAGAAAAAATATTATGTTTTATACCAATAAGATGTTGTTTCATCTTATAAATTACTATACCTTTAAACATTATACTATATAACGTGCAATTGTATTGATCGTTTTCATCAAATGTTTGAGTACCAGAAAAATATTTCATGTTAGATCAACTTTATCATGAATAGAAGGTGTGTTTACTAAATCTTTATATGATGACTGAATATTCTCCATTATAATGTCAACTTGAAAATATATATAAAAATAATCATAAATTTTAAATAACAAAATTACGTTATTAATATAATAATTTTAAAATAATTTGAATATTTTAATTATTAATGAATTAATGCTTTAATTAATTTGAACTACTTTTCTCGAATATTAATGAATTAATGAATATGAAATTTTGGACGACTTTAATTAATTAATGTCTAGTGACTTCAATCAATTAATGAATTTAGAGATTCTCTGGACACTTCTTCAATTTAGTGTCTGGACACTTCTTCAATTTTGGATGTCGAATCCTCAACTTTGACTTTACTAGATTTGGAGTTAATTAATGGATTTATGACAAGATAAGTGATGCTGAGGAGGAAGCATGAGGTTAAGGAGAAAGGTAGATTTGGGTGGTAAGAGAGAGAGGAGTGATAGGTAGCGAGAGAGGTAGGCTAGGCAGCTTGAGGCGGAGAGAGAGGCACGATGGGCGATGAAGGTAGGTTGAGTGGCATAAGGTGCGATGAAGGTGAGAGAAAGAGATGCAATGGGCAGCGTGAGGCACAAAGAGAGAAGCAATGGGCGATGAGAGGTGAGGGTTGGACTACTTGAGGTGCGATAGGCATTAAGATAAAAAGAGATGTGATGGACGATGAGGGAGAAGGAGGCGTGACACTGGGCAAGTTATGAAAACTGAGAGAGGCTTCACATGCTGAAGAAAAAGAAGTTTGGCTTAGTTTGAAAATGGATAAGTAAGTACTGCCTATGATATTTGGATTGTTTTCGAATATGTGAATGTTTGGATGATTGTTTGTAACAGTTGTCAAATTATACCTTATTTAATTTGTTCTCCACTAAACTTTATGCTTAGCAGGGTAGTTTTACCTCATGTACGTTCAGATAGGAGGGTTGGAAGTTTGGGATAATAACAACCGCAATGGCCAACGAAGAACGTGTTTTATTTGGGAATGCATATTTGAATTGTATATCATAAAATGAGACATGATGTATATATATATTAACAGTTTGTAAATATTGTAATACACAGAGTGTATTTGAACTTAAGATATATACTATTTTGTTTAAAAATTTGGAATGTAATAACTTTAATTTAGATAAATTCAGTATGCTGGTTAAATTCTATCTATTAGTTGTTTGAATTCTGGTAATGCTTTATGTTATTTTGGTATGCTTGAGCCCTATCTGAGGTAATACCCGCCTATCCTTTCAAGGGGTATGTGGGTGTTAGTGTTTAACTTGATAGTCAGATTGGTTATTTGTAGCCAATTAAACTTACCAATTAAGTAAAATCCAGTGTTTAACTTGGCAATCAAACAAGTTATTTGTAACCCATTAAACTGACCAATTAAGTAAAAACAGATCGATTTTTAATTCACAAGTTTTTATACATAATTGAATTAATAAACTGATTGGTTTCAGATTAACCTAGTTGAATTAACTAGTATGATTTTATTTTATAAACATAGGTTGAGATATAGATTTAAAATGTAATAGGGAGTTCCTTATATGAAATTTTCATTTATAAAACTATACTAACATTATCACTATTTTAAAAAAAAAAAAACTGAGAGCAACCCATTTGAGAGAAAGGGTTTAGAGGAAACCTGATTGCGAAAGGATTCTAGATTTTTCATGGTAATAGTTGGGTTTTGTCTTTGTATTCCTAATGCTAAACGAGTGGCATTTTTGTGTTTTATTCGAACTTTTTTCGTTCATTTAATGAATCTTATTTAATTTTCGAAAAGACATCATCATAGTTCAACTTATTTAAAGAATTAATCTAATACATTAATTAAGATATTTTATTTGGTTAAAAGTATTATAATAAATTAGAACTTATTTGATCATAAAATATATAATATTTCCCTTAATCAATCTTAAATATTTTCTAGTTACTATGAAAAATTATTAATTAAAAAATTTAAAATTATAGTCAAATGGTCATTCTTAAATATTTAAATAAGGAAAAATATTATAAAAATTACATGTAATATTATCTTGGTTTCTACATGTGAGTCTACCAATTTGTTTGACATCAAGATAAAATTAAATTGAACAAAACTATACTCAATTGTATTGTTATCATGCAAGGTGATGCTTTAACCTCTCTTTTCCTTTCTTGCCTTTCCCATCTCCTTATTGCATCCCTTAACCTTTCATTATTGCTTTTTACACCTCTTTTTTTTTTCTTTCTTTATTCCTCTTGCTTCTTCGTCTTTCCTCTTTCTCCTCTAGCTTAAATTTTCTCAACTCTTATATTGTCTTGGTTTCCCACTTTCCTTTGTAGTAATTGTTTTTTAAAAATAACTTATACTCTTCTTCTATTTTTCCTATTTGGTTCCTTCTTCCTTCCTTTGGGTTTCAGTTTTTCTCTCTTCCTTCCCCTAACCTGGCTATTCTGATTTTCCTTTTTACCACCTCTGTTTGTTGTTTTCCAATTTTTTTGTTAACCTTTAACTTTTTTCTCTAGTTATGTAAAGGACTACTCTCTTTGAGGAGTTCCCTCCTCTGCCTTCTAACTTAATCAAAAGTTATGTGGGTCCTTTCATCAGCCCTCTACCTGCTTCTCCTTTTGTCATCCCTCTTCCTTCTACTACTTTAGCCGCTTCTCCAATTTCATTTGTTTGTTCTCCTCTTGTTAACTCTCTTCTTATCCTTTTTGTTTCTTCTTCCTCTCCTATTCCTCCTTTTATCTGATTTGTTCCTACTCATCCTTCTTCTTCTGCATCCTCTCCTCCTCTTATTAGCTCTTTTCTTGCTCTTTTTTCCTCCCTTTTTGTCAACTCCTCTCCTTTTCTTCCTATTGCTTCCTCTCCCTACCCTTTTGACATTTCCTTGAGCCTTGCATCTCAGTCTACTCAACTTGATTCTCCTCTTATTAGGAAAAATTGGAGTCAAGTTTTAGGGGATTATAGACCTTGTAACGAGTTGATTATTTTACCTCATGATTCTGTTGAGGGTAAGTAAATTATTGCTCCTTTCATTTAATTTCTCAAGAATAGTGCTTCTAGATGTGAATCAACTTTAGTTGGTTTTTTTTTTTTTTGGGACAAAGACTTTCCTTTTTAGTGGTTCATAGATAGGCTATGTAGACTTGAAAACAATGTAGGATTAGTGAAGTGCTCCTATCTTATAAGAATTTATTCTTGTTCAAATTTAAATCCTACTCTCGAGTTATAAAGGTAGTAGATGCAGGCCCTTGGCATATTAATAATAGACCATTAGTTCTTCAATGTTGGAAACCTGGTATAAGATTTAGTAATATAAAATGTAAGCAAGTTCCTTTATGGATTAATATTCACAAGGTTTCTCTTAAATATTAGTCTACTGAAGGTTTAAATTATCTGGCCAGTTTTGTGTTTTCTTGATGATTTTATAGCTTTTATGAAGAGAGTTTCTTATGCCAGGGTATATGTGCTTATTGACTTGCAAAAACCTTTACCTTAATGAATATCTTTACTTAAACTCAATGAGAATAAAGAACTGTTTAAGGATGTAATGGATTTTTCTTACTCTTGGCATCCTGAGACTTGCCAGGAGAAAACAAATTGGAAGCTTATAGTTATAGTGTTTTAGAAAGGTGAACATAAAAAATTGTTACAAATGGGTATTAAGAATTCATACAATCGAGCATTGTAGAATTCTCAACTAGTAAGGAATCAAAATCCCTTGGTGTATAGTGTGCCTCATTTAAGCCTTAGTATAGGAATTTCTAATAATTTGAAGTGTTTGGCTAACTTAGGGGGTGAAGAGGAGAACTTAATAGAGAGTAAAGAGGGTAAGCATGATGAAGGTAAGGGAGGGGTACCCCAAGAGACTAGGGTGTAATTGAATTATGCAGAGTGTAGAGACCTTGAGTATGAGTAAAGAAAAGTGGGTTGGGAGGGTTTAATGGTGAATTTAAAACTAGGGAGTTTAATGGGGTTATAAAGATGGTTCCATCAATAAGCAAGACCAATAAGGGGGTTAGGAGCCTCTGTAATAAGGAAAGGAGTTTAAAAATCTAGGATGCCCTTATAAAGAAATAAGTAGGGAGGCCTCCCTTATCAAAACTGAATACGAGGTGAAGGAAAATATTATAAGCAACAATGAAGCTTAGGCTTTATAGCCTAGTGATTGCTTCCCTAGTGTTGTAAGTCAAAACTCTAGTAAAATGAGGAAATCTAGTAGAAGGAAGAGTGAAACTAACTCTCCTTCCTATTGATGTCCATCATATCTTGGAAAGTGATAAGGCTTAATTACCTTATTAAACAACAATCTATGTTGGATTTCATCAAGAATCATAAACCTTGTATGGTTGGTTTATTAAAAACTAAACTTGTAGTTAATAAACAGTATGAGCCCTAATTTATGTTGAAGAATTGGGAGTTATCACCAATCACTTGCAACATCACTATAGAAGAATAGTTATTGGTTTTGACCATTCCCTGTTGCAAGTAAATACATTATTGGTTATTGACCAACTAGTTCATTTAATTGTAATGGGGAAAGGGAGAAATAGGAGTTTTTTGTAACTTTTGTTTATACTAACAACAAAATTTAGTTTGATTGCTTTGGAACCTTTTATCAACTAACCTTGGCTATTACTCGGTGATTTCAATAGCATCATGTACCCTTCAGAAGTGGAAGAAAATGCTAATATGAGCAACTTTACTCTTGACTTTAGAGAATGTGTGAGTAACTTAGTTGTGATTGAATTAAAAATGTAGAGGAACTACTTCACCTGGTCTAATAAGTAAAGGGGGAGCCTATTTATTAGAAAGAAGTTAGCTAGGGCTCTTATGAATGGAGATTGGTTGAAGGAATTTTCAAAGGGTTTGGTTAATGTGCTTAATCCACATATTTCTGACCACAACCCTTTAATTGTCCAAAACCTTAATACTAGTGTGAAAATGCACTATACATTTAGGTTCAACAATTATCTAGTTGATATAGATGGTTTTAATAAAGTAATGATTAAAGGTTTAGACTTCCTTACACAAGGTTATATCTAATATAGATGCTTGAGGAAATTAGAAAAAGGTTAAAGAGGAGCTTAAATTACTTGATAGCAACGAGTTTAATGACATTGTCAAAGTAATCATTAAAGTTAGGAGTACTCTTAACAAAATTCAGAATGACTTGGTAATTTTCCTTGGGATAGAGAAACTTCTTGTAATTGAGACTAAGGAAATATTAAAGTATAACCAAGCTTTGGATGCTCATTACTCTTAGTAAAGCAAAGGGCAAGGGTTCATTGGTTAAAGGATGAGGAGAGAAATACAAGATTTTTCCTAGCTCTGTTATATCATGGAGAAATCTCAATACGATAGCCTCTTTGCAAAGGAATGATGGTTCGGTTACTTATATCTAGCAAGAGTTATGTGAAGAAACAGTGAATTATTTGTCCATGATTTATAGTAATCCTAGTTTTGATTTTAGAGTTGTTTATAATTTAACTTCTCTCATTTCTGATCAGGTCTCTCTGCAAGAATGTGACATCTTGACTATACCTTTTACTAAATTAGATATTAAAAGAGACTTATTCAAGTTTGAACCCGATAAAACTCATGGATCTAATAGGTTAAATATCCTATTTTTTTCAAAAAAACCATTAGGACACAAAAAGGAGGTAGTGGAGGCTGTTTTGGAGTTTTTTACTCATGATAAATTACTTCCTAAAGTTGTATCTTCAAATTCTTTGAAAGAGTTTAAACTTATCTTTTGTTGTTATACTATTTATAAGTTGATTTCTATGTTGCTTACAAACAGGCTTAAAGAAGTTCTTGAAAGATTTATAAATCCTTTTCAAGGTGCCTTTATTAAGGGGAGACATATATGGGATAATGTGTCGATTATTGAGGAGCTATTTAGGTTTTATGAGAGGAAAGCTTCCAATAAGGATTGTGCAATCAAAATATATTTTAACAAGGCACATGTTTAGTTAAGTGGAGTTTTATTCTTGACATCCTCAAGTCACTTGGATTCCCTTCACATTTTGTGCAATGAATAGAGTATTGTATTTCTACAATCTCTTATTGCATAATTATCAATGGTGAACCTATAAGGATTATCAAGAGTTTAAAAGGTTTGAGGCAATAGGACTCACTATCTCCTTACTTTTTTACCCTTGCAGTGGAGATGTTAATTCAACTGATCAAATACTCAATCTATCAAGATAAAAAGTTCAAATTCCATTCTAAATGCAAAAAGCTGAAACTTTCCTTTGCGGATGATTTGTTTATATTTTTCAAGGTTGATCTTAAATCCTTAAGTACCTTAATGGCTGCTTTAAATTCTTTTAAGATTTGTTTTGGCCTGGATATCAACAAGGTGAAGAGTAAAGTGATTTTTTTCTAAGTTTGCATCCTTGTCTCCTAATTAAATTAGCTTCTTTACAAGACTAATAGTGACTAGGCCTCTAATAACTTATCTTGGAATACCTATTTCAATTATAAAACGTTCTCATAGGATCTTCATCCTATTCTAAAGAAGATTCAAAGAAGGATTTCATGTTGGTATAACAGGATGCTAAGCATGGAGGCCTAGTCACAGCTTGTAAAAGTTGTCCTTAATAGCATGTACACTTTTTGGTTAGCCTACATATTCGTTCCTATTAATTTCATCAAGTCCATTAAATGAGTTTTGAAAAGATTCTTATAGTCTGATGATTGCTCTCTCAAAGCTAAGGTAAAAGTTAAGGTCATGTTTGTTATCACTTTCATTTCTGGTTTTCGTTTCTTATTTTTTTTAAACACAGAAATCAATAAAAACAGCATAGAAATAAAAAAAGACAACATACTAATTCAACGCAAAAACTAAAAAAAAGTACAAAAACAAAAAAAACACAAAACCAATACACATATACAAAAACAAAAACTAAAAACAGAAATGAGAAGTGATATCAAACGTACCCTAAATGGTCAGAGATTTGTTCACTTAAGTAGGATGGGAGCCTTAGGTACATTTTATTAAAATTACAATTAAAATGTTGTTGGTCAAAAGAGTGTTAAGACTCTTAACAAAAAAGTAGGTCTTATGAATGAGATAGGTGCAATCTTATTACTTGGAAGATTAATCTTTCTAGAGTATATAACCTAGAATTAACACATATTGGATAATGGTGAACTTAGTAAGGTTAAGGGACTTGATACAACCCTGTTTCCTTTGCAAAAAAAGAAAAGGGTGATACAACATACTTTTGGTTTAATAATTGGATAGGTCAGGGGCCTTTATGTAATGAGCAGGGGGTTTAATTTCTCAACTTCCTAATTCCTAGCAATTCTAAAGAGGCTAAGGCCTTGTTTAGTTTGTCTTTGAATTTTAGTTTTTATTTTTTATTTTTTTAAACACATAAATAAAAAAAACAGTACATAAACCCATAAAAATAACACACTAATACAACATAGAAAACGAAAAAAACAACACAAAAATCGAAAAATACATAAAACCAATGCAAAAACATAAAAATTACAATAAAAAACTACAATTAATAACTCAACTAAACAACGTCTAATCTAAGGTGTTGACCTCAAATAGAAACTTGTTGCAGTAAACACAGGACTCTAATTTATTTACTATTCTTTTGAATTTCAATTTCATTCATGAAATACAAGACCATATAGTTTGGACTTAAGTATCTTTAGGTGTTTACTCTAATTCTTCATGCAAGAATGTCTCGAGGCAATACTTCCCTTAGGTGAATTGGAGCAAGAGTGGTTCGGTTTCCTTAAGCTTCCCGTCGTGCCTCCTTTATTCTGTAGTTAGCTTTAAAATGGAAGTACAACAGATAGATTGCACAGATTTGTTTCATCTAATACAGTTTGCATGCTGTGTAGGGAAGCCCTAAAATCTATTTCTCACCTATTCTTTAAGTGTGACTTTTCCTCGACCCTCTAGAAGGTGGCTCAGGATCTTTGTAACCTTTAATCGGCCCTATCTGTTTGTCTGCGTTATGCTCCTAGTTGAAGCAGCAAAAACAGATGGTTAGAGGTGAAACAAGAGTTTTTCTTAACAACAAAAACAGATGTTTAAAGGTGATATGGTGGTTAGTAAAGTAGCTATTGGAAATCTAGTTTACGTTATTTGGTATGAGAGGAATCAAAGAGTTTTTCTAACAAGACCAGAACAGAAAACAGTCTTACTCAAGATTTTTTTTTTTGGTCAACAAGGATGCAGCTAATAGCTCATAAGGTTTACCTTGGGTGTAGTTCGTTTATTAGACTGAAATGGCAAATGGAAGGCAAGCTTTTCTGTCTTTCCTAGTCAACACTTTAGAGCTAGTGGGTGGAGCTGGTTTGAGTTGTGATTTGTAGAGCAAGTCATCGTCTTCTTAGTGGTTGGTTCTATCGGTATCATAGACGTCCACTTTCATTCGCAGAGCAGGATAAGGATTTTGATTGACAAAGATGAAGTCCGGGTCATAGCTTCTTGAAGATTTTCTTGGGTGACGGTGCTTTTGACATTTTAAGTTTTAATTAGAAAAGTTTTAATTGAAGGGTTATGTCGTTTTGTTACGGGTTGATTCCAAGTACATTTTGTTTGACTGAAATCTAGTAATTTCGTTTATTAATTTATTATTTTTAATTTTTCAAAAAAACATGATGAGTGGAGCGGGCTACCACGGCCCTTTTATTTGGGCCAGTAAAGGCTCAGCCTTGAACTTTTGGTTGAAGCTCGTGTCGTAGATCTCCAGGCGAAGCCACGGAAAAGTATTCGGGTCGGATCAAGTGGCAGAATGGTCCGAGAAGTAGAAAACCAAAAGCCTCAGGACAACCTCTTAAGCCCTGCGTTTTCAATAACGTCCCCTCAAATCCCAAAACCCTTCACTTCTGTCATTCAGCTTGTCACCAAAAACAGCCGCCTTTCTGTTGTCAGGTATCTTCACTGTGTTTCTTCGTTTTTATGTTTTCGTGTCAAAGCAAGCTTCTAATTTGTTTGAATCCGACGTCTCGGAACTTTTGTGGACGTGGGATCAAGTAGTCAATTAGTTGATCACAGTGTCTTATGCGGTTGTTGATGTCTGGATCTCATAAAGAAAATTGGGATTTCTTTTCCCAATGACGTTTACTTATGGCGCAACCGTCGTACGATACTGTGGGTTCATTCTGAAGAATTTTCAACTTTACATATTAGGATTTACCTGGCATGGAATGCTTTTCTTTTGAATTGAAATGGATCTATGATGCATATTGACTTCATTTGAGTTTCTTTCCAATATGCATATGTATCTGTGCGTGGTCTTGCTGCATCTCATTTTGTTTTTGACTTTAGTCCGTGTATTGAAGTACAAGTGGAACTAGCTAATCTATTATTGTGGTGTGTTATGCTTTTGATTTTTTCACATAACTAAGAATGCTGACTTGATGGTTGCTGTGACATCTTTCAGTAATTTGCATTTTGAAGAATGGTGAGGGTTAGTGTTTTGAATGATGCTCTTAAGAGCATGTACAATGCTGAGAAGAGGGGGAAGCGGCAGGTCATGATCAGGCCATCCTCAAAAGTGATCATCAAGTTTCTTTTGGTCATGCAGAAGCATGGTTTGGCTTTTACTGTATATGATCATAGCTGAAGTCTGTTGGAAACACTCTGGTTGTTTGCTAACTAGATTGCTTTGCAGGTTATATTGGAGAGTTTGAGTATGTTGATGATCATAGAGCTGGAAAAATTGTTGTGGAGTTGAATGGAAGGCTAAACAAGTGTGGGGTTATTAGTCCCCGCTTTGATGTTGGAGTCAAAGATATTGAAGGTTGGACTGCCAGGCTTCTGCCTTCGAGACAGGTTGGTTTAGTTTCAAATTAACTTTGTGCTGCTTTTGGATCATACGAAACATATAAGGCAATTGGGTAATAGCCTTCCCAGAGGAATTGCCATCCATATATGGTGTGTGAATAAGTTGTGAATACTTGGTGATTTAAAAATGTGTACTGACAATCTAACCTGCTTCATTGTCTTGTATTTGGATTTTGTATACATATATATTTATGTATATTCTTCTGATTCGATGGGATCCTGGTTAATTGAATTCTATTTGTTTGTGGATCTATCCTTTAAAGCTTTTCCGGAATAAGTTAGTGTCCTTTATATAACTTGATTAGATGATATTGGTAGAGTTTGTATTCTTGTACACCTATTTGGTGGTCTTGTTGCTTACACTTTGTGTGCTAATTCAGTAGCGGTTTATGTTTTCAACCTTTTTAAAGACCCAAATAGCGCTGGTTTTGTAATATCTTTGATTTCGGCAACTTTTTATGCTCATTTAAAAGCAATATCTGTTTTAAATTTCTAGAGGACCATGTAATATTTGCGTGAACTTCTGCAGTTTGGCTATATTGTATTGACTACATCGGCGGGCATCATGGACCATGAAGAAGCTAGGAGAAAGAATGTTGGTGGTAAAGTGTTGGGCTTTTTCTATTGAAGAATGCTTCTGAGATCAAATTTTGTCTTACTGCTGAAAAGTTTATGCACCTGCTGAATTGTCTTTTAAGAGTTACTGCATTCTATTTCTTGGCACCCATGGTAAAGTTTTGCCCTGGTAATGGTTTAAGATTATGTACTGTGAAATTGGAGATTTTAAGGAATTATCCATCAAAAGATTAGCTATGAAAGGTCTCTTTGTTTTGGTATTCATGTGTTTGCAATTGTATACTTACTAGAGACGTAAAGATGGAAGGGTTTTGCAGTTCTTTTAAAAGATGGTGTGGTCGGATGGAAATGTTGATGTGGTAAAAATTATCCTAGGAATAAACCCCATTAAGTTTAATGAAAAATCTGGACGGCCTGACCTAAGGCTATGCATCATATTGCATTAATGTGAAAAATTGTATATTAGTTGTATTGGTTTATAAGCTATTGATTTCAGATATAATAGGGTAGAATTAAATCTGTTTACTAGAGGAATAAACAAATGATAAATTAACGTGAAATGACAAAATGTTAATTTAGTAATTGATCTAGTGAGATCGTTCTCAAACAGTATTTTAAAAATCGGTATGTATTGGTGGTATATTTTCAGTATATATTGGACTGATTTGTCACTGATACGGACTGGTTAGAAATTGTATCAGACCAATATTCTGATTTGTATTGT
>JAOXYD010000003.1:20046912-20067272 GCA_028565735.1 Pinacopodium congolense | reverse complement strand
TTGAGAATATCAAAGTGAATTAGATTAACTTTTCTGTTTACAATTTTATTATATAATTCAATCATTTTTCATATAATATTTTAATTAAAGTATAGAATTAATTTCTATTTTATTTTAGTATACTCGTATTAGTTCTTTAAAATTAGTAATTAATTTTTTTAATTACATTTGGAATCTTTTTAAAGTATCATTTGACTTTGGCGAAGATTTTTACAAATTAATACTAATTGAAAATAATAAATAAATTTTAATCATTTTAGGGTAGAAAATCTTATATTGATCATTCGACTATCCCCATACTATATTTAACAACAACCAAATAAACTATCCTTTACTAAGATAGATTATTAATATCAAAATACAACAATAGCAATATGAGATATTTTGGAAAGGTCAAGTTCAAAGATGAGTTATACAATTATTACAATGAATATTTTCATAAACACACAACTAATATTTCATATAGAATTCTAATGTCAAATAATTTAGTGAATTTATTTTCTAATAGAAACTCATACGTTTGTTTAATCACTTCCATACTTTAATCTATAAAATTAACTACCTCCTTTATAAGGAAAAAACATAGCATGTGATAGCATTTTTGCTTTATTAATTTTTAATTTTGATAGAACAATGTCTAGAAACAATTTAGATATAGTACATAAATGTAATATGAAACTCATAATTATAATTTCAAAGGCTTTTTGTCTTATACACTTTATCTTACATGTTAATTAAGTATATAAATATGCAAAGTAAAGAATTTCTTTAATTAATTATGTCATGAAACATATAATGGTATAAAGTAACAATTTTTGACATGCAATAAACTAGTTGTTTAAGTATGTTATACCATATCACTACGTCGTAATCATGCTACTAATAGGACATTGGTCTCATGAAAGAATTTTATAAGATTCTCTTTAGTTAGTATTTATTTAAACCATACAACCTTCATGTTAATTATCATTAAGGTTAAGATGTATAGCCTAAATATATACTTGAATCTTTGATGAGGCTTTAACTCCTTTTGCATGCCTAGTTGTTATAATGTTCCATAACACGATATTATTTAATAATGTAAGGAAATATACGAAGTTCATTAAATAACTTTTTTATCTAAATAATCATTTTCACTAAATAAAAATTGTATTAAAGCTTAATTAATAATTGATGCTATATTAGAATTTGTCAACTCAAAATAATATTGTTTAGAGTAAAAAAGACATTAACAAGAACTTGTTTTTGTTCTTATTAAACTAAAGTTAAATTATGCATAACCTTAAACTCAAATACCGGCTCATATACAAAATAATGGATATCTTTAATACTTTATAAGTGTTAGATATATAAAATGTAAAGCATCTCTAGCACATTATTTATATATTTGGACTAGCATAATTTGATTATGATGGATTATTATAAAATTTAAACTGTTTCAAATTTCATCTTATTTCCTTTTCTTATCTTAAAAACTATTTTCCACTAACTACTTCTTTCATAAACAAAAAATATAGCAAAGGTTATTCTTTCCTCTTTATTAATAGTTTTAATGAAGTAATGATTAAAAACAATTTAGGTTTATATTATAATTATGATATCATCATAATTTTATTTATAAAATTTATTTATGTCATATATTTTCTATTATGCATTAATTAATTAAATAAACATATTTAAAATAAATAATACCTTTTAATTAATTATATCACAAAACATACATTACAAATAGAGATATTGGTTCCCATTTCCTCTATAAATATATATATATATATATATATAACTAAAATGAAAACTAACTCGTATGATGTGATATTTTCACCAAAGACTATATAAACTCCTTTTTATTACAATTAGTTGCAAAAAGTATTCAAGAGGCTTGTTATATATAGACATCACTTCTATTTTTCTTTTGAGAATTTAAAATAAACATCAAGTTTGAAACTTGTACTTTAAAATTTTATTTTAATTATTAGTCACATGGCTTAACTTTATGGCTAAAATAATATTACTTATCCCTATTTCAAATCCCAGTGAATATGTAGTACGAGGATTTATATAAATAATTTAATATTTTACTGTAAACAATTCAAAAATTGACAAACATCCACTCATCTGTTAACATCTTGCGAGTGTCTCGTACAGAGGAAATAGCACAGCACGCTGTACCCTGGAGCATCGACATGGTAACCAACTAACTAAAAAGGATTGGAAAAGTTCCATTAAAAGAGTTAATTTATTAGTAAAACTAAATTTGAACATTTCTTCATGAACATTGCCTTGTGTTTTAGTTTATCAGTAACAATAATAAAAATTCCATGACACAATTTATTTAAATTGTTATAGGTTTCATCATATATAGTCTTAAGCTTTTTAAAGTAAAGAATCATGAGATGACTCCTCTTAATACTTTATATATATATATATATATATCAACCAATTATTTCCAAAACATGAAACAATATTTTTTTGAGAAATTATTGGAAATTGAGAAATATAAAGTAACGTGTAAACTACAATGGCTATATTTCACAAAAAAAAATGTTAATTAGATAAGAGGAATTCATGTAAAAAAAATTTAAATGAAGAAGAGAAATACATATCCTTAAAAAAAAAAAGATAAACTTTGCACTAAAAATAAGCATTAAGGTTAAGGAAGCGAGAGAGAGAGAGAGAGAGAGAGAGAGACAGAGAGAGAGAGGGGAGAAAGAAGGAGAAGTAAATTATTAAGTTAAATAAAGAAGGAAAAAGAGACGAAGTATTAGCAGCGATCGAGTTCGAGCTACAGAAACAAAGAAGCGATATCAAAAAAAAAAGATAGAAGAATTAAGGGGGAAAAAAAAAAGAGAGACAAAGCGCGAAAGAGTCGAAGCAGACGAAGATTCGAAGCGCAAAAGAGCCCAGTAACTGTTGGATTTGCTCTGCAATTGTGGGAGCTGGGTTAAGGTCAGAGTTCAATCAATCTCTGAAACCTCAATCTCTCACTCTCTGAGTCTTCAGGTTTTTTCTGTCCTCTTCATTGCGGGGTTTTGTTCTCTGCAATTGGAATCTCTTTCTTCTCTTTGCAAATCCTTGCTCTGTTTTCAAGTCAATTGCCCAACTCTCTGATCTCTGTTTTTTCAAGTTCAATTCTCTGAATTTGAATTTTGGAGCTTTTTAATTCGGTTTTGGGATTTAGGAGCAGTGTGTGAGAGAAAAGGGATTGGTGTAATCGATGTACTTATATGATTAGTGCTTTCTGAAGTTTCTCGCCAATGGCCAACCCATTAACTCTGGTGATTTGAACTTTAGGGTTTTTAGTTTTTTATGCTATTGGATCAATTTCTCTGGGGTTTTGAGTTTTGATTAAGTTTATTGAGTGAGTTTGATCTTTAGGGTTTTGGTTTTCTGTGAAGATGAGATTTGGTATTGCATTGTGTAATTCGTGGAAGGTTGAATTTTGGGTCGTTTGGAGACGGAAATAACTGTATCTGGTTGGAACTCGAGGTCGTCCTTATTTGGTGTAAGGTGCTTTTGGGTTCGCTTAATCTTTAAGTATGAAGGGCTTGAATTGATTGATGTGTGCTTGGTTTGGAGGCGGGAGTAATAGTTGTTTGAAGTTCTGTTAGGTGGTGTATGAATTTTTCCTTTGAGAAATGCAACCTCAACACAGCTCCAGAATTGATTTAACTGGACTAAAAGCTCAGATTTTGAAGAAGATTGGAGTTGAGAGGTTCAAGAAGTACTTTTACAACTTGAACCGGTTTCTAAGTCACAAGCTAACTAAGATTGAGTTTGATAAGTCATGTTGTCGGTTGCTTGGACGGGAGAATCTTTCACTGCACAATGAGCTTATTCGCTCAATTTTGAAGAATGCATGCCAGGCTAAGACGGGACCGCCAATTAATGAAACAAGGGCTGTTAAATCTGTGGTTCCAACGTTGAAAATTTCTCCTAGTAGAGAAGATGGCCATGAACAAAGTGGTTCTGTTGTTCCCATGCACAACCAAAGTGTGCCAAATTGGTCTAATGGAGTCTTGCCGATATCTCCACGAAAAGCTCGGACAGGAACACGGGAACGGAAAATCAGAGATAGGCCTAGCCCACTTGGACCAAATGGGAAGGTTGACTGTGTTCCACATCAGTCAGTTGGTACAGAAGATGTTGGGAATAAGGTTATATTGGAAAATGTAGAAATTCCCCCATGCGACTATCAAAGACCTATTCGGCAACTTGAAACAGTTGCTGAACAACCCAGGAATGAAAGGGACGGTCATGTTCAAAAGGGTACTGGAATACTGAGGAGACATAGGAACGATCACGCAATGGAAGATGGTGAAGAGATGCGGCAAGACAATCAATTGAATTTCTCTAGAAGCTCTTTACTTGCACCACTTGGTATCCCATTTTGTTCAGCTAGTGTTGGTGGGGCCCGCAAAGCCATGGCGATGACGAACAATAGCGGTTTCATTCGCTACCATGATAGTGGTTTGTTGTCCGGTACAGAGATGTTAAGAAAGCGCATGGAGCAGATTGCAAGTGCACAGGGCCTGGGAGGGGTTTCTATGGAATGTGCCAATATGTTGAACAATATGTTGGATGCATACTTGAAGAGACTGATCAGATCATGTGTTGACTTGGTAGGAGCAAGGACTTCACATGATCGCAGAAAGTTGCATGTCCATAAGCATCTGTCTCAGGGAAGGGCTATCAATGGCATGTGGCCAAACAATCACTTATATGCACAGGGCAGTGGTGGGTCGGCAGAAATCACACAGGAGCAGAGACCTCACTGTTCAATATCGTTGCTTGATTTCAAAGTGGCCATGGAGCTAAATCCACAGCAACTTGGTGAAGATTGGCCTTTGCTGCTGGAGAAAATATCTATGCATGAGTTCGAGGAGTGAAACATTCTTGTGAAGATCCGTCAATCCCAAAGCTTCATGTGGATTAGGACGTCTCAGTTGGTGGGCCTTGACAACCTTTAATGGAAGTCTTGATGCACTGTTTCTGTTCTTGTTGCCAGGATGAACCAGATGAACCGGATGGCTTCACTTTGGATGAAGCTCAGCTGTCACAGGATGATATATTGGTTTTGGCGTCCAAATCTCTGTACGCTCTGGCACAGTCCTCTATGAATCAGGAAATTATTTAACAGTGACCAACTGGGGAAACTTTCAAAGAGAATTCCGTGGATAGCTTACCTCAATGTATGATAAGCATTGGTGTTGGCTGTCACCTGCAATCGGCCGGTTCCTAAGATCCTTTGTATAATTTACAGCCAGCAATGTGGAAGTCTAAAGACAGTTTTGCAGGGATATGTAGGTTGGTTAAAGGTAAAATCACTGGTGTAAGAGTTGCAGTATTGCTCTTTATGTATTTCTTTAATCAGATAATTGATTGAAATTCCAATATTGAATAACATCTTGACCTCCATTTTGCCCCTTTTTTTTTTTTTTTTTTTTGCTAATTTGAATATTCATTGAATGATGCCCACAAAGTATGTCGCAAGAAGTTACATTTTCAAAAGGAAAAAAAAATAAAAAAGATTACGTCACAAGAAGTTGCATCAGGCTGAACACTAGCATGACTAAAAAGCACGGTACTTGCAGATGTGTTCATAGGTACGAAAATGAGCCAATCTTACACTGGCAATGAAGGTCCCATGGCACATTAAAATCATGGGGGAGATAAAGCTGACTTGAAGAACAACTAAATGTTACTGAAATTTACATGGGAGTAGAGAAGTGACAATGACAAATAATTTTTAGAATCTGGACTCTAGAAAGCAGCTAATATTTCCAGAAAATTCTTATTCTTAGAGAAACTTCCTAAGAGAACTATTATCATATAATGTAACTCCAACTGCATTTATATTAGGGTGGTTTTGAAAATCACTCTCATCTTTTATGTATGATAGATTGGACGAACACAACAGAAAATGTTTCTTGTAAAGCCATGAATGTTTTCTCTCATGCTGAACGATTATGTACAGTTATTCAAAGCAACTGAAGGGGAAACTTCAGAATGCTTACAGGTAACTCGAATGATGGTGGTGTACACGTGATATTTACTCAGAGAGTCAACATCTTTTAAATTTGTCGTCTTCTAAGTTGGCATGTTAACAAATATTGCAGCGACACCATCTATGGTTAAAGGTTTATAAACTACCAGCTTTCAATACTGCAGAAGGCCATAATAACCCTTTTACTCTCTTCATGTATCACCATTGGTAAACTTTAGTACGGCCTTTTTGCTGATCCTGGGGCTGATGTTGGAATTTGGATCGGTTAGGTTCAAGAATTTACCTGAATAAAGAATCCCTAAATTGAATCAGCTAGAATCACTTGAACATTCAACGGAATTTTGAAAAATAGATGATGAGACCACCCCTTTAGAGAGATCCCTTTACGGCGTGATGTGTTATAAAGCTCCTAACTTGAAGGATCATGTGGATGTTGAAGCAGACAAGTCCGCCTGGAATCTTGTGTTTGCAAACAGTTATATGTCGTCGTTACAGACATGTAACAGCTTCGGATTCTGTGGCAGGAATGGTCGTCCCATGTTTCTTGGGTGTTTCTGCTATTCCAACTTTAGCTATTCACAGTAAAGAGGAGCAGAAGACAAAAACTGTAAAAGTTTTGTTCTACCCATTATTGTTCAATGCGAATTGGACTTCATGATTGCAGATGTTGGAAACTTGTGTCTCTGGCTTCCCATTTTAGAAACTACTTTGTATGTGCCACACCTATTGGAAGACATGACAAGGAAGCGTGTTCTGTGGAACTGGTCTCTCTGCTCATACTTCCACACGTCTCGGCGGGTTTCGTAGAGTAGGGAGCTGATAACTTGACACGTGTCACTTATTACAAGAAACGACAATAGTTTGACTCTAGTAAAGGATATTGCAAAAAGAACCGCTCTTTTTTTTTCTGTCTTCAGAATTTTATAAACAACAAACCAGTTTGGTTATATAATCAAATAAAGGGTAAAATGGGTTTAGTGGAAGATTCAAATTACAAGATAATATTTTATTTTATTGTAATACAAGTTCTGAAAGGTAAACTAGCCAAATTCAACATGCAATGCATAGGAATTATTACAATTTTTATAATAAATTTGATATTTTAAACTTACAAATAGTAATTGTTGTCTAGCTATTTGATAATAGATATAAAATTTTTATCCAATATTTTGTTATATACAATTATAAATTATTTTTTTACACCAATATACTTCTCATAATTTGTTCACATTAAATGTAATAACTAGCACAATTTTTACTTATAAGATGAATTCCATACATAAAACAATTCAAATCTTCAAGAAGCTATGAGTTTATTAACAATTAACTTGATGCATCTTTAGCTTTTTAGGTTTTTTTTTTCACTTCATATTAACTACAATTAGAAACTACTAATTAATTACAGGTAAAGTAGTTGACCTATATGCATGCATATATGTATATTACATAACTAAGGAAATAAATAGGATACAGATATATAATTATATAAATAATTAATATAAAAATAAATAGTAGATAACAATAGTGGAAAATATGAGCAAGGTACATATATATAATCAATAAAAGAATTATACAAGCATAGTTGGTACTACAAAAAGATGCTGAGTTAGTTCATACTCTTTTATAGTATAGCCGAGTAAAAGAAAGAAAAGGAGGATTACAATTCATGAACAGCCCTAATGGCTATATTTTGTAATGATGACAAAGAGATAGATAAATATATATGATAATAGTTACTTTAAAATAAATATTATGTTTTAATTACCAATGAAATTATCTAAATTTTAATTTCAACTTCAAATTTGAAAAATGAATCGATGTGATATTTTAATTAGCATTAAAATAATATTCTCCTTCCTTAATGAATTAGACTTTTCCTTTTTGGTGTAGATTAGTGCTGTTAAGTCTCTAGAGAATTCAGAATAGATTATCATCCAAATGGTGCTTTTTTATGTTATCCAGTCAGCATGGAATCCTACCAACCATTTCGATTTGATAACATCGACAACTGGGGCTCTTCTGTTCTCCCTTTTCGCTGCCTCTTTGATCATGAAACCTCTTTCTAAGTATAAAGAAATCTTAGTTTTAGGGGAATTTAACTAATGGGACAAATAGCAGAGTTGTTATTTCTTTGAGTCTTTACACATCAATAAGTGATTCCTTTTATCCATCGAGTAATGCTTTATCAAATAGAATAACTTTCTTATAGTTAATATTCCACTGCTATTACCATCTTCTTGTTTCAAACCTGCCTATCATGAAACATCCAAGTAGAAATTAACCCATTGAAGTATCAAGTCAGCTCCTTTTGTATTACTTAAAACATACGCAAGTTACTTGATCATCAATTCATCAACAGCAACAAGGCAGAATAAAACTTGGCAATAAGAAAGAAACATCCCAAATATTAAACCAGTGAGAAAAACGTGCCAAAAGATAGCAGCAATCTGCAACCAACTCCATTCAGTTATTTAGGTTCTACGGTAAAAGCGCCTGGGGCGGTGTTTATTAGTCTATTAAAATGTGAAAGATGATTGGTATGTACATCAAATCTTTTGAAGGGATAGAAAAGGCTTGATTTGTACAAAATGAAACAGCCTGATTCCTGCATCTAGTTTATTAGAAGAATTACGAGGATGATGTTAATGAGGAGGTTGACAATGATGCTTTGCAAACAGGGCACCAATTCTTCTGCCTAAGCCATTGATGTATGCAGACCACATGATACATATGCTGGCACTGCAACCGCCCAACTTCATCACCGGTGGCATACTCTTCCTGTAATGGTGCAGTAAAAAGTTAAAAGGGTAAGGGAAGAGAATTCAGTTAATAATTATATTGTCTGACATAAAATGCTAATTTTGTACTTTCCTTTTGATGAAGCTTAATTTTATTTGTTATGAAGCCTAATTTTAAACCGAAAATCCTTTCTTGAACACAGCTTTCACAGGTATTCTTCTACTTAAAATGGTAGAAAAAATCTCTGCCTGTAAACCAGGTCCTGGACTACCGAAGGCAGATGATTTCATATCAAATTAGGTTTGGTTAAATTGCTTCTTAATGCTAAATATTTTGATTGTTCAATAAATCTACATTCAACAAGTTATGAAATAGAAGAAGGAAAGAAAAAGACCTGGCAAATAGTGCATTTAACGTCATCTTCGTTGCTGGAAAGGTTGGTGGTCGTATCCTCCATAAGTTCAGAGCCATATATGCTAGTCTTGACACATTCTGATAATGCTTCTTCTGGAAGTGCTGTGCTCACAGTACCCATCCTTTCTTCAAGGGCCAATAACTCCTATAAAAGTAGCAGCAGAATCCAGTCAAATTAGCATAGTTCAAGACATAACAGTTAGCCTCATAGAAACTTCTGATTAGACAGCAAGGTAACCGTGTAAGTCAATTTGTGCTGACATTAACTATTTCAATAAAAAAAATAGAATAGTAAATATATGTTCAACTCTTGGAAAACATTTAAAATTCATAACAAACCTCATAGGACATATTGTCAATATCTAATCTCATTTCTCTATGCTGATCGTAAAAGCTCAGTCCACTAAGAAACAGATTGGTCTCCAGAACAAGCAATTGCTGTAAAACACAAAATTGTTGTCAGACATAAGTTTAAAGCCTCTGATAGTCATCACTGACCGAAAATTAACTACCTCATATGTCAGCTCTTCATCTTGTTCAATCCTCTCAAGTGCTAACAATACCTGTACAACAGTAAGTTAATTACAAGGAAGTTCCCTGCTCCAGAAACACGTGCATACATAGTCGAAGAAACATATAAGTTCGTGACATCATATGGTAAAACTGCCAAGGAAGTACCTCAGCAATTCCATCCATGTTATAACGCCGAAAGCCGTCTTGATTCAGTAAAGACCGGTTGTTGCCAAATTCTGCAGGACTAGATGGCCTAATCCCTCTGAAACTATCATTGCTACTACCTGGCTGACTACAAGAACTTGGCCGATTTAAGGAATTCTCCATGGAGAAAGGATTTGAAGAACCAGGAGCTGTCAGGTCAATGGATATATCAGGTTGGGACATTTGTGGTATCATAACATGGGACTCATTTGATGACAAATTAATTCCACTGCCTTGGTTAGGTAGTCTTGTCCGTGTGCAACCACCAAGTGATCTTCGAGTCCTAAACGATGGTGCACCATCCCTATTGGCAGTCCCATTCCTACTCTGCCTTGAGTCCGAAATGGAGACACCAGGGGTAAAACTAGTATTATGACCACCTACTGGTAGCCCGTCCATCTTCTTCCCTTTGGCAGATGAAGTACTTGCTCCATCAGAAATTCTCTTTTTGACCATGTCTCTCTTTCTATTGGAATTTGAAACTGAAGTTGAAGAACCTGGAGGAACACCACCAGTTATAGAATTGCATCCAATATTTTTCAGACCATACCTACTAGCATTTGAATGTGGCCCATGAATTGAGTTTTTAGATGCTAAAGAAACAGGTGAGCCACCCAAATTATCTTGATTACCTATTACTGAATTTTTATGAAAATTCCTATGGGACCTGCTACTTGATGCCATGCTAGAGCCTCCATTGTCCATCGACATAATTTCATGAGAACCAGTTTCATTAGATACACGGTGAAGGCCTGCCTGAAGTGCTGGAACTTCAGGCTCATCCTGAACACTGCTTGTCTCAGATGAATCTGATTCTAGATGAGAACGTTTTTTCTGAGGTTGTGGCAAGCATTTTCTTGATTTGTTTAACGCAGAACAAGTCCTAGAGGAACTTCCAATCAGTTCCTTGCCACTTAAAGAAGACCTAGATGATGGCCTTGATGACCTGCCTTTTTCAGGACCAGTGATTTGAATACCTTTGGCAGAATTAAGTCTACCACTACACCCAATTCGGTTGCAAAATTCAATATTTTGATCTCTGCTATTAGTATTATCTCTCCGAACAAAGGCAGGGCCTTTTCTTGGAACAATAAACCCATGGTCAGGTTTCTTACCAGAATAGTCATCCATGAAGGATAATCTCTATATTTTTATCTGCAAGAAGAGGCGAGGGAACAGGTTATCAGGCACAAAATTTTCTTTGAACTCACAATTTCTGCATTGTCTAAAATGCCAAAAGCAAGTACTACGGAAAAGTATATGAACGAGGAAAAGCATGAAATCCACCAACTAGCCCTGCCACCCGGGTTCTAGAAGAGGAAAGATAGCAAGATACATACATATTAATTTCATTGAAAAACCTGTTGCTGGAATCTAACACTAGAACCTGGCTTAATCAGGATGAGCAACATGGGATGAAATATTATGTTAAAGAAACATGGCACAGAAACATACATATAACAAATTATAGGTACATGACTTGGCCTCAAGAAAGCTGGACTAGAAATGCAAACAAATATTTTATCAAATTAGCTCCTCAAGAAAAGCTGCAATATGGCTGATTGGCTGAAGAGAAAGCTAAAAATCACACACACAAAACAAACAAGCTGCACAGTTTGAAAATTTGGACTATTGACAGGACATCTTTAAACAGCAATGAGATAATCAGAGATAATTTCATTCCGTTGATAGAAAGACTCCCAAATTTACAAAAGAAATGCAAAAAATATAAATTCATCTGTTTCTTGGAAGCCAATTTTAGGAATTGATCAAGCATATGGCTCAACTGTTGATGGAAAGACTTTTTAAAGCAACTAGCAGCAAAGACACCTGCAAGTTACAAATCAGAGTATAGCTCCAATAACTGTACTGAAGCCTTACCATCAAAGGTTGTTGTGTGTATGTCTTAAACACATCCAACAGAACATCACTGAATTCAGCTTTGACATTCTCGTTTCATAGTATTGTATGCACAGTATTTATAGAAAAGAAAACAAATATGAATCCCAGGAACATAACTAAAGTCTAAATTATCAATCTAGCTCAAACCCAGAAACTCTGCGATGCAACAGCTCTACACTCTTAAGGATTATCCTTAGAAGAGCGATTTTAGAACTTCTCCAGATTTATTATTGACTTACAACAAAAGCCAACATAAGATCTTATAAAAAATCACGAGAAAATCAAATTACCGCTACAAAACAAAGCAAACACGAGGAAACAGAGGAAACCCTCTTCTCAACCGTAACAAACTCAACAAAAAATCATCCATAGAAGATCAAGTACGTTAAAGAATCACGACGGTGGAGTTGAGAAATCATCGGAAAAGGGTCGATAAAAAGACAAACACATACGTTTTAAAAGGGCAGTCATATCCAGTTTGATCGTCTAAAGGTAATTACAAGAGGGGGGAAAAAAGGAAAAGAATGAAACAAAAGACGAGGAAAAAGAGGATCTAAACGCTCAGAACTCCATATTTCACCTCCAAAAAAACGTAAGGTCTCTTCGTTATTATAGGAACCAACGCTCTCTATCTTTCTCTACTCTGATTAGTCCTACAAAAAAAACAAAAGGGGCTATCGTCACCGTGATTTCAGGTTTCTGAAAAAGCTGAATTCCTATAAACAAGGGAGAAAAGGAGTGACTTTCTCTTCGCCCACGCAAAAACCAATAACTTTTAATCAAAATTCACAATCTCACACGCTTTTAACACCTCACACCTTCTATTTCCACAAGACGAAAGAAAGAACTATAAAATCCATCCCGAAAAGAAGCCATCAGCCCACTCTTATTTTCTCGAAGAAACAAACATTAAACTCAATAAACAATCACCAAGTTCATTAAACCATGAATAATTCACAACCCCCACACAAGTAACTACCAAAAACTTGCAGTTGCAGGTACATAGGTGAGATTCAGTATAGGGGAGAAAAGAAGCCATGGAATATTTCAGGGCTCTACCTGTTCTTCTCTCTTTGAGTAGACAGTAAAAGAGAAACCAGAGAGAGATTTGAGTCAGAGCCTAGAGAGGAAGAGAAGCATAAACGTGTTTGCTTTATGGAAGGGATGCTTTATAAACGCAAAGGAGATTCTTTTTATATATAACTTATTTTCCTTTTCAAGAAGTCGATAAAATAATGTAAATATTGAATTCTATTATGACGGTTTTTTAATTATTTGAAAATTAGTTGAATGGTACTATTGATTAATACTTGTTTGTACTTTTTTATTTGATTAGGTTTCCTAATTCCTAGCTCTTGATCAGGAATACGCCTTTATTGTTATTTCTTTAATTGAATAAGAATATAATTGATTAAACTAAAAATTTTAATAAAAATTATCTATTCCTAAAATTTTTTAAAAAAATTCGTTATATTTGAAGAATTGTGTTAATTGAATATAGAATATAGAATTACAAATCCAAATCTGGAAAGGAAAAAGAAACTGTGCCGTCCTACTCCTACCTACGAAATAGCAATAAGGACGGTAACAAACTACGGCGAGAGCAGAGCCGTTGATTGCTTCTATTTTCAGGAGTCAAAGATCGACGGCTAGCGCCACTTGCCCCCCGATTATGTTTTTACTTTTTTGTTTTTGGTGGACCGAAAATCCACATCACATATCTAATCTAATCCGCCTAAAACACTGTTTATGTATTGAATTATTTCATGTTTAAGTTCTTATCATTAAACACTATTTGATGTCTTAAGATAATTGGATTTCAAGCTCCATAGCATGCATTTGTTCGTTAGGGTTACCACTCCTTTACGTATCCATTTAATTATAGGATGAGATTAATTTTGCTCTTTTTTTTTTTGATTACGTAGATCTTCCAAAAGTTTGATACTCCTTTCCTTTCGTTTTCGGTTTTGACCCTTTATTTGAGTTTGAAGATTAACAAAACAGTAGATGAAGACATTTTCTTAGACTACAATAAATAAATAAATAAATAAAAGAAATAAAAATAGGTGGAATTTAAGTATAATGGAAATAGCAGTATTACCCCAACTGTTAGGTATTGACCGATATCAAAATAAAAATTAGATTAGTTTCCAATAATTAAGCGGTTCAAAGTTGGAGAAGAAAATCTCAATAATATAGGTCAGTCTATATCTTCTGTATATTCAGTATATTTTTAGTTTGTTAAGAGGTACTATGTCATACCATGCATATTAAATTATATATCAAAATCTTTTACTTTCTAAATTAAATTGATTTCATCTATTAATAACTTTGTTCAAGAGAAATTAGATCAATTTTTGATATCAAACTTCAGAGATTAAGTCAAGTTTATCAATCACTTATCATGCTTATCGTATATATTATATAATGAGGATTCTTTACTTAACAAAAATTTTCTTTTTCAGTTAATTATTTTATTTAAATCGTTTTAACATTTTTTAGATTTACATCAGTCTCCAATCTAAATATCTATTATTTAAAGGGATAACCATATTTGTAATTTTAAACTTTTTATTATCTTTTTAATTGAGTTTTATACTTTTAAAATTTCTTATTAAATATCTATACCCGTGCGAATTAATCAATGACAGTTTTTATAGAACTTAATTAAGAAAATTATAAAAGGTTTAGAATTTAATTTGAAATATTGTGAAAGGTTTATTACTATAAATAAGGTTATTCAAAATATTTGTAGTCCTAAATTTTTCATAATTTTTTAATTAAATAATAAATCTTTCGCAATTTTTATAATTAAATTTTATAAAAACTGCTTTTCATTAATTTCTATAGGTGTAAAATTTCAATAAAAAAATTTAAAAGTATAAAATTCAATTAAAAAAATAATAAAAAATTTAGGATCATAAATATAATTAATCCTTATTTAAAAGTGTTCATTCCTTTGGTAAAAAGTCCCCTTTCTTACTAATCGTGTGGGCAACAGCATTTCTTAAAGCTGGTTCGATAAATACAAGTCAATGCACCCTTAAAATTATTTGAGAAAAATAAAGTGCAATAAAGTAATATACACAAATATATATATATATATCGAAAAAAAACACTAACTATATAAACTATAAAATAAGGATAACGCTATCTGCTTACCTCATCTTATCCCATGGGAGAATCACTTATCATCTCCTTCAGTCACTAAAACCACTACCAACGACCGAATTTGTCTCAAAACTGTTGATCCTAAGGCTTGTTTCTTTTTTATTTTTCTTTGATATCATCTTTAAATCTCTTTTTGGTTCTTTTTACCTTTAAAAAATAATTATAATATTTCGTCTAAAATAAATTAGGAGTTATATTTCTTCTTTTTTATATAAAAATTAGGTTCTCTTCTTACAAGTGAACGTGTTGTCTGTAGTTTTGGTGGTAATTGTTTTCAGGAATTGACTACCTGAATTATACGGGTGGTCTTTCATAATCACTGCAAGCTAAATTACTAATTTACTTTGTTATATATATTTAACTTTTTAAAATAATTATGAAAGGCTTGTTTTTATTACTTGTTTGGCTGGGCTGGGGCGCAAGTATTTATGTTTTTACAGAGTTAGGCGTTGTCCGATTTGAGGTTGATGCACATTCGGCAGGACGTGCTTATCTGATATGATATTGTTCGCCCTCGGCGATTTTAAGGTCTGGGTCCAGTGTCGTTTTCTGTTTTAAGCTCTACTTTTGGTTTCTCTTACAAGACACGGAAACCTCGAAACACATGGCGTAGGCATAATTAGGGTCGGTTTTATCGTCCACAGATTCTGAGTTCCGTCCTCTAGCTCTCCACCGTGGAATACTGAATTCTTCTCTCTTTTTTTTTTTTTCCTTAAAGTAGACTGCAGGGTTGATTCTGAATTTTGGCAACCATATGTACATGGAATCTAACGTATTGTAAAATTTACATTGGTACCGAAACTTGGAACATATGAGAACTTTACACCTAAAATAAGAATATAATGAATGATAAGGCCACTAGTTAACTTACAATTAGGCCGGTATATAGAGATTCAGTTGTATCAGGGACAGTAAAAGTCATAAGGACATGATTATTTACCGGTACTATTTCTCTCTTCTCAAACTTTATGATTATATGTGCATAAAGGTACGAACTTAGTTATAGTGGTTGAGGTCAATAAATTTCAGGAATTTCTTTTTTGTCAAGAGAAAAATAAATAAAATAGAAGTAATTCTGAAGTTGACCGGAGATAGATTTTTAAATTGAAGCTATACATAATACATGCGACTTGAACATCTTCTGGCCAAAATGCTTGTGTCTTTTCTCTGCATAATTTATATGATTGGTTGTAGTCCACCTTTGGGCGGTGTTCTTTTTTAATGTAGTAAAAAATTTTAAGAAGCACGCTTAAGTGTACAAATATGGCAAAAGATATACACTTTTCCCTTAACTTTTTCAAAGTTTCTACTTTATTTTTTAATATTTATAAAATAGTATTTTTTATTATTTTAAAATATGTAATTTATTCTTTAATATTTGTAAAATATTACAAATTACTCTTATAATACTAATTTCATTGAAAATATATTAATTATCCTTTTAATAATTAATTAATAAAATTAATAATTAACTAACATAATATTAATAAAATTAGCATTAAAAAAGTAATTTATATCATTTTTGTAGGTGTTAAGAAATAAATTGTACTATTTTATAAACGTTATAAAACAAAATAGTATCTTCAAAAACATTAAAAAATAAATTAAGGGTCCGTTTGTTTCCTTTTTTAATTTTTGATTTTTTTAAATACAAAAAATTTATAAAAATCACATAAATCAAAAATATATATTAATACATTATAAAAATCAAAAAAGACAACATAAAAATTTATAAAAATATATAAAATTCAATATAAATATAAAAAATTTACAATAAAATATCACAATTAAAAATTAAATTAAACAACCTTTAAAATTTTCATAAAAAGTTAAAGGTAAAGTAGACTTTTTTACCATACAAATATTAACGTTCTGATCCTATACCAACTGAAGGGACCAAACTCAATAAATTAAGGAGGAGAGGAAGGAGGTCGTGGGCCCTTCACCTCATAAAATTGAATAAGGAAAGTGACGATATATTGCCCTTTCCTTTGTTTCTTTGTTTCTCTTTTTCTTTTTATGTGAATTGGAATGTCAGATGTAAAGAAGCCATTAAAAAAAGGGAAGACAAAACCGAAATCATCATGCCATATAAGAAATCTTAAATCCCAATTGTGACACAAAGGAAGAACCAAATTTGCCGCCACTAACAACACTATATGATGCAATTATTTGTTCTCAGCTCCTTGTCTGCTAGCTTATTTATATAAAAAAAAGATAAGCTTCATGATCATCCATTAATCTACTAATCACCCAAATGTGGAAATTATCCAAAAGCAGCACAGGCCACATCATCATCATGAGTCTAACGAAGAGATTATGTTCAGGTTGGCTTAAGCCACTAAAGCAGATATATTGGCAGGAAGGAAGGAAGGAAGGAAGGGAGGAAGGAAGGTCGCCAATAGAGTGTTCCAAAATGGACTTTACCAGAACCAACATCTATGGCTGTCTAATTCTAATTATTAGAAATCTAGTTTCATCAAGTGGATATGGGAAAGAGTCGTCTGATGTGACCAGCTTAACAAAACCAACCTCAGTTTTAGTTTGGGCTACATGTTTTTCCTGTGTTTCTTCATTTTCTTTCTATAGACAAGTCAGCAAATTCGAACCGCTGGAACTTAAATCTTTAATACATGTTTACTTATAGTGTCCTGTCCACATCCAATTCTCTGCATTAGGTTTGCGAATGGGACTCCAGTGGAGGCGTGGCTATTATATGAAACCCAATAACCAGAGTGTCGTTGTATCTATAATTAAGGGCGAAGTGTTGGCCTTCTAACTTTTTTGGTTTACGGACCGGGTAAAAGATAAACATTTTAAAAATGAATGTAATCGTCACCTCTCACGTACATGAGTATCTTAAGTGTTAAATACCGTTGTCGTTTTAGTCGGTATTAGTTAGAATGTTTCGTTCTAGATAAAAAACCGGAAAAAAATAGTTAAATGCCTTTTCGCAAACAAATACATGTTAGTACGACGTGTATCAGTTAGTATCAGAAAAAAAAAATTTATTGTATTTTGGTCTTTTAAGTTTAAAGTTAATTTAAAGACTATATAATATAATACATTTATAAATTATTTTGTAAATTTTATAAAATTTAAGAACTAATTTATAATTTAAAAAATTATCTGAAACAGTACTAGTTAATATTAGTACCGATACAATACTATTTTAGAGATAAATTCAATATCGATATCAGTACGGTATTTAATACACTGATCTTAATTTAATTATATCATAATTCAATTTGATTCCCAATTTCTTAGTTTAATATAATTAAAAATGTCCAAATAAATCAAATAAACAATCAAACAAAAGTTGAGTTAGAATTTTGGTACATTCGATGTAGTTATACAAAAAGATTGTTGTGTGCATAATTGCTATTTTAAATAATTTATAAATGATTGAAACTATACAGCCAATTCTCTCACTATACTTTTTGACATATTACATTGTACTTGATTCATGGTTGGAATGTAAAGGAGTTAGTGCATAAAAAGCAAAGAAATCGATGGATTTCTTGATTGATTAAGTTGGATGACGTACTTCAAGAGTTCTTTTGTTGTTTCTGTTCACCAAATCCAAGTATTGCCAAATGTATCGAGAAATGTAGAATTTTTTTTAATAAAGCGGAAAAAGGAAAAAAGGAATCCTTGGGTTGTTGGTTTTGACCTTTTTTTGGATTTCTGACTTGGTGCAATATTCGGAATATTTTTCTTTCCTCAACCTCACAACAGAAATTTATGTTAACAAAAGTTGATATTCTAAGACTTTTCTTTTACTCGAAGATACTTGGAACCTGCCAAGGATGACCTATTCAAAAAGCTAAGTGCCCATCACACCCAAGGTTTAGTGGGGCAAATTTCTAAATTTCAGATTTTATAGGGGCAAAAATTTTTTTTTTTTTCTTGAGCAAGTGGACGCAGCCTGGTTCATCCCACGGTCACACCAGCTCGTTCTTGAGCATTTTAACAATTTCAATAAAGAAGAGTATGGAACATAATACAAATGTTGACTGAAAACTAATTTCTAAAATCAATAACAAAAATGTGAAATAAAGCAAATGGATACTTTAATTTGACAACCTCAAGCGTAATTGACAGAAATAAACCAAAGTTAGTTGTTTGGTAGGGTTTAAGTTTTTAGTTTTGGTTTTTAACATAAAAATCGAAAAAGACAACACACTAATACAACACAAAAATTAAGGATAAAATACAAAAATCAATTCAAATATATCAAAACTACAATTAAAAATCACAACTCATAACAATACCAAATGACCCAAATGTGAAATTTTAAAAATTGAAAATCATGACCTCTGTCAAATTAATGACTACATCGTCATGGGTCCATGCCCTTCGTGGCCTCCAGAGCCCAAACCTTTTTTTTTTTTCAGAAATTTCAAAGATAAAACTTTAATAATTTTCATAACTTTTATAATTTGCAAAATTTACATATATAAACTCTAAAAATCTAAAATATAAAGTTTGAAACCTACAATAATAAATTCTAACACTCTAAAATCATAAATCCTAAAAGTCTAAACTTTAAAACCCTAAAAACAAATCCTAAAATTCTAATAATAAACTCAAAGCCCAAAATCTTATAATATTAATCTTATAAATTTTAAAACTCTAAAATCACCTTTAAGATTTTAAGTAGGACCTAAATAAGCCCCACTCCCCCGGACCACCTAGTATTTCCGTTAACGAGAATGTTATTGAATTGTTAATAAACTCTCCTATCGCTTTATGGCATGAAACTATATGAGGAATCATATTATATTCCATATCTCAAATATTTTCAAGATCTACCAAGAAACTAATTTTGATGAGGCTCATTGGGAGATGGAAGATTGCTCAGGTATCTTCAATTCTTACGGGTCAGGGCTGGAATTGTAAATGGAGTAAATTTTCTGAGATTTCTTTTAAAGTCTTTACGAATATTAGTGGAAGGAGTGAAAAATAAGTGAATTTATTAATATCAGTTAGATTAGACTTTTACTTAAATAATTTATTAAGGTACGTTATTATGAATTAGGGTTTGACTATATGGTATTTATCAATGATTAAGAAACTGGATCGGATCGGTCGATTCGACCCGTTAAATTAGAACCGATCGGTTCATCGGTTCGGTTTCATTTAAAAACTGTTATATTTAAAAATCGGAAGGTTAAGGGTCGGACCGACAGGTTTAACTGGTTTGACCCGATTAATTTAACCGGTCGGATCGGTTCAACCTGTTGGTCTAACCATTTTCAACTCAACTCACCTCTTTTCATTTTTTTTAAAATTTTTTATTTTAACCCACTCTTCCAACATTTTTTTACTTTTTTATTATTTTTATTAAATAAAGTCTAATGAAGAATATGAATAGAGTAAGTGAACAGTTGCAAAACCAAATGAACAAGCC
>JAOXYD010000003.1:20009617-20027557 GCA_028565735.1 Pinacopodium congolense | reverse complement strand
GTTATGCCTTAAACTTAGGTAATATGCTTAAAGTTTAGGGAGTCTAGTCCTATTATCCTAATATAAGACTATTACCCTCATGATCAACTAATCTTTGATTAGTTCATTGATTTAAACTACGTTGTTTATTGACTTTTCTAATAGCCGAGGTAGAGAATGTCGGATCCTAGATTATCTTATGGTAATATCTAAAGTGATCAATTCAAGATAAGCATTAAGCATTCAATAAATAAAGATTAATTCACTAATCATGCATTAATAACAAAATAACATAATTAATCATCCATAAATAGATTTAGCATAATAACTTAACTGAAATTAAATATTAAGTACAACAATTAATTAAAGAACAAAATAAATATATCTTAAGCAACAATACTTTGATTAATTCAAAATAATAACAACAATAGATGAAATTAAGAGTTTATAATGAACCAAATCACATCCTCCGATGGTTATCTAACTTTGAACTACGTGGTTACAGCTGCTGGAACATCAAATAACCTAAAAATCTCAAATTACAAAAGAAAGAAATGAAAAACAACCTAAGACTATTTTGACCTAAAAACTAAGGTATTTTGATCCTAAAACTGATGTTTAGAACGTTAGGAGAGGCCCTCTTCTTATAGCAGCTACAAGTGAAGGAAGAAGACAGGTCGCAAATGTTGAAGATTTGAGTCAAAAATAGTTTTTATACGTTCATTAACGACACCTTGCCATCCATTAACGACACTCTGTTCATCCATCAATGTGACCTTGGCAGGGTGCCATGGATGGTTGACTTTTTAGTTAACTTTTGATAAAACTTCCATCTTTTTACTCTAATCTCCATCTTTAAATTCCATCCTGCAAAGTAAATATAATGATACATAAATGGAACATTTAAGTACTAAAATAAGGTTAAATTAACATCAAATAATATCCAAAAATACTATAATTTTAACCTCTAACAATGTTAAAAAAGAATATGTAATAATATGAAAAATAGTTATGTTAAGTGAACCTGAAAATCTTCCAAAATATGTAATAATGACAAGTGACAAAATAAGATTAATTCATTGATGGAAGATGTTTTTTGTTGGAGGCAAAAATTATAAAATAGACCTTAACATTTGTAGCAAATTTTAGGTCATACCCTAACATTTCTCAATATTTAAAATAAACTTTAACGTTTCATAAAACATTCAACATAAATCCTAATGTTTAGAAAACATTAAAAAAGAATCCGACATAACTTTTCTATCAACTTCTCCGTTTATTGCCACATGGCATGCATAACTTTTCTGTTAACCTTTTTGTTTACTGCCATATGGCATGCCCATATGGCTGTGAGTCTCCTCCTCTTAAATCAAATATGGCATCGTTTTAGAACCTTTGAAATGGCACCATTTTATGTCGTGTTAGCCTCCCTTCTTTACAACTAAAATGACGTCATTACAGAGTTGTTTTTCATCCCATTTAAAATGGCATCATTTTTTCCAGCGTAAGTACTTGGCAAACACTGCTGTCAACGTTCTCTTATCTAATGCCTTTCTCCCACCTGCTCCTTTTTCGCCTTGTCTGGTGCCGCATTTTTTTTTCTATCCTTAACCCCTCGTCTTTTCTTTTCAATTGAGCTCCATCCCTTAGGTGGTCTTTGCAAATAGAAGAAGTTCGAAACCCACTTCAAGTATCCTATATTTTAGTTAGGTTTTGATTTAATCACTATTTTAATTGAAAATGTTAAGGAGTTTTGTCTTTATTGCAGGAGAAAATATATTGTAACACATAGTTATTATGCTTTTGTTCCGGGTCTTGTTTATGATTTTGTACTTGTCCTAAGTTATTTTTGTCCTATTTATAAATGTTGTTTGTTGTTTATACTTTTGTGGTGGTTCCTTTTTTATTGGTATTTGGAATGCATGCCTTTATTGTAGTCCATGTTCTACATTAGTAGAAGCTTAAGGTTCTAAGACATGTAGAAGCTTAAAGTTAACATAAATTAGTAGATGTAATGAAAAAAATTATATAACTATTTTTTAATGTGATCAAGTCATATAATTTAATCCTTATATCAACACTATGATATATTGCAGGAATCCATATGCACTTAGCTTCTTCACTCGAATATTGGTGATGTATAATTACTTTAGATAGCAAGATTCTGTAGTTAGTATTATAGTTGAACTAGTAGTGCAAGAGAAATCAATGTTTTTACAAGTACTAAAATGCTATAGATATGTACTCTAAAGTCAATACTAATGTAGTTGTTTACATTTTTAGGGATCCAGAAACCATCATTATCTAAATTTCAGAGTCATGGTTAATTATCTTCTATTCTTCGTACCATAAAAGAATTCATAGCATCAAATGAATGCCAAAAACGTTATCTACTTTTGATTATTAACCTGGAGGCCAAAGTTAGAGAAGTGAAATGGAAAACTTTATCAAGAAAATGAGTTTGAGGCCTCACTTAGATAGCTTAGCACCTTGAGGAGTATGGAAACTGGTGATAAGAGGGGTAGTTGTAGTGTGTTTAGATATGTCAATTTGAAGTCTATTACCATAATCTGGAATATTTAATGTTTTGACAAATCAAATTTTAGTGAAACTAAGTCTTATCATGTAAAACAAAGCAGTTCCTTATATCTTGATAACAAGTAAGGCGAGAACAAAGAACTTCTTAATAATACTCTCTAAATCTTATAATGCATTATGCATTATGCAAAATTGAACTAGTGGTGCGATTGACTACATAACCAACTATATTTAGCTCTTTTTTTTTTCTATCATTCTAATGAATTTTTTAGAACATGCAAATGATATATATGACATAGATTAAAAAAATTCATGCAGAAATGGAAATTGATTTGTGTTTGTATAAATTAATATGACGTACATTTGATGTTTTGAATTAATATATGAGGTTTACAATGGATAGTTTTGACACGTCAACTCCCGAACCTAACAACTCTTTGTGTGAGGTCTCGAGTACAGAAAATGAAATACCTTATGACAACATGGATGAGGACGCCATGATTGAATATAATGTTGAGAATCTTCATAGAGTTACAAGCAAGGTTGATTTTGATGATGGAATTGGTATGCTAGGATGGATTATAAACATTAATTCCTAGAATTGGAAGTAAATGTCCCAGATGACCATAAAATAGTATAACTTAGTAGTATAGATTATTGGAGTTATATGAGCAGCGATGAATATCCTAGTGGAGAAGAGCTTAGTGAGCCACTACGAAGACCAAGTAGAAGTATTAAAACATCAATTAAGTGATGTTGCATTACAACGGGTATTGGGCATGGAATTTACAAATGCAAAAGAGTTTAAAGACGTTGTTGTTAATTATGCAATGAGTACAAGATTCAACGTAAAGTGGAAGAAGTCTAAGAGCAATAGGGTTAGGGTTGGATGTATTGATGGATGTTAATGGGTGTTATATGTTGTATTTGACAAGAATGACAGATGTTTTAAAATAAAGATATATAATCCAAATCATAATTGCTATACAAAAAAAAAAAAATCTAAAATGATTTCTCCTTATTTTCTGATGAACCATTTCAAGGATAGAATACTTAATAAGTCCAGTATTCCCACAACTAAAATGATTAAAGATTATAGAGAGAAATTTAACATATTTATTACATCAAGTATGTGTAGAGCAACAAAAAGGAGATTGAGGAAGGAGAGGGCTAAAGAATTTGAAAATGAATATGCCAATTTATAAGGATACATAACTGAACTAGGAGTTAGTAATCTTGGATCTACAGTTGAGATGTAATTATCATGGAATGTAGAAACTTCCTTGTTACAAGTAAATAACAAAAAATCTTATGTTTTTAGGTTACTAGTGAATTCAGAGCATAAACAAAATTTTGTATGTTTGATATAGTTCAAGAGATTATATATTTATTTTGAGGCCATGAAAAAATGATAGCCCCATTTGAGGCTAATATTTGGATTGGGTGGTTGATTTTTAAAGACAAAATTTCAAGGTTAGTTACTGAATGTTGTAAAGAGGGAAGTATTAGTAGTTATTGAAGTTGAAAATATAGACTCTTGGAGATGGTTTTTTAGGCTACTAGTGTTAGATTTTGAGTTGGATGAAGGAGATAGAATTACAGTAATATCAAACTTGCAAAAGGTATAATACATATCTTGGTGGATTTGTTTATGATAATTGGTTACTTATGGTAATCAATGATGTATTTCATTTTTTATAGGGTATGATAAGAGTTATCAAGGAGACTATATCATATCCAACACATTGGATGTATGCTAGACATATTTATAATAACTGGCATGGAAGTTGGAGTAGAAAGGACTTACGAAGACAGGTTTGGCATTGTACATGGTCGACATTTATAGAAGATGTCAATGAGTAGTTGAAAATACTGGACAGAATTAAAACTAGATGTGTTGTGGCATTGCTAGAATATCCAAAAGAATGATAAGCTAGGTGTTATGAATCTTTCGAATCGAAGTGTCCAGTTGTTGACAATGATATGAGTGAGATACTTAACAGTTGGATATTACCTGCTTGAGACAGTCCTATTTAGCTTATTGGAGACAATAATAATGATGGTTATACGTAGAAATATAGATAGAAAGTTGTTTACACAAGGCTAAAAGACAAATATTTCACCCTTTATTGTGTAGAAATTGGAGAAGAATTAAAAAAGGCAATGAAATGGAGGATAACTTAGAATAGAGACGGGGCATCTGAAGCTTCAAAAGACGATGCAAAACATAATGTCAGGATTGGTCAAGGGAATACTTGCAGCTTCAGGACATGGGATCTGTATGGATATCCATGTAAGTATGCCATAAGTGTATCAATCATTCCAAGCAGAGGATGGAGGCATTTGTTGATGATTATTTAAAAAAACCCATATTTTTTAATTTGTATCAAGATGTGAGTCTATATGGGGTGTCATTTTCTTGCTTGAATTTGGATAGGAAAGAACACATTCACCTGTAAAGAGAATTATGCTTGGAAGGCCTAAAACTGCAAGAAGGAAAGTAAAAGATGAACTAAATAAAATTACCAACGTTGCAAAGTTAACTCAAAAAGGGAAAATACAGAAAGGTAGCAGATGCGGTAATAATGGACACAATGTTAGAAAATGTACAAAAGAAGATCCATCACTTGATTCTAAAAATGTAAGTCTCATATGATTTGGATTCTCTTATAAATTTCTTTAATATTTATTTGAGTATTTTATCCCATTTAAACTTATTATATTGAAATCGTTTCATAGGTACATAACAAGAAATCTGCTACAGCCTCTGATGTTGTACCTAAGACATGTTTGTAGGTACTTGCATTTTATACATTATTAAATTATGATTGAAATTCATAAGAGTTATGTATTGAGTAATTTCATGGTCAATATAGGTAATTAGACAACTTAGGGCTACAAATAATATCAGACCTAGTTAAGAGAGTAATTTAGTGAGTGTCATAATGTATCATTGTTGTTAATAATAATTATGTGTTCTTATAGAACATAATTAACTTGTTTCTTTTTTACTCATATTGATATCTCAGCATCTAGAAGTAAAAGCATGTTTGGCGAAGTAGATCCTCACACATTCAAACTGGCCTTTGAACTAAGGGGACTTAGATTCAAGGGACACCTAAACATAACTTCACAACAATTATACGCTCAATTAAGAAGAAAAGGGCATTTTTGGCAAAGACTGGTGAAACATACACAATGTAATTTTTCATTCTAGTGTTCAAGAAGGAACCATTGTTACTCTAGATCATATATTGTAAACATTGAAAATATTCTTGTGCCATTTTAGATATATACTTTTGTCAACATTTATATTTTTGGCTATGAAAATGACATCTTGGATATATATTTTGGCAATTAATGACATGTTGGATATATTCATACATTGTGACGTATACAAAATTCATGGATTTTATGGATAAACCATCATTTTAACAAACATATAACATTGAAGTTGAATAATTTCTTTACAAATGTGAATACAAAAGTCATTATAAGTCATATAATTAAATATGAAAGTCATTACAGGTCATTAAACTATTTCCTAATAGAAAAGTTGTAAATTATAGCGAACCAATGTTTTGAATACCGTACCAGTACCGGTACCGGATTTGTCTTTAAAATGGTACTGTACAGGTACTGGTCAATACTGGAACTGTTTCGGATAATTTTTTAAAATTATAAATTAATTCTTAAATTTTATTTAATTTGAAAAATAATCTATAAATATATAATATTGTATAGTTTTTAACTTAACTTTAAACTTAAAAAGGGTAAAATACACAATTTTCTTTTTTCAAAAAAATTAAAAAATTTTATTTTATTATTTTTATTTTTTCCGGTACGACCTGTATCGCCAGTACCAGCTGGTACGGTCGGTACCTACCGGTATTTGAACCCGGTACGAAATTGCCCAGTATCGCTGTTATTGCCAATACCAGTATGAAATTCAAAACTTTGTAGCTAACATAACCATAATGTATGCACCTATGACATATACTAGCTTAAACTTCAACTCTTTATTTTCTTTCACTAGCTTTTTGTTCTCTTCCATCACCAACTTCAATTTCTCATCTAAATTATTTGCTTCTTGTGAGTTGTGATTGAAACGTAGGGTGTTGAGCATTTGTCCTTGATTCTGCCTCACTCTTTAATGTGGCAATTTCTATCTTCAACCTATTAATGTAATTAACAACTCTCACAGTGAACTTGTCATCGCACTACATAAAGAAGTCACAAGTAATTTCGTGCAACAATAAAAATAGTAAGTATATCATCCTAAATTGGACACAGCATTGTTCAATTGTTATTTAAGTTGGAAATTACTTACTGGAAAATTAGCACAACCATAAAATCTCCTCCCTAAATTTTGCATAGACCATGAAGTTCTTAATGGTACTATCAATCCATAAAAGTAACGTATATTATATCAATCTGCATTGAATGATGTGCAAGTTGATGACAATGATTCCATAACTAACTTGTGGAATAGTTAAAGGTGAAAACTTGAACATTTATAAGTCTATAAATAATAATAAGAAATAATAATAGTAAAAAAATAAATAACAATAAAATGTCTATTGATTAAACAGAAAGTTAATGCCCCAACCACATAGCATGACTAAACAACAAACAATTTGTGTTTCAAATTTTGGTAGCTTTATAATAGAAGTATATAAATTTGCCTTCAATTGACTACATTTCCAAAACATCAGCAAAACAGAATCAAATAACCATGAATAACCAGAAATCAAGGTAATTATTGCTTGTGTAAATCATGTAGTAACAATATATTCCCCTCCCCAACTAGAAAAGATAAAAGTTAAGATAAAATTTTCATTTTGTATTGACCTAAGATTGCCTTTTCACGTGCTTAAAGGATTCTAACTTATTTGGCTATTGAAGTCTAATTGAAGTTGTTCGGAAGGAATTCTTCCATATCTTACATATATATTACCCACTCAAATTGGTTCTAGCTTACACTATTGTAAAATTAATCTTATGTAGCTGAAAATTGTGATTACACGTGTCTAGGTCATGCTTATAAAATTTGATGATTGATCTTACGGAGAAACTTCTTAGAAACTAAAAGTTCCATGTAGATGCTAACATAAAAAAGGAAAATGTTAAAAAAGTAAAGACCTCTCATTAGTATTAGCTCTAAATGCAACTGCAAACTCAGATAAATCATCAGGAACTATGACAATTCAGAGAAGCTAGTTGATACACTGGAGCTAGACGTAATTAATCATTTGGAACAGTTATGTAACTAATCCCTATGAACTATAAATCATCAGGAACACTTGCAATCCTTGTGCACTGGAACTGACATGATTGATGCATTAAATTATATATGCACTAACAAATCAAAAGCATCTTCAATCTGGAGAACAGAATATCATAATGGAGAATGAGATATTACCCCACCAACCCTTAATGTCATTGTCGTATTCACAGTATAGAACAGAATATCACAATGTTGTCATCCTTGTGCACTGGAGTTAGTTTATGCTATTATAAACATACCCCAATTAACCCTTAATTGCAATTTATATACCTAACCTCATTTGTCTTCCAAATAATTGATACTCAACTAAACATAAAATTTTCATTCAATTACCAATGCCTTATCTTGTAGATTCCCAAAAGAGATAAGAGCTTAGAAGCATTACATAAAACAATGCACATAATATGAATCAAAGAGAGGTATGAAATGATAATGCCTACCATAGAATTGAATGGGAGATCGCCGATTGCAAAGATGAAAGAGACAACAATGTAGTGGAGATCATAAGACAACAACGTCGATTGCCATGTGGTATGCTCACGTGACTGTAAATGGAGAAGTTGGTAGAAAAGTTATGCAGGGTTCTTTTGAACATTTTTTATACGTTAAGATTTAGTTTGGATGTTTTGTAAAACATTAAGGATTATTTTGAACATTGAGAAACATTAAATTTTGACCTAAACTTTGCTACAAATGTTAGGGCCTATTTTGTACTTTTTACCTTTTGTAAGGCTTAAAAGAAATAAGTCACTGGTTTGAGCTCCATTATTAATTTATTTATGGTAGTCATTCCATATCATACTAAAAAACCAACACTTTATATAACAGTTTTTTCAGATAATATAATTTATTTCTTAACGTTTATAAAATAATGCATATTACTCAATAACGTTTACAAAATTGTGCATATTATGCTTTTCATATTAATTATATTAAGGTCTTATTAAATAAATATTAATTTTATTAATAAAATGTTAATTAATTATGAAGAGAACAATTAAATTTTTTAAATAAAATTAATATTAAAATAGCAATTTATATCATTTTACAAATTTTAAGGGACTAAAAACACTGAGGGAAAATTGTATCTTTTGTCCTTTTGTTTCTAAATTTGAAATTGTGCTAACTATAAGAATTAAGAATATATTATAATTACTTTGAGTTTAAATACATTTATATTTATATCAAATACTATAATACAAATGAAGTTATACCTAGGAATAAGATAATACACAAAAACAAGAATCATGCTGATTTACGTTTTCAAATGATTATTCCTATGCTAATATAAATGATAAAAGTCTTCACAAATATTTTAGTTTATTTAAACTTTAAAGTGAATTTGTCATTGATTTTTCAATGGAAAAAAACTAATTAAGATAATATAATATTATATAGTTTTTTACGAATTATCATAATTGATTTTTTAAAATTTTTATATAATTAACTTTTTTAAATATTATTAAGATTCATATCTTAAATCTCCTATTTAAAATATATTTAAATTATTATTTCATTAAATTATAATGAATTATATATCTTTTCTTTTCTTTTCTTTTCTTTTCCTTAACTATTTTCACCTCGTGTGAATTTGAAATTGATATTAATTTATTATAAAAATGTATGAATTTTTTATTTAAAAATTTATACTACATTTTTAGTATATTATTGCAACAAAGTGTAAAAAGTTATCTTTAAAAATTTGTATCCTGTTTTTGAATATAGAATAAATTAATTTTAAAATGTATACAATAATTTAAAGTTTAAATATTTTTAATAAAAAATTAATAAAAACAGTCAACTTAACTAAACAATCTTTTGTAAGTGATGAGGTTTAAAAAGTCCCTTACCGCATTGCCCTTCCACTTGGGAGTAAAATTTTCGGCCATTATCCAAATTCCGACTTAAACTTGGTTGGGCTACATAGACAAGATATGGGCCCAATACATGAAATTTACGACACCGTATTGAAGCTTAGTTATCATCAAAATGAAAACACTCCCAAAATCAAACATTTGATTTGATTTGTAAGTTTGGAGTCATTAAGTGAGAACAATGTCAGAGGCCCAAAATTAATTTCCCCACACATAATATTTGGTCCTGCGTTTCCTTCTTTGGATTTCCTTTAAACTGTGCAAATCGACTCGGCTTTCTTAATCCATTTCATCACAACTCGTTCTCTTCTCCTCCGATCTGATCGCTGTAAGGTTCGTGTTCTCGCTCGCCCTTTTAGCTAATTTGCTCTGATCTCTGGGGAACGTGTTACGTTTTCTCGGCAGCAATTTTTTCGGATTGCGTTGCGTTTATATTCGTGTTCTCAAGTGAGAGTAATCATTTAGTTTCCATGAACAGACATTTCCTTGCCTTTAAGGAAAATTTGAAGTTTTTAGATAATGACTTTAACTTCTAGTCTCAGATCTGATTTGATTGCATCGGTGCTGATTGGAAGTGTCTCTTGATTCGTTTCAACTAGTAGTCTTGAGAGTGATGTGAATCATGCCTGCTTTTCTCCAGATCTGTAGAATGTCTAATTTGGTTAGTCATATTTCTAGTTGACGTGATTGGATTGTTTCTCTGGGTTTATTTGAGCCACAGTTATGGATGGTTTTCGGGTAGAAACGGCCAAGTATTTAATGTTTGTTTTTTTCACCGAAGTGGTTGAATTGGATTTAACTCTTGTTCTTCCTGCATTCATTTGCCAGTGTCTGGAGGAAAATCTGTCTGTGACGTTTTACTTTCCGTGTTTACCATTTAAATGCATTTGCTTTCTTCGGATTTTGCATGCATTGATTCGTGTTTTTATGTTGTTCATCTTCCTGGTACCTCTTTTATCGTCTCATCTGATGGCTTTATCTGTAAATGGGTTGGGATAGTTGTCTGTTTCTCTTAACCACCATTTACTGCATTACCAGAACATAAACAGGAGATGGAGAAGTCATGTACACTGCTTGTTCACTTTGACAAAGGAACGCCAGCAATGGCGAATGAGATTAAGGAAGCACTTGAAGGCAATGATGTGCCGGCAAAGATTGATGCGATGAAGAAAGCCATCAGTCTCTTGCTGAATGGTGAAACTTTGCCCCAGCTTTTCATTATGATTGTTAGATATGTATTGCCTTCTGAGGATCACACCATCCAAAAACTCTTGCTTCTTTATTTGGAGATCATTGAAAAAACTGATGCCAAGGGTAGGGTGTTGCCGGAAATGATCTTGATATGCCAAAATTTGAGGAACAATCTTCAACACCCAAATGAGTACATACGTGGGGTAACGCTGAGATTTCTTTGCCGCTTGAATGAGACAGAAATAATTGAGCCTCTGATCCCTTCAGTTTTACAAAATTTGGAGCATCGCCATCCTTATATCAGGAGGAACGCTATTTTGGCTGTGATGTCCATCTATAAGCTTCCCCAGGGTGAGCAGCTTTTGGTTGATGCGCCTGAAATGATTGAGAAGCTTCTTTCAACTGAGCAAGATCAATCAGCCAAGAGGAATGCTTTTCTCATGCTCTTTAATTGTGCACAAGATCGAGCCATCAATTACCTCTTGACGCATGTTGATAGGATCTCTGATTGGGGTGAATTGCTCCAGATGGTCGTGTTGGAGTTGATTCGAAAAGTATGTAGAACTAATCGTGGGGAGAAGGGGAAGTACATTAAGATCATTATATCTTTGTTGAATGCTCCATCAAGTGCAGTAATTTATGAATGTGCCGGCACACTTGTTTCTTTGTCTTCTGCACCTACTGCTATTAGAGCTGCTGCCAATACCTATTGTCAGCTTCTTCTTTCTCAGAGTGATAACAATGTGAAGCTTATTGTTCTTGACAGGCTGATTGAGCTTAAGTCATCCCATAGAGATATTATGGTTGAGATGATCATGGATATTCTTAGGGCACTCTCGAGCCCAAATCTTGACATTCGGAGGAAGACACTTGATATTGTTCTTGACTTGATCACCCCACGGAACATCAATGAAGTTGTTCTTATGTTGAAGAAAGAAGTTGTTAAGACTCAGGCTGGAGAGCTTGAGAAGAATGGTGAGTACAGACAAATGCTTATTCAAGCTATCCATTCTTGCGCTGTTAAGTTTCCAGAGGTGGCTAGCACAGTTGTTCATCTCTTAATGGACTTCCTAGGAGACAGCAATATTGCTTCTGCTATAGATGTAGTTATATTTGTTCGCGAGATAATTGAAACCAATCCAAAACTTAGAGTCTCAATAATAACAAGGCTATTGGATACTTTCTATCAGATACGAGCTGCAAGGGTTTGCTCTTGTGCTCTGTGGATCATTGGAGAGTATTGCTTGTCCCTTTCTGAAGTCGAGAGTGGCATAGCAACCATTAAGCAGTGCCTTGGAGAGTTACCATTTTTCTCAGTTTCAGAAGAACCCGAAGCTACTGACAGTTCTAAGAAGGCTCAGCCAGTTACTTCCAATCATGTCTCTTCAAGAAGACCAGCTGTCCTTGCAGATGGGACTTATGCAACGCAGAGTGCTGCATCTGAAACTGCTTTCTCATTGCCTACTGTTGTTCAGGGATCATTGGCTTCTGGAAATCTGAGATCCCTTCTGCTCACTGGTGATTTTTTCCTTGGATCTGTTGTTGCATGCACCCTGACAAAGCTTATTCTGAGATTGGAGGAGGTGCAAACTTCTAAGGTTGAAGTGAATAAAGCATCCACACAGGCTTTGTTGATTATGGTTTCTATGTTACAACTTGGACAATCTCCAGTTCTGTCACACCCAATTGACAGTGATTCTTATGACAGAATTGTCCTCTGCATAAGATTACTGTGCAACACTGGTGATGATATTAGGAAGATATGGTTGCAATCTTGCCGCCAGAGTTTCATAAAGATGCTCTCAGAGAAACAGTTGAGGGAAACTGAGGAGCAAAAGGCAAAGGCCCAAGTTTCTCACGCACAGCCAGATGATCTCATTGACTTCTACCATTTGAAGAGCAGGAAGGTAACAGTTGGTTTGTTGAGTTGGGTATTCATATTTGGATTGCTGGTAACTTAGGCCTTGTTTAGTTGAGTTTTTGTTTTTGATTTTCTTTTACATAATCCAAAAAAAAAGAGCACAAAAATATAAAAAGACAATACACTAATGCGACATAAAAACAAAAAAAAAAACAGTACAGAAAATGAAAAAAACAAACAAAAACACAAAAACAACAATAAAAAATTACAACCAACAGCCCAACTAAACGTGCCAAACAATTGACTGGTATGATGCACCTGCCTAGTCATGTAACTGTCAATTCAATTGGCTGGTATGATGCACCTGCCTAGTCAATCGTATGGTAGTGTGCATCTTAGCTTTTGGTTTCTTAGAATTCCTTTTTGGTGCTATGTAATAAATTTTGTTTTCATATTATGATTTCAAACTTCATTTAATTACCAGGGCATGAGCCAGCTGGAGTTGGAAGATGAAGTTCAAGATGATCTGAAGCGTGCTACTGGAGAGTTCATTAAAGATGGGGATGATGCAAATAAGCTAAATCGCATTCTTCAACTCACTGGTTTTAGTGACCCTGTTTATGCTGAAGCATATGTCACCGTTCATCACTATGACATTGTTCTCGATGTTACAGTTATCAACAGGACAAAGGAGACTCTTCAGAATTTATGTTTGGAGTTAGCAACCATGGGCGATCTTAAACTTGTTGAACGCCCACAAAATTATACTCTAGCTCCAGAATCAAGCAAGCAAATAAAGGCCAACATCAAGGTGTCCTCAACTGAGACTGGTGTTATTTTCGGAAACATTGTATATGAGACATCAAATGTACTTGAGCGGACTGTCGTAGTCCTCAATGACATACATATTGACATTATGGACTATATTTCTCCAGCAGTTTGTACAGATGCAGCTTTCAGGACAATGTGGGCAGAGTTTGAATGGGAAAACAAGGTACCTTGCTAATTGAAATTTTCCATGTTACTATTTTCATTAATAGGCAGTTTCAGTTGCATTTCAAGTCAACATGCAAACTGTTACATGTTTTGGAAATGTGCAACCTTTTCCATTGTTTGTAAACTCTCAAGTAGAATTGCAAAATGTTACATCTTTTGCAAACTGTTGGAATGGCAGATATTAGCGTAAGACTTGTGATGCATCATGGAGCCATTTGTATATTCTGTGTTTCAGGTTGCTGTTAACACGATAATTCAGGATGAGAAAGAGTTCCTTGACCACATCATCAAATCAACCAATATGAAGTGTCTGACTGCACCGTAAGTTATTATCAGCTTACTGTGACACATTAGTTGCTAGTCACTTCTAGTTTTCTAGATATTTATCCTATTCGTGGGGTTGTTTAGAGAAACACATGGTATTTGATCCAATGCCTTTCTGGTTGGTTGTGCATCAGGTCTGCATTGGATGGTGAGTGTGGATTTCTGGCAGCTAACTTGTATGCTAAGAGTGTGTTTGGAGAGGATGCCTTGGTAAATGTAAGCATCGAGAAACAAACAGATGGGAAGCTCAGTGGATACATTAGGATAAGGAGCAAGACCCAGGGGATTGCGCTTAGCCTCGGAGATAAGATTACCTTAAAACAGAAGGGAGGCAATTGATGCAAAAATATCATCATTTTAATCTCCAATTTACTGGTACTCATGATTCCAGTTACTTTGCCATTTCATTATTTGAGAATTCAATCTATTTAAAAGTTGCTAGCTTTTCCAAGTAACCTCCATTCTTATTTCTTTTACTGTTGAAGGTACTTAAACGTCCGAGCTCAAGGTTATTATTGGCATTTTTGTTCGTGCTGTATCTACTACATAGGAAGAAGAAGAGAGGGTTGGCATTATTGTAATTTGTGATCATCATATTTCTACAGTTGGTAGCGGTTGACGAACAATGGCAAAATTACAGACTATTACTTGTTAATGTTAAAGACAGGATTTTTCCCATATTTTTCCCCATAGCAGTGGAGTTCAATATTGACCTTGTAGTTAAATGTTGCTAGAGATGATATTTGGAATTCTTTAAATGCGACTGTTTCCTTGTGTTGGACCACTCTTCGCACTTTTGTTTTTGGATACAAATTTTTCTGTTTAGCTCTAGTTTATCGGGTTTTAGGCACTGTTATATCATCCACATCAGTTGCGTCATCAATTCTTGAAGAACATACAGTATCATGTGGCAGGTGCAAGACTCTTGAAGTCGCCTATCTTACCAGCCAGAAAAGGCCGAGACAGAAAAATGTTGTGCTAACTCAAATCCAGGAATGGTACCACCAAACAATCAACCAAAAATTATTATTCTTCCTCTTCAACTCCATAGAAAAACAATGAACCCTATATCGTTCATTCGACGTTGATACACGAAAACTTGAATGCTTGCAAACGAGGGGTGGGTCACTTGCAAAGATTCAATCTTTTGAAAAACAAGGAGACACCGGATTTTAGATAAGGCTTGATGGCCTTCTCAGGCTGCTCAATCCCCCATTGATGAGAGATCCCTGAAGCTGTCAGCTTTTCTGACAAGTTCACCATCTGCACTTTCCCTTACACCTCGAGAGTCATCTGAATCGTCTCTAAAATCACAAAAAGACAGGTGTGAAAATCGTCCTTGTGCGGCTGAGGTGTTACATCCCTGCGTCACCGCGCTACTCATCGACCACGCGTCTATTTAGTCTGGTCGCTTGCACCACTACTTACATCAGAGCTATTCCTTTCGTTAGCAAGGTCTGTGATCTCATTTTCAGTTCCTGACTCTTTAAGTTTGTCTGACTCATCGAGTCTTTAGGAAAACTGGAAAACGAGGTTGAGAGGAGAGATCACATCAGTAGCCTTGATTGAAGGAGTGAGGTGAGACCCAATGTCTGTATCCTCTTCCTAGATCCAAAATATACAGCTAGCGTCTTAGCCATAGTCAATCTCAAAAAATCTAATGATAATAATTATTGTCTGACAATTTATGTTAAGAACAAACAAGTGAATAAGTTTGTCAAGGAGTTTGCTTATAAAAAAAGAAAGATTTGAGGCTTATTATGTTCAGATAATTTCTTTATATTTTTATATCAGTTCTAATTTTTAGTATTTCTATTTTTATGGTTAAGTTGTTAGTAATGCTATTATTGTAGAATACTGATTCTTATTATTATAGGACAGTTATTTTTCAGTTTTTTAATTTCTTTAAATTTGTAAGCAAAACAAAAATTTGGGATAATAAGAAAATTATTGTTTCTCTTTTAATTGTCTACAAGTTTTCTCTCAGTCAGCCTTCATTTGTAGCTTTATCATAAGTATTAAGGGTAGAAAGACACGGAAGAGCAGAGACCTACACAATTTGCAGGTGAACTCTTCTCCAGTTCATCTCATAACTCGATCACAAATCAGGGACCATAACAAATTGGTATTAGAGCCAAGAGTTATGGGTGAGTCATCCAACAACTTATATAAACATTTTGAGTTGTTTATAAAGACCTACCAGGAGGATTAGCAACATGATAGACCTGAACGAGAACAGTTATCAATTCGCCTCGAAGAACTTTATAAGGATTTGGCTGCAACCTGAGTTGAAGGACAACAAGGTGATGTTGGCAGTGTCAACTCAGTTCTTCGGGGAATAGAATGATTGGACAATCACATACCAGCGCTGAGACCTGCTAGGCTGGAATTTCTCATTTTTGACAACAAAGTTGACCTATTGGCATGGTTGAGGAGATGTGACCACTACTTTTACCACCAACAGATACCGAAAGAGGAGAAAGTAGAGATTGCTTCATATCATCTAGATGTCGATGCACAGGTTTGGTCCCTCAAATTGGATCGAGATCGTCCAGGAATCTCGTGGGAAGACTTTAAACATCAGTGCCATCTGCGGTTCGGACCCATCGTTCAGGGTAATCGACTAGGTGAGCTCTCAAAACTATGGCAAGGGGGCACTGTGGAAGACTATCAGCGCCTATTTAAGCAGTTGGCCGCCAGAGCTGGATCGCTAACTGCCAAACAGGAGGTCGAGATCTTCATCAGTAGGCTCCAAGAGTGCATCACAGTTGAGGTTGAACTTTATAGGCCTCGAGACTTAGTTGGGGCCATAAGTCTATCCCGTTTATATGAGTGAAGAGGAGGCTCAAGGAAAACTCTCAACTTACCTTTCAAACCTAGCTCACCCAGAGTTTTAACATCCCAACACCTAAGAACTTTCAGGCGCCTCAATATCGCAGAAGCAGAAGATCTTCGATCCAGAGGTCTCTATTTCAATTGCGATGAGATCTATATCCGAGAACACCAATGCAAGTGGCCGTTTTGGCTTGATGGGGTCGATGACTCAGATCTTGGTGACAACGATGAACCCAAACCTACAGAAGAGGACGACCTGAAACTATCGCTACATTCTATCACCGGATAGAGCAAGGGCAGCTAAACCATGCGAATTTTGGGGATAATTTACGGACAACCATTGGAGGTTATAATCGATTCAAGTAGTACTAATAATTTCTTAGATTCTTAGTAGGTCAATAGATTAGGATTATCATTTGAATCAGTTAGGAAACTACATGTGTTAGTGGATGACAGCAAGATACGGTGCCCAAGTCAATGTTGTGATGTTCCACTTCAGTTGGGAAAACTTTTGTGTTCTATTGATTTTTTCATCTTAAATATCAAAGGGATAGATGCAGTTATGGGAGTAAACTGGTTGTAGTCTCTAGGAGTGATTTGGTGGGATTTTCGGTCTAAAACAATGATTTTTTAAAAAAATGGTAGAATTGTGGAATTGCAGGGATTGGAAGGGTCTACTCATACTGGGCACCTCCAAACAATGGAATTGTCTAACATTTCGTTGGATAATCGACTCCAACTACTCTTAGATGAGTACACGACCCTATTTCAGGAACCTAGAACTCTGCCTCCAGTCTGAGCTTATGACCATTGCATCAATTTGGAATCAGGAACAGGCCTTATAGTATTATGGCCTTACCGCTATCCCCACATTGAAAAGACTGCTTTTCGAACCCATCACGGACACTTTAAATTTCTGGTTATGCCATTCGGCCTCACCAATGCGCCTAGCACATTCTAGGTATTGATGAACGAAGTGTTTTAACCTTATTTACATAAATTTATCATAGTTTTTTTTGATGATATCCTAATATATAGCTCTACTTTGGATGACC
>JAOXYD010000003.1:19994973-20005814 GCA_028565735.1 Pinacopodium congolense | reverse complement strand
TATAATAATTAAATATGGAGGATGACCACAGCCGACCCTGCATTGCCGGCTGTGTAGTCGGTTCCATATATATATGAACGAAGATTTTGATAAATATGATATTTGACTCACTGTACTCACAGTTTGTGTATTATTACTGTATTTGTCCATTTTTCTTAAAAATGTTGAAATGCAAATTTTATTGTAAATTTAAACAAAAAAAAAGGAAAATGCATTCATATTTGTTTTAAAATATTAAGATTTTAATGTGTAGGGGCAACAATAATTAAAAGCCTAGCCCAACTCCCATCCATTCATGACATAGGTGAAACGCAAGTCAAATGCGTAATAATATATGATATTTTGTGTTGGATCAACTCTTTGCTCCTATATAGTATCTACTCACCTGTTGGAAAATATACATAGATATGCGTACCATTTATGACTTCTACGTAGTCCTATAAAATGAAATAATGTCTTTATGATAAAAACTTATTGTGGAAAACAATGTTTTATATTAAAACAATAGGTACAAGTATATCTTAAAATATGAAAAGTATTTTAGATTATATTCAATCTCAATAGATATTGTGTCAAATGAAAGTGGAATAATGAATTTTTTTTGTTACTCCATTGATTGTATGCAAAATGTGTACAAAATGATGTGAAATTGTTAACGTAGAATGTTGAAAACACTCTACATTAGGTCTTGTTGTATGACTATGACCAAGGGTTATCAAGAATATTGCTACTTGTTCTTCCACAACCACATTCAATTCGCCAGAATTTGTGAGCTCATTATAAAAATTCTAGCAAATCGTCTTAGACATGCTTAAGTTCTCATAAATTCTGACAGGATTACCCTTTAGAACCTTCAATATCCAATCATATTCATTAAGTGTTAAAGTTCTACATGGTTGCTCATATAAACAATAAGAATCCCCTTTCATATAACATGTTATAATGGTTGTTTGAACTATTTCATAATCTAAATTCAGAGCCGAATCCGAATCCGAATCCATTTATCTACAATATCAAAACATATAATTGTTAATTAAGTGTTTTTCCCAAAAATTCATATAAGTGATTCATATTTAATAAACACAATCCTTAAAAACCTATGAAACATCCAATTCATTCATATATGAAAAAAGGAGTTAGTTCACACCAAGAAAACATCCAAAACATTCATATATAACAAAGTCATAATGTTTAACAAGTTAACTAACCAAAACACGCATACATAATGAACAGCCTATGTTTCACACTATTAAACATCCAAACATAACCTAAAATTTCTCAATCCAAGTACCCAAACTTATGATCAATAATTATAAATACTTAACCATATCCGACTTCCTATATTCCAAGATGTTTAAAAAGACATCTAGCATCACTAGATTCTTATGAAAATAATTCATGGTTTTAATAAATTGGGGACCCTCCACTGGTAATCCCTCCGGCACATTCATAAATTGCATGATATTAACGCACTCTCTCTGTCGTGCTAAACCTACACTAGTATTTCCAATAAAAGATGGTGAATTCCCTATCTTTTTCTCATAGAGTTCTAGTTTCTTCCTTGAATTTTATTATTGATCTTAACACATCTTCAAGCATGGATTTCCTCTTCTTCTTGCCCTTTTTCTTCATTAGAGATTTTTTTTTGTTGTTGCAAACTTAGACCATTAACTTCCTCATTTTCTCTAGTTGATGATTTCTCTTCATCAGATTCAACCTGACATATTTATTATCATTAAATGATGGAGATTTGGTTGAAGGATGCACATGCACGTCTGTTACAGTGGTATCTCCAAATATGACACACAAGTTTTAGTATTCCTTACAGCCCCTTTTCTTGAACCTATAAGCCATTTTTTGCACCTAAAATAAAATAGCATCTCACATGAGAATAGATAAAGTGTACAATATATGAAAAATGAACATATATTATAATTTAAAGAAAATTTCCCAATATCCATCTTTTACAGTCACTTTGTTGGTAATAAAGTTGTATCCAATTCTAATTTCTTAGATTAAGTCCTTGAAAAATTTCATATGCGCTTGTAATTGATTGTACTTATTCTTTAATTAAGTGTTAAAATAATCCTTGTTAAATTTCATTTGTAAACCACTATTGATATTCTTCCAAACAGTTTTAGAAAAGGTAGTATTTGTTGTATTACCCTTTTTCATTCCTCAACTATTAATCCATTTAAATACATCTCTATTTCATCTCTACATACTCAATAAAAATATTCATATTGCTATCCTCTTCCATTACTACAAAATATAGGCAATTAAATTAAACTTAAAGTTTAATTTAAACTTTGATTATGCCTTAAATCAAGTTAATAGGCTTTAATTTCAAGAACTTGATTTATGGATTTGCAGTCTCATATCTATAACTTTTACATAAAATCAAAGTTTGGCAATTCATTGATTAATTTGTGTTGTTTATTAATTTTTCTAACAAACTAAGATGATTTCTCAAGCTTAGATTATCTTTAACTCTAATCCTAAGTAGTCAGCTTAAAATTATAACTTTCTGACCCTTAATAAACAAAAATTAGGTCCTCTTACATGCCTTTAAGCTCTCTTAAATCATAAATACATAAATTCTTAGCAATAAAAATAATTTAGCCATACATTTTGATCAGAACATACAAAATATACAACTTAAGCAACATGCCTTCACAAATATGAATTTAGAAGTTGTAACAATAAGTTTAGAAGTTATAAAAATATCTAAGGAAAGCTCCTAACTTGTCTTGATCTCCCAACTTGATTTTGGACTCTAACACAGCTTTAATACATTAAGAACTTGCAGAAAAATCAAAGAACATTCAAAGATATAATATTAAGAACATGAACCTTGATAAATCTGAAAATAGAGTAAATACATAAAGATTTTGAGCTAGAAAACTCCCTATAATGGTTTAGAAACTCAGATATATGTCTCAGTTACAAGCTCCAACAAACAGAGACTCAGAAAACATATTAGAACTTGAATTAAAAAGTGTTTGAAGCCTATAAGTTACTTAGAACACAATGAACAGAGAAGGGAGAGCCTTTCACTCAAACTCAGATATGATTTTCCTTAATTGAATGTGCGTCCTTATTGTTTTCTTCTTTTTTCAACTTTAACTGACTCTCACTTGACACTAGAAGATAGCAACATTAATAAATATCACGCCTAAGCTACAATTGTGGATATTTGAGGTGGATATGTCGGTTTAACCTCCAATACAACAGGTTGACTTGAGGTAATACGGCACGCTGAGCCTACCATATTGGTCTCAAGTCATCGCTCCAATATAAGGGGTTTGTAGGAGCAATATAAGGGTCTAGCAAGACTCTTGTATTGGTATAAAAATGTGTCATTTTTCTTCTTTTCTTGCTTTAATATTCATTAAATCTCCAATTCCTGTAAATTAAACATTAATGAACATTAATTGGACATTTAAACACTGAATTAGGGGTCATAATTCAATAAATAATTAATAAAAACTCAATCAATTTGATCCCTAACACATTTATTTTCAAGTGTAAATCTTTCTTCACACTAGAAATATAAACCTTTAGCCCTCCTTTCATCTAATTCCATGCTACTTTTTGTTTTGGTTGTCTTTCCTTCAGTGATTAACGAAGTTGGATAGGAAGCAACCCTTGCTAATTCTAGTTTCCAACACTGATCCCTAAAATTCCTACTTGAAATCCCTTTCATTATACCTTATATGCCATTGCATACTGTTGGGAGACCAATTCTTATTTCTTGGCTACCTTATAGGCTTATTGTAGGTTTCCTAGATTAAATAACATGATCAAGTATTCTATTTCTGGTTTTAGTCCTATTAAGAACAAACTTACTAAATAAGTTTTAGGCATGACCAGTTTATGTGATAGAAAATCATATTTGTTGTAATACTCTTTCAATATTGAGCTTTGCTTCAATTCCTTCAACTCTCCCACTGGATCATCAAATAAAGAATCTTTAAACCTTTGCTATAAAATTATGAGATATTCTCCCCAACTAATTAGCTGCTATTAAGCTATTCTTGACATATAGTTGATGCCAAGACAAGGCCTCTCCCTTTAAGTTTATGGTCACAATTCCCATCTTTAACTCAATAGGTTTTTGTTTAATAAAAAATGCTACTCACTCTTAAAGATCCAACTTCTTAATCCTTCTTCATCGAAGATGGGGAACATAATCTTACTAAACCTTGTAGGTATAGTATATGCATGATTCCCTTAAGCCTCAATAAATTGGATTGTCATCACTTGGGTTTCTCATTCTACAATTTTTTGATTTTGTCTCTTAGCCATTTGCATCTTTATATGATAAATTCTTTCAACTCCTAAATGGATTTCCCATATTTTTCATCCAATTCTTAAATTTGATTTTTCGATTTTTCATGCATTCTCCTCATGTCTTGAGATTTGGTAAGCCTCTCCTTCTAATTCCCTTATCCAATGTTCAATGCTTTAATACCATGTTGTTTTGGTTATTATGTGATCCACTAAATTAGATAAAATTTAGAGTTTGTATTTTGGGATGAGATTATTCAAGAACATAAAAATAGGAAGAAGACGAAAAAGAAGAAGAGAAGAGAGAAGTAGCTACAAATGTCCTTGAATTCTCGTTATTTTCTATTATTTATTCTTAATGGCTAATATAGTCGTCATCTTTACCCTATACAATGCCACCATTTCATAACTATCTTTATATCTCTTTATAAAATCACATCGTTTTATTTATTCGCACCTCTCTATTCGACATTGTTTTATGCTTTCCTTTCTTTAGCTTCAGCTTCCTTTTTTCATTCTTCAGCTCCCTTCCTTCTTTCTTTAACTATCTTATTCCTCTTTTCTACTACTCTATATCACGCAGATTAGAAGTGGTTCTATATGCAAGATTGTAAACTTTTTATATTTTCATTGCGTAAAGGTGCGCAAATGAGAAATAGGCAGTATTTATAGATGCTACATGATGAGATGCAATTAGTAATCCCACATACACTTTATTGTGTATGAAAAAGCACATTAAAAGACAGTAATAAAGAGATGAATTGTCGAGATTGAACCAAACTCATAAACATTGAGCACAATTATGTCATAAGGACATAATCACTCAAAGAGAAATGATTTTTTCATGTGACTATATTAGTAATGCTAACTTGTTTGTCATTGAGCATTTGATGTAACATATTTTTAATTAAGTGTTGAATATCATTATTTATCTTGGATGAATTTTGTATGAAAATTCAACGCTAAAAATTAAAGAATACTTGATTTTGAATTAAGTCATATAATGAATGATGGAATGAGTATTAAACATTCTATTCTAGATATTATAAGTATGTTGAATAGAGATGCCTTCTCACACAGGTTATCACCTCTATTACTTTATAGGAATGGAGAGGAGACAAGTTTTAAACTATTTATCTAGATGATAAAACAAAACCTAAAGGCTTAAAATGTAAATGTCGATGTAAAGTATATTAATAAAAAAAAAGTAACTAGTAATGGAATAACTCTTGAGAAAATGATATGTTTACTTAATCTATCTTAATATGCCAAACATGAGTTTTGAAAAGTGGATTTAATGAGTAAATGAGTGAAATCAATTTAGATATTAGTATACTTGAACTATTATATGTACTGTATATGAAGTAAGACATATGTTATATTAAAAGAGAGTTAATACTATAATACATGAATCATACTATATGTGCATTATTAATCATTAAGGATAATATAAGTCATATTCTTAACTTATATTGTGTAAGGATCCTTTTAAGGCTATGTGAACCCCAATTTTAAAATATCCTTTTACTCAAGTTCTAATTACAAAGAATGAAATTAACGATTGCTATCTTAAAATGTTACGTAAAAATCATGACTGATTCAATATAATGAGACATGTTAGAAAAGTAAGTTAATTTGATTTAAAGGATTGAGAAACTAGGAAGATCATTATAAGTTCTAGTTTGCATCAAGATGTACTTAAAAGGGGTCTACCTTCTATAAACAAGGCAGTATAAATATGAAGAACATACATACTAATAACGAGTTAATAAATAATGTAATAAGTGATCTAGGATACAGCATATTAAATCCACTTAAGGATTGATTCATTAATCGAGATTTCATATACTTTAATAGATATGTAACAATGTGCTCTTGTTGTATACTAATTTCACGGGTTATTAAACTAGTACGAGAAATGCGAAGTTTTTATTGAATAAACCCATCATGTGAGAGTGGGAGATAATCAGTAATACACCCATTTAGGTTTTGGGGGTTTATGATCTTTATCACCTATTATCTCCCAAAAGTTGTTATTTTTTTAAATAAAGTATAAAAGACTTAAAAATCCAAATAGTAGATGATGACTATCATCTTAAAGATTCTCTCTTTAAAAGAAGATAACTATGGTTCTTTAAAAAGAGTCTTTTAACTGGTGAAATTTATACATAATCTAAATAAGTGATCATGTTTTGATCTTATATATATATATATATATATATTTGAATTCGATCATAATATCTGCGTGATATTTCCAACATAATTACTAATAGGTATTTTATAGGTTGGTCTAATATTTTGTTTGAATCCTTTCAAGATATTTGGTGGCAGCTTTAAAGACTTGACTCCATATGCAAATCCATTTTATGCATTGCTTAACTAGGTCAGCAAACTTACTATTTGTGAATTATGAATTTGTAAACTTTGGCAATTGGCATGTTGAGTCTTGTGATTTATGTTGGCTAGAGCAATATGCCCACCTTGTAAGAAATGCTGCAAACATGCACTAAATGCACTTTTTCTTCTTTAGGCTATGTCATAAAGAACATCATTCATAATATGTACAAAAGTTATTGTACTCTTGATTTTGCAAGATAATTCTCAGCTATATTACAATACTTTTTACCTGCTAAATTTCTTTAAAGTTTATTATATTTTTTAGCCTAGAAGGAAGTGACTATTACCATGTATTTTACTGACTTTTTCAAAATATGGTTCATCACTGATGTTATATGTTTGTCTTTTATAGTGCGAAAAAGCAGAGAAAGCAGGGAAGTTTGCCAAGCAAGTTAAGCCAAGACAAGGAGAAAGTTGCATGAACTATCTAATCTTTTGAAGCTTGATGAGCTTACAAATTTATAAAAAAAGTTAAAGATAATGCATTATCCATTTTGTTAGTTTATTTAAATCACTTTATATCAAAATTCACAAGCAATGTTAAAGGTTTTCGTGCATTTACTACCACTGATTTTGGTTCTCAAGACCTTTTTATTTATAAATGCACTCTTACTTGTTAATTAACATTAAAGATGATTGATGCAACTAACTATGGTTTGACTTCTGTAACATAAACTACGATTGTGTTATGCATACAAATCATTATGTCAATTGAAATGAATTTATTCCTCCTGATAAGATATGGGCTGGATTTTCTTTTAGCCCATGGAAGCCCTCTTGCAATTGCACAATCAACTATTTGTTGAATTATTATTTTTAAATTGAGTACAAAAACCTCTTGTATTTAGGTTTTTCAAGTTAGCATCAAATGCATTTTTCTTTTACTAGTAACTAGTTTATATGTATAATATATAAAAGGATAGATATGGATTCAAGTCACCATTTACATAATTTTATATGAAGTACTTATTGCAACAAATAATACATATAAATGGTTACATGAATCTATCTATCTAAAACTCTAACACTAAATCCAAAACACTAAATTCTAAAGCCCTAACATCTAAACACTATATGCATTGACATATATATATATATATTCTAACGTATTATATACATATTGTGTGTATTGACATTGTAGTAATACTTTATTTGTATATTTGAAATAATACATTAAAATACTTTATAATATCTATCATTTATATATATATATATATATCTAAACAAATCTAAAGTGCGTGTCTGTGTAAATTTTAATACAATATGAAATTTGTCTCATTGTACTTGCAGTATGTGCATTATTATACAATTTATTCAGAAAAATAAGGAACTGTAAATTTTATAATTAACCAAAAATAAAAATAAAAACATTGTATCAATCTTTGTCCTTTAGTGGTTTCTTTATCATTAACCAGAAAAAAATTTTCCAATACAATATGATATTTGACTTTGGTTATGTTTGTTCTTTAATGGCTTCTTGAGAGAAAACACGGGACTATAATTATTATCATTGAAAAAATTGCAAGGTACTAGCATGGACTTGAAACTGGAGAATTGTCAGAAGAGGATTCGTACGTTCAAGTTGATATAGAAATAAGTGGAAAGGCATTTCTTTTTGTCAAAGAGTTGGATCCCATCATGCCCGCAATTGGTCAATCGGAATCCTTTTGCTTCTATGCTTCAAGCTCTTCGCCCAAATTTCCCGTCTACATCACAAAGTCGTATCACGGCTCAACTTTAAGAAATTTATTTACGAGGTCAACACAGAGTTATGGTAATTTGATTCGCTTTTGATTTTTATTTTTAGTGGTAATTTTTTTATATTTATATTAATTTTTGCGTATTTTTTATTTTTATAATATATTAATATTTTTTTAATTTATGTGCTATTTTTTATTTATATATTTAAACAAAATTAAAAATTAAAAATTAAAACCAGAAATTAAACAAAAAAAACGTACCCTTAGATATCGCCTCTGAAATAGTAATTAAAATTGCTTTCTTACGTCTAGTTCAGCTGATATTTGAGATGTTAATTCATCTGGCGATTTTTTTATAATACTAAAAATTTTAGGGCTTGTTTGGTATCAATGTGGTTTTTAATTTTGATTTTTAACACAAAAATCAATAAAGACAACACACTAATACAACATAGAAATTAAGGATAAAATACAAAAATTAATACAAATATATTAAAACAACAATTAAAAATTACAACCCACTTCAGTTCCAAACGACCAGACTTTTAGTATCTGTTCTCAAAAGATTAAAGAATCATTTACTTGAACTTAATTTTTGATTTTAGATTAAACGGTTCACTTAAATTATATAACTTTTAAATTAATATGCGCATCATAAAATTTATTTAATCCGTATATAAACAAGTTATTTTACTAATACAAATTGATTGAAAGTGTATAAAAATTGCTTACATGCTTCACACTTTTCACTCGAATGTCCCATTTTACCCATCACAAAGTTCTGTAACGATACAACTTGTTGATTATAGTTATAATTTTATCTTCAAGGGTCTCAGTTAAGGCTTGGATGACCAGTACAGACTACAGATATAGGCTAGATATCGCTTCTGAAATAGTAATTAAAATTGCCCTTTTACGTCTAGTTCAGTTGAGATGTTAATTCATCAAGCCATTTTTTTATACTACTGAAATTGTCAACTCTTGTCCGGTGGTGGCCAAGGCGAATCCGTAAAGCCATTGTCAACGATTCGGTTTTTTGAGTATTAGAAGTACCGTTAACCTCCGACTGATAATTTTAAACAAGCTTATGATATTTAAGAGATTTAGAGTTTAATCCCTCATCATCTTTTTTCATTAAACAAATTTATAGATGCAACATCTTATGATAGTCAAGAAGAACCCGAATCTTTACATGTAGATGGTTAGATCTGTTTCCTTGTCAATTTTCAAAAGAACAGAATTTCCGCAATAGCCGGGTAAATTATATTGAAATGAAAGGTGAGTCGACATTTCTATATCGCTTACAGGGACAGCAAGCTCTAGACAACGTTCTGTTTGTTTTTTTTTTATTTGTTCTACTCCCAATATGATCATATCTTGTGTCACTGTGTGCCGACTTCAGCTTGTTAATTGTAAGCTCCACAGATTCTTGAATGAAAGTCATGGCGATTTTCCAGGCAGAAGCAGGTTCTGCAAGAGCACAGTTTTTCCGCGAATGTTATTGTATTCTTGCTATTGTGCTTCTCTTCTGTCTCGACAGTACTGTGGCTACAAGTGGAAGTGACAGAGATCAACAAGCATTGCTTGAGATCAAAGCAAAGATTACCGGTGACCCACTGAACATCACAACCTCGTGGAACACATCCGTACATTTCTGTCAATGGCATGGAGTTTCCTGCGGCAAACTCCACCAGAGAGTCACTGAATTAAACCTAAGCTCACAGCTCCTACAAGGGTCTCTATCACCATATGTGGGAAATTTGAGCTTTTTGCAGGTATTGTTGCTCCAAGAGAACAGCTTCAGTCAGGAGATTCCTGCCGAAATCGGTAACCTACGCAGGCTGCAGATATTGTACCTGCATGAAAATATGTTCACAGGCCAAATTCCTGAGAATCTTTCAGCTTGTACTAACCTCATAGAAATCAGTTTTGCTATCAACAACTTGGCAGGGAAAATTCCAGCAGGGCTTAGTAACTTGGTGAATCTCCAGTATTTCAATGTCCAGAAGAATAATTTAAGCGGAGATTTTCCTGCATTTTTTGGCAATTTTTCGTCTCTTGAGCTAATCGAGGCTTCGCTAAACTACTTTGACGGAAGCATACCAGACAGCCTCGGACAATTAAACAAACTGTCTTACCTTTCAATGGGTGGAAATATGTTTTCTGGCACAATCCCTCCCTCAATATACAATATCTCTGCCCTCCACGTGTTGTCCTTACCAGTCAACAAACTTCGAGGGACTCTACCCCCGGAGATGGGAAACATGCTCCCTAATCTGATGAACTTCAGTGTTGGTGAGAACGAATTTACAGGATCCATCCCTCTTTCATTATCAAATGCTTCAAATCTACAGATGTTTACTATTGCCATTAACGGGTTCAGTGGGTTGGTTCCTTCTCTGGAGAAGATGAAAGATCTTTTCTGGCTCAGTATTTCCACCAACAACCTTGGAA
>JAOXYD010000003.1:19984062-19994873 GCA_028565735.1 Pinacopodium congolense | reverse complement strand
TTACTAAATTAATAAAATTAAGAATAATAATAATAAATTAATAACAACAACAACAACAACAATAATAATAATAATAAGGGTAAGGATATTTTGGTCTTTTTGTTTATTATTCCTTTGTCATTCTAAGTTTATATTTTCAAACCAAACACTGGCATAGAAATTCTTTAGTAGTAAACCAAATAAAGTAACACATATTCTATTCTATTCCTTATTTATTCTATTCCTAAAGAATAGCTATTCTATTCCTTATCTATTCAATTCTTTAAACTAAACATACCATAAGTGAAAAACGTACATTTCAATTACATAACTTGATGAGTCGTGAAACTTATAAAAATTCTAAGATTTATAAAGAAAAGGTGAAGAAGTAGCATGATTAAAGTATCAAGCATACTTTGGTTATTTCGAACTACGCTTACGTATAGAGGGTTGAGTTCGTTTATTATTAATAAGGCTTTTAATAGAGGTTAAGCATCAAGAAAAGGACATATCTGGGTCAATAAACACTAATTAAAGTTATATTTGGGTGGTCACTTTAACGAACATAAAAGGGATATTTACAATTTCCATGATCCTAATATTAAGTAATCTTTAGTGAGGTCATCGAGCTAACGATGTTAAATTAGCACTTATTAGGAGGCAATCTACTGTTCTTCTCATTTTTTATTTTCCTAATTTGTTTTAATTTTAATTTTTGAATCCATTTTCATTTTAGAATTGATTTATAGGTTGCTTGCACTTACATTTTAGGATTGGCTTTTTTTTTTGTTTTACGAAGTTTTTATAATGAAAATAACTACGAAACTCCCTCGAAGGGGGGGTCGTAACCCCCAACCATGGGTTCCACATGAAATCCATGTTCTTTTTAATTTAAAAGGGATGAGTGGTGTTTTTGGCATTTAGAATATGTTTTTTGTAATTTTTAAATGAAGTTAAGGATATAAGTGGAAATATACATTTTAATGAATATGAATTGACATCTATAACCTTGAATAATGACAAAAAAACAAAAAGGGCAAAAGGGCAAAATTAACATTCTGTATTTAAAAAAATTAAAAACCACATGGGCTCGAGATGCAGGATTTATGTTTATATCTATATCTAATTTATGTTTGAATTTATGGGCTTAAAATATGCATTTTAGGATGTTTATAGACATAATCATGGCGATGAGAAAAGCCATAATCAATTAGCATTTGCTTTTTTTGAAACTTTTTTCAAGTTTTTAAAATTGCAAGATTGTTATGACCTTGATCACCGTTGTAACCTTGGCCATGACATTTATCATGGAAATTTTTTTACAAAAATAATAGAGATTAGTGAACTTCAATGAGTTTCAAGGCTTAAGTCATGACCATGATATAAGTCTTGATAAATTTGATCCTTTTATTTTTTTTACAATTTAGACATTTGTAGAATTTATGATTTTTTTCTTTTTTTGTTTTATTACTCATAAACGTCATTTTTTGTTAATTCTCCTAGTTTTTTTTCTTAAACTCCACTTATGAAATTATGTTCTTAAGAATGGAATTGTGAAGTTATAAATATCACATCTTTTGATTCTTTAAATGGCGAGTAGTCCGGTAGTTTTAGTTTTTCCACAAGTTTGAAGATTTAAATTTCTAAGGGAGTATTATTTTTCCTTTCCTCATAGTTAATGTACCTTTATTTTGCTATTCTAGATTCAAATTGAGGATAATTTGAGATAAGTATGAAGGAAATTAATATTATTTGGATTTTTCTTCATCTTTACGTTTATTTTAGTTCTTAATAGATGATTCTTCTCTTTAGAAATCTCTATTTTATTGATTGTTATGTTTAAAAATTTTGAATTATTGTAAATCATTGAGCTAGAATAAAATACAAAAATGATATGAATAGTTGGATCCTTATGTGTGATACTTTAGGTGATTATTTTCAAAATTGATTTGGATGAAAAGTACTTAGGATTCATACTTATAAACCTAAATTATAAGCGTTTAACCTAATGAACACTTATCATAATATGTTTTATTTTTCCTTGATTGTCTGATTATCATGTATGGTTGGATTTTTTTTTAAAACTTGCTTTACCATATACATTAAGATCATATTATTAGGCTAGATGCATTAAAATGTAGATTGAACCCTTTTCTAAGCCTTCACTTTTGTTAAAGCCTACTATATCTTCATTCATTTGGAGTAATCAATTTTGATCTTTAGCCTTTTTCTTGGATAATTATTCATGCTACAATTCATATTAATTCCTCTTTTTATTGTTACCCCTTTCTTTTGAACCTTAAAAATTTGTAAAAGCCTGATTTCATGAAAAAAAAAATCAATTAGTGGTTTAAGAGTTGAGATTTTCACGAATTATAAAGAGCATCTCATTGACAAGATCACCTTCATGCACATGATATGTCCCTTCAATGTATAATGAAGGTTTAAGCCTCTCGCATATTGTGCCTAGCATCCTTTAATTCATTTCATCATATAACATTAAGTGGGTGTTAGATAAAAGTCTACTAGAGAAAGAAGGAGGAGAATGAGAAAAGCAACGTCTAAACAAGATCTCGTCTTATTTAGGTGTTGCATTTCTCACACTTCACTGACGAAATTTTAATGATATTAGGTACTATATCAATTTAAGGATATTTTTAAACGTGTATAAGATATTGGGATTCTTTTTGAAAGTTTTTAAAACATTAAAATTCTTTTAAAATGTTCTAAAATATTAATATTTAATATGAATATAGATGAAAATGTTAGAGTCTAAATTAATTTTTTTGCCTCCTAATAAAAAATGGATTAAATGCTTTCTTCACCCATGAAAACCCTTTCACAAGTGCACATTCAAATTATTTGTTGAGTTATTATTCTTAATTCAAGTTCAAAAACTTCTTGTATTTAGTTTTTTTAAGTCAACATCAAATGCATTACCCTTTTACTGTTAACTAGATTATAAGCATAAAATATATAAAGATAGATATGGGTTCAAGTCATGTAAATGGTGACTTGAATGTATATCTATTAAAACCTTAACTCTAAACCCAAACCACTAAATCTTAAAGTCCTAATGTGTAAATCCTAAAGCTTATATGCATTGACATATAGATATTGTAATGTATATAATATATATTGACATTGTATATTACGTTTTTTGTATATTTGAAATTACTAATTATATGCTTTTAGTATTATAAGAAGTTACTTATTAACTAAGCTAATCTTATTATTTATACATATGGCAAAATTATAATGTTTCACTTATAAACACATAGGAATTTTTCTTTATTTATAACTAAATAGATTTGTGGTATAATTAACTCAATAATTATTAAAATAAATTCTTTATTCAAATGCATTTTTATATTGTAAAGATTAATTTTTTTGTAAATTAAGTTAGCTTGATATTTATATATTTGTTTTCACCAATTTGTCCCAAGTATTAAAAATGAAGTAAGAATACATTAAAATCCTTTTTAGAATAAAAAATGCAATACTTTTAAAAATCTAACTTTTGTTCATATGTGTGTGTGTGTGTGTGTAAAAATTTTAATACAACATGATATGTGACTGAAATTTTAATACATTTTGATATTTGACTTATTATACTAGTTTGTGCATTATTACACAATTTGTTTACAATAATAAGGAAGTGTATATTTTATCATTAACCAAAAAAATTAAAAAATTGTATCAATCTTTGTCCTTTAGTGGTTTCTTTATCATTAACCAAAAAAAAAAAATCAATACAATACAAAATTTGACTTTGATTATGTTTGTTCTTTAATGGCTTCTTGAGAGAAAACACTGGAATATAATTATCATTGAAAAAATTGCAAGGTACTAGGACTGATGGACTTGCATGTAAGTGGAGAATAGTTAGAAGAGGATTCAATGGTCCAAAGTTGATATAGAAATAAATGGAATTCTTTGTGTCAAAGAGTTGGATCCCATCACGCAGGCAACTTGTCAACCATAAGTTAATCCTTTTTTGCTTGTATGCTTCAACTCTTCATCAAATGTCCCATTTTACCCATCACAAAGTTTGTTTACGATTCAACCTCTTATATTCCTATCTACAAGGGTCTCAGTTAAAGACGCCAGTGACCAGTACAGAGTACAGATATAGGTTAGATATTGCTTCTGAAATAATAATTAAAACTGCTCTTTTAATTCTAGTTCAGTTGTTATGTTAATTCATCATGCAATCTTTTTTAGAGTACCGAAATTTTCAACTCTTGTTTAGTTTCTATTTCTAGAATATTAAAGAAACATTTAATTGAAGTTAGTATTTCCTTTTAGGTTGTCAACTTATTATATAATTTAATTTATAAATTATTATGTGTCCACATCATAAAATTTACTTAATAAGTTAAAACTGATTGAAATTTGGACGACATGCTAAAATGATCGAAGGAGGCTGTTTTGGGAAGAGGTCAGGTATTGTTTGATTTGGTCCTCAATTGGGTTAGTAGCAAGTGAAGAGGTTTATCAAATTTTGACTCGAATAAAGCTCTCAGCTTCAGGATGCTGCTACTTGGAGATGAAAGGGCCTACTTGTCCAGTGGTGGCCAAGCCGAATCATTAAAGCCATCATCAACAATTCGATTATTGGAGTATTAGAAATGCAGTGAACCTCCGAGTGATATTTTTCAACAGCTTATTAAGTTTCAACCTTAGGATTTCCACATTATCTGGCTAAATTATGTTGAATTGACAGTTCCTGTATCTCCCAAATGGACTGCAAGCTCTAGATGGAGGGCGTTGGCTTCCGGGGTCTTATACGGGATTCACTACCTTTTGATTTAAATTTTTTATATTATTATTTTGTCTTTTCTTTTATTTTTTCTTTATTCAATAATAAAACAGTCCATTCATATTATTTTTAATACATATTTATATTTTTACCTTTAATTTATTTATAAATTCACAATTTTATCTTTAATATATTTATTTTTTAATCCCTAATTGATTTGTGAAATTATCTTTTTGTCACTAAGTGGCTATAGAAGGCAACCAAATATGGTCGCTTCCTAATTTTTTTTGTTAACTTTGTATACAAATACTAGGTAAGATGTAATAATTATTTGTAGACTTATGTGCTTCCAAATTACAATTATTCAATAATTTAAACACATTCCATGGGGTACAATTTTTTATATTATTTATTTTATTTTATGAGTTTATAAATAACAGCGATGTCCAATAAAAATTTAGTACAATCAAATTTTTAAAACAAAATTGAGATGTATTATTATTATAAAAAATTAATTCTTAAACTTTATTTTATATCAAAATAATTGTGATTATGTTTAAAATTATCATATTGTATTATTTCTTGATAAAATATAATACTCGTTTAACATGACTCATTTATAATTTATGTGACATTTTAAAACATAAATTATTTTTTAATTTTTTAATTTACTCACTTTTAACCCAAGAAAATAAAAATATAAGGATGATGTATAACAAAGTGTTATAGGTAAAATTGTTTGCTTTTGGAATATGTAATATAGTTGTTTAGGTAGTTGGCTAGCAACTAGATAGTGCCATAATTAGTTAGATTTATGGCATTTGTTTAAAATCTTTTAGTTTCCTAATTTCATTATACATATGGCACGCTCTGATATGGCACACGATTGACACATGGGATCTAAATATCGAAACCATTAGATCTCACGTAAGCTTGAGACTAACGATAAAATAAATGCAGAACCCAAGAAAATGAATAATAATACAGTATGTAGAAGGTTCATAAATCGCACAATAAACATACAAGTATTAGTGTGCATTAAGAGAAAACTTACAACATACTAAATCATGTCACTGCAAAAGTTAGAGTATAAATAAAAATAAAAATAAATGAAAATGATACATAAGAGTAAATAGGTTGCAACTGAAACACCTCAAGTCACTACTGTGAAGTTGGTGGTAACTGACATGAAAAAATAGAATCGAGGGGAATCAGTCCTTATTATGTAAACTCATACTACCCTACGATACCCAATATCATATTCACATATAATAATGCACTAATGAGAATATGCAAACAAATATATTGCAAGTCTAATCACATCAACCACACAAATAATCATAGAGAAGGAGTATTTGTAGGATTCTAATCTATAAAGGTAAATCCTTATAATACTATACCTCGAATGGTTGCAGAAAGCTAAGCATCATTAACGACCCGGCCATACTCCTATGTACATATAGCTATAAGGCTCTCTAAATCTAAAGGGGTTGCCGAGAGTCAAGCATCACTAAAAGACCAGCCTTGCTCAATGTGTCCAAAATCATAACCACATTAATAATAAACATAACAAATAAGGACTCGATCGGGAGTTAAGCATCAACCATGATCAGTTCATAACATATTTCAATATTGTGAAACATAATAACTCTTAAAATTATAACTAGTACGCATCTGGTCCTGATGCATACCCATTAAGTGGCACATCTTACAGATATTTCCCCCTCCACAATTACAAAACAACACCTCAACATGTAATCCATAATAATAAACACCCTATTTCATAAAGCAAGCATTTATTTATGTAATGATAATCATATATGTATGCAATATGTAATGTATTCGCTCAAATATCTCAAAAGTATATAGGCTTGTGGTAATGAGAATATTGGTATTCTAAGTAAATAAATAAATATGTATGCGCATGTATATAGACATGTATAGTTATTTGTACCAGCATTGAACTTACTTAAAGGTTGGTACAAATAAGTAACTGTAAGTTGATATGAATTTACGTAATGATTAACGAACTCATACATTTGAGCCTTGTGAGGTGGGTTTCATTCCTGATATACTTATTAAATTGGAAGAAAAATATCTCAATCTATGCTATATATGGGTTATTGGACTCAATAATCTAGACATTATTTAAATTGCTAAAATAGTCAAATTATCTAATTTGATTATTGATCCTATTTTTACCTAAACTTTCTGTAATTTTTAATTTGTAAATCGTTGAGAATTTCACTATAGTTTTTAAGGAAAATGATCAATATAATTTATAAAAAATTTGAGGAATTTTTCTACAAAAATCGCCTGAAAGGTTACCGAAACAGTAACTCTATCCTAGAACAGTAACTCCGATGATTAACATATTCCTTCCGATCACTGAAAAGTTTGTAAGCTCAGAATTTAATGATTTTTATATCAAATAAAAGTTCTTAATAAGTAGAACAATTATCATCAAAGCAATATACTCAAATTCTTAACATATTTTAACAAATTAAAGAAAAATCATTCGAAAATCTAACCTTTTTTTCCATTAATCAACGATGATCCAGACAACGGCTAACAGTGATACTATAGAGCTTTTGTTCTTGACATCGAGATGAGTTGATTGATAGTAGTGATGGCTGGTATATAATCTTGGTCTGTTTGAGTCACTAACGGTGAAAAATGAGTGGAGATGATGAAAACATGAATAGTAAGTTTTAAAGTGGTGAAATGAAAATTTGAAAAAATAAGGGGCAGAGTTATATTTATAAGAGGAGGAGGGGTTTTTCAATATAAATAAGAATGATTAAGCTCCTAATTAAATTATCACTTAAATACATAAAAGAAAAATGAAAAGCTCTCTATAAAATTTGACTTTGATTGTGTTTGTTCTTTAATGGCTTCTTGAGAGAAAACACGGGAATATAATTATCATTGAAAAAATTGCAAGGTACTAGGACTGATGGACTTGCATGTAAGTGGAGAATAGTTAGAAGAGGATTCAAAGGTCCAAAGTTGATAAGGAAATAAATGGAATTGTTTGTGTCAAAGAGTTGGATACCATCATGCAGGCAACTTGTCAACCATAAGTTAATCCTTTTTTGCTTGTATGCTTCAACTCTTTCACTCAAATGTCCCATTTTACCCATCACAAAATCTGTTTACGATTCAACCTCTTATATTCTTATCTACAAGGCTCTCAGTTAGATATTGCTTCTGAAATAGTAATTAAAATTGCTCTTATAATTCTAGTTCAGTTGATATGTTAATTCATCATGCAGTCTTTTTTATAGTACTGAAATTTTCAACTCTTGTTTAGTTTCTGTTTCAGAAGATTAAAGAATCATTTAATTCAACTTAATATTCCCTTTTAGGTTGTCAACTTATCAAACAATTTACTTAAATAATATAACTTATAAATTATTATGTGTCCTTATCGTAAAATTTATTTAATACGTTAAAATTAATTGAAATTTGGACGACAAGCTAAAGTGACCGAAGGAGGCTGCTTTGGGAAGAGATCAGGTATTGTTTGATTTGGTCCTCAATTGTGTTAGTAGCAAGTGAAGAGGTTATCAAATTTTGATCGGAATAAAGCCCTCAGCTTCAGTAAGCTGCTACTTGGAGTCCAATGGTGGCCGAGCCGAATCAATAAAGCCGTCGTCAACAATTCGATTATTGGAGTAAAAGAAATGCAGTTAACCACCGAGTGATATTTTTCAACAGCTTATTAAGTTTCGACCATAGGATTTCCAAATTGGCCGGCTAAATTATGTTGAATTGACAGTTCCTGTATATCCGACAGGGACTGCAAGCTCTAGACAACGAAGTTTTGTTGGTTGTTGGTTGTTGGCTGTTTTTTGTTTTTCCAAATCCCTATATGATCATATCTTATGTCACTCTGTAACGGCATCAGCTTGTTAAAATTGTAAGCTCCATAGATTGTTGAAAAATATTCATGGAGATTTTCCAGGCAGAAAACGGTTCTTCAAGAACGCAGATAATTCTTGCAATTGTACTTCTCTCCTGTCTCAATGGTACTGTGGCTGAAAGTGGAAGTGGCAGAGATCAACAAGCATTGCTTGAGATCAAAGCCAAGATTACCAGTGACCCACTGAACATCACGCCCTCGTGGAACACATCCGTACATTTCTGTCAATGGCACGGGGTTTCCTGCGGCAAACTCCACCAGAGAGTCACTGAATTGAACCTAAGCTCACAGCTCCTACAAGGGTCTCTATCACCATATGTGGGAAATTTGAGCTTTTTGCAGGCATTGTTGCTCCAAGAGAACGGCTTCAGTCAGGAGATTCCTGCTGAAATCGGTAACTTACGCAGACTGCAGATATTGTACCTGCATGAAAATATGTTCACAGGCCAAATTCCTGAGAATCTTTCTGCTTGTACTAACCTCATAGCCATCAGTTTTGCTAACAACAACTTGGTAGGGAAGATTCCAGCAGGGCTGACTAACTTGGTGAAACTCGAGCATTTCGATGTCCAGAAGAATAAGTTAAGCGGAGATTTTCCTGCATTTTTTGGCAATTTTTCGTCTCTTGAGCTAATCCAGGCAACGTTAAACTACTTTATGGGAAGCATACCAGACAGCCTCGGACAATTAAGCAAACTGTCTTACCTTTCAATGGGCGGAAATATGTTTTCTGGTACAATCCCTCCCTCACTATACAATGTCTCTGCCCTCCAGGTGTTGTCGTTACCAGTCAACAAACTTCGAGGGACTCTACCCGCGGAGATGGGAAACATGCTCCCTAACCTGAGGAGCTTCAGTGTTGGTGAAAACGAATTTACAGGACCAATCCCTCTTTCATTATCAAATGCTTCAAACCTACAGATGTTTACTATTGCCATTAACGGGTTCAGTGGGTTGGTGCCTTCTCTGGAGAAGATGACAGGTCTTTTCTGGCTCAGTATTTCTACCAACAAACTTGGAACTGGACAATACGGAGATTTGAGGTTCTTGGACACCGTGAGCAATAAGACTAGCTTGAAACTACTGTCTGTAAGTGCTAACAATTTCGGTGGGCCGTTGCCTAGCTCCATTACCAACCTGACTAGTCTCAGCACGTTGACCATGGACCATAACAAGATTTCTGGAACTATCCCACCTGGAATAGGAAATCTGGTTAACTTGGGGCAACTAGACATGTCAAACAACAGATTTACAGGTGAAATCCCTGTCGAAATTGGAAACCTGAACCAGCTAAAAAAGTTGAGTTTGTCCAGCAACAATTTCTCGGGTACTATCCCTCCCTCAATTGGGAATTTATCGCTGCTGACGGATTTGACACTGCAAGAAAATTCTTTAAACGGTATAATTCCTCCAAGTCTTGGGCAATCTCAGAGTTTATTATTGTTAAATCTTGGTCGAAACAACCTCAACGGTTCAATCCATAGAGAAGTCATGACAATCACATCCTTGACAATTTCTTTAAGCCTTTCGCAAAATTATCTGACGGGCCAGCTGCCTGCAGAAATAGGAGTGTTGACAAACCTTGGGGAATTGGATATTTCTGATAACATGTTGAGTGGCGGAATATCTGACAGTCTTGGAAGCTGTGTAAAATTAGAATACTTGTACATGCAGCGGAATTCATTCCAGGGAATTATTCCTTCGACCTTTTGTTCCTTAAGGGGTCTTCAAGCTGTAGATCTTTCTCACAACAATTTGACAGGAAACATTCCAGATTGTTTCGAGAATTTTCGTTCTTTGGCTACATTGAATATGCCTTTCAATGATTTTGAGGGCATGGTACCACCAAAAGGAGTCTTTGAGAATTCAAGCGCAACATTAATTGCAGGAAACCGCAAATTATGTGGAGGAATTGCTGAATTTCAATTACCTTCATGCAACATCAAGGCAACAAAGAAGAGTAGACTGCCCCTTTCTTCGAAGCTAATAATCGCTGTTTGTGGACTACTTGGTGCAATATTGGTGGTAGCTTTTCTGTTTCTTTTATTGGTCAAGAGGGGAAGAGTTAAACCCCAAGCAAATCCTTCAATAGATATGCCTCTCCGAGTATCGTATCAGAGCCTGCTTAAAGCTACTGATGGGTTC
>JAOXYD010000003.1:19965062-19976390 GCA_028565735.1 Pinacopodium congolense | reverse complement strand
TAACAATCAGCATCGCGGGATCATCTGTGGCACGCTCCACGTGTTTTCTCGCTGGGCACCCTCTCATGGTGCTACACTTATAGTATCCCCTGCAAAAAATACAAAAGATCCCCAATTCAGAACATCTGATATGATCTTCTTGAGACGAAATCAACGGTTACAAAAGCAGGATCATGATGATGGTTACCTTGGGTATGGAGATCCCTTGATCGGCTTCTGACCGTACTTCCTCCAAGAGTACTCGTCCGGTGGTATATCGGCGATTTTCGAACTAATCGCCGGCACTCGAATCGATTTCTTTACCCGATTTTTCCTGGATCAATGGAAATAAAAGCCTTAGCCTTGGACATCGCCTCTTCAGACAAACATACTCATGTATTACTTCTCGTGCACCTAATGTTAAACGGTACTTCTGCTGATTGTCATTTAGTCAAATTTCATGCAAGACAAAACTGCTGCCTTAATTTCAATGTTTCAAACACTATGGAAACTCGTTGACTTCCGACTGACCCATACGTTATAAAGTATAAACAATGAAACGCCGAGTCCACTCAGATAACTCGTTCTAATCTGGACCGATTCTTTATGCACTCACCAAAACGACTTAACAGAAGTGATTCAGATGCAAACCTAGGTAGATCGTTCGATTAACATAACGAGTCAACTCGGTATAGATAAACGAACTTCTCCGACACAGACAAACCATTAAAGTGCTCTGAGTGTTGAGAGTTACCTTCTCTTAGAGCAATGACATTTTCCGTTAGCAGAGCCGGAAAACTTGCCGGAGAGGTTATCGGAGTGGTCGTGCTCGTGACATCTTTTCTTACTGTATGGCGTCGATGAGAGCGGCGGTTTCCCAGCAGAAACTGCCGGCGTCAAAAAGATTGACGACCCTTGCTTACCATTCGAAACGCTGCCGTCTCCAGTAATCGCCGAGGACATGAAGGATGAGTTTGACGACACGCTGAAGCTCTCCTTTGTAAATTCAAGCTCAGTATTCTTCGCGTTGGGGCCAAAAATGCTATGTTTCGTGAAGTCAAGAGTCACACTTTGAGGCTGGGACTGGACAAAGCTTGAAGGGACTGTGATCTGAACTTGAGGAGCCGCCACCGTTTGTATGATCGATTGCTGATGTACGGTCGCCGGAGCAGTGACCTGTGCCGGAGTTAGTGTTAGGGCGTGAGAGCGAGGGGTAGAGAGAGACGATTGCGATGACAACGGAGTCGACGAGGAAGACGACGGTTGAACTGGGCCTCGTCTGAACCTCGCGTGACCGGTGCGGTTCAGGAGAGAGATGACTTTTTTGAACTTAGACACAGTGACGTCGGTGAGGTCGGAGCAGTCAAGGTTGTTAGATCGTTGAGACATGACGCGGATTAGATGTTCCATGCTCTTCAGGCCTTGCGATGCAGCCTCTTGTATAGCCATCTGATCTTCAATCTTCGAGAAGTTCATAAGATCAACGGCCATTGTTGAAACGATGAAGCTAGAAGATTAAGTCAATTAAGCATATCAGAACCGAGAAGCCCACGAGATTTCTCAAGGTTTTGAGCGAAGAAGGGAGTAGTAATGGAACAGAAGAGGCAAAGTTGGGATGATATAGGCGGTGAAGTGACCGGATGACCTGGTGAGACAGGAGTTAAAGTCAAAGAATGGTTACAATCGGATGGCTGAGATGAGTTTGAATTTTTCTAAACTACGACAGTTGGATGTGGAATAAAAAAAGGTTTCAGGCATAGACCAAAGCAAAAGAAAGTGGTGGGTCCTGAATTGAAAACGAAAAAAAAAAAGAAAAGGGATTTGTTTGATTTTCTGTTAATTTTGTCGTGGTTGCAAAAAGTTAAAAAAGTAATGTTGTTGATCCGTAATTTTTTATTATAATTTTTTATTTTTAATTTTATATTTAAAAAATAAGAAATTAAAATTACACAAAACAAGTCCTAACTTGACGATACTAGAAGAACTTGTGAGGAAAACTGTGTCAGTTCTTGTTACTAGTTTTTTTTTCCTATGTTGTATTTTAATTTTTAAATTTATTACATTATGATTAACAATAGTATTCTTTTTTGCTGTCTCTTATTTTAATTTTTTAATTTGTTATAATGTGTCTAATAATTTGTCTTCAAGACTTGTCTTGTTTACAGAAAATTTACATTTGATTGTGGCTTTGGTTCTTCAACTACTTGAATTTGGTTAGAAGTATAGGTTTCTCACACGAAAATGTCATCTAAAACTTCTTTTGTTAGATTGATTTTTATATTATTTAAAGGTTATAAAATATTAGAGGAAGAAAAAGAAAGGGCAAGTTATCTAAGTGCAAACATTTTTTATTGAATAGTCTAACTCCTAGTCTCCTAGTAAGTTTTATAAAAATTATGCTTATACTTTTGTGAAAAAAATAATATATAAAATTGATTTGTAAATTTATGATCACCAATTGTTTTTCTTTTTTTAGAGTGACTTGATGCCTGAAAAAATTAAATTAATTTATTAGCTCCTCCCTTTTGTGAAAAAAAAAAAAACAAGATCAGCTGAAAGGAAATGAAACATTTTGGTTAATTTATTAATCGGATTACGGAGACTTCGTAGTTACAAAAATAAGTTGGGAGCTTTTTCTCAAATATTATTATCCTTAAAAGTGAAAAGATGGCTATTGACCTTAATTCATGACTAACGCAACTTATTTTTAAAATCTTCAACTGCCAACAGTTGGTCATGATTATTGGTAAAATCCCAACCCAATCACTGCCATTGAATGTTTCTTTTTAATTTTTGATTGACTTTCACCAAAATGGGGGGATACGATTATACTGAATAAAGGTATTGCAGTTTGAGTCAATATTGAAGCCCAGTCTTTTCCCGCATGGCTCATGTCATACTTGTTTCTTTAGAATGGTCTCCCATTCTAGAATCACTCCTCTATGGTAAACAAGTCCATCATTGAACAATTAAAATAATAATTAAGGTTGAACTTAATTGCTTTCAAAAAAAAAAGGTGAAGTTAATCTGTAAATTGATAATAAATAACAATGGCATGTTATTATGGGTTAGGTTAATTTAATCTCCTGCAAATAATCAACAAACACAAAAATATTTATATTATACCCATCAAAGTCCAGAAGCAATTAAAAAATGCATTTAAATTTGTGAGAGCTGACTATTAGTGGGGTTCACGTGGGAGATAGGTTTCTTTCCCACAGTGTTTTTTTATAAATGTTGACCAACTTTTCATTTCTGTGGTAACCGGCCGCTTCCGGTAAAGATGTTCTGAACCGTCCGATAATACCAGTATAATCTGACGGTCCATATACAATCAAGAGAGTTGACCCAAACTTTATTTATCGTGGAGAACCTTAACGGAGGAAGACTATTTAAATACCGCCACGTGTTTGAGTTTTTAGTCGACTCGTACTTATTAGCTGGCTCCTTTCTTCAACCTTCCTTTTCTAAAGAATTTTTTTAAAATTTAAATGCAATCCGATTTTCATATGGTCTTTAAGTTGAATACTATAATTAAATATATATATATAATTAAAAAAACTGTTATAACCGTTTTAAGTGAGAAAAAATTGCTAACAAGTTTTCCATAGAATTTACTGGAGTCAATTAACGCTTTCATTGCATTTTAGAAAAGAAAATTTCACTTGAAAGTAATACTAACATTATTGACCTAAAATTTAAGTATGTCCTCTGGAAATATGATTTCTTTTATTACAACAGAAATATAAATGTTGTAATAAAAATGCAACGAAATAGATGATTGGGGAATACTGACCAGGTGGTGTTAGTGTGACGGTCCTAGGGTTTGGTTATTACATCTTTAATGGTTAGTCCTTTGTGGCCCTTAAAAACTTTATAAAGTAACCAACAATAATAGTAACAGGTCAGTTCCAAGCGGCATCGTTTCATTTTAATTTTATTTAAGATTCATACAAATCTCGCACGGATGGAATCAAATTTTGCAACTGTTGACCTTGTTTTTTATATATTAAAAAAGAAAGAGTGGGACAAAGGGATTTAATATAATCAATTCAATATGAGAAAAATAATAATAATTAGACTCATCAGAACTGACGTGCACATTTCAGTATTAAATTGGATAGCACAAATCCTCGTGGAACAAGTTGAACTAACTTTGAGAAATAAATATTCAGGAAGTCGTACCTTATTGTCTTTCGATTGGGTGATAGGAGGGAGGGGTTGGGGGCCTTGGGGCTCGAGAGGAATACGAAAAGGAGAAAACATATTCATCTTGTCTTCTTTTAGAAATATTTAATTAAATTATAAATTATAATTTTTTTTTGTGATTATTATATTTTTATATTGATTATTGTATTTTTAATTAATTTTTATGCGGTATAAATGTATTTTTTTTATTAATTTTTATTTTTAAAAAAATAAAAAATAAAAAAAATAATAAAAACAAAAATAAACATAGTGTTATTTACCAATTTCACCGTCTTGACATCACCCCATTAACTAGATTGTAACAGTTTTAAAGTACGCTAAATATTTATTTTTATTTTTATTTTAAGTTTTTATTTATATATATATAATAATTTCGGTGATATTTTTATTAATTTTTATATTATCTTTTAAATTTTTGTGTTGTATTAGTATATTTTTATTTATTTTTATTTTTATTTATTTATTTTTATATTTTAAAAAATAAAAAATAAAAAATAAAAAAAATCATAAAGATACCAAACAAGCCCTTTTAAATTCAATTATGATCTTTCTTTTAAATTCGTCCTCTAATATTAATCAAATTATATTTGATAACTTTCTTCTTGATATTCAATTTAGTCACCTCTTAATCTATTAAATTTAATTTATTATTTTAATTTAATTGTTATTTTATTGAATGATTTACTTGAAATAGTTAATAGAGATTGTTATAAAATTTAAATTTTTATTCAATACATATATGGAAAATAATGGTCGAGGAGTATTATAAAAAAAATTTTATTTGATCCAAAGTGTTGCTTAAATGAATGAAAATAGAAACAAACTAAAAATTGTTGTTAGAAATTGTCAAAAGTTGGACGGAACTTTCACGCAAATGAATGTCCCATTAAGAGGGGCTAGAGATTGACATTGACTTAAAACGAAGACTTAATTGTAACAGAAAAGTTTGGGAATAAATTTGATAGAGGAGCAAGTCAGAATAGATGCCGCATTCAGAATCACCAGTGCTTAAATTATTCTTTCTTTCTATATTTTTGTTCAAGCACCTTACAAAAGCAAAACCCACTTGGCATGTATATGTATGATTCACGCTCATGCATCTAGAAGATTATTGTTTATTAAACTTGTCATCGGTATTGACTTTCTACTTTTTGACTTTTTTCTAATTCCTTATATAATAATATCGAAGAACATGACCAGGCCACATTATTTACCCCTAAAGAAACGTTTAGTGCAATCAAACGACACTACCTAGGATTTGCTTTGCCGATTCGATCCCCCCTACTCACGGCATTTTGAAACATTATTGTCTTCTTTTTAAGTGGGGATTAGAACCTTATTCTCTGTGCCTGCCTGGGGTTGTAGGCCTTTTATAAACATATTATTAGCTGTGTATTGACTTTGTTTTTTTTTTTTTTAATCTTTAGCAACTTTGTGCCACACCATTAATGTTAATTAGCGCTAATTTCGGAATGTCTAATCGGGCATGGCTAGTACTATGTAATATAAATAAGAACACGATTAGGTTGACTAAATCCGGGATTATAGGGAATGAAATCATTTATTCTTTTAATTGTCTTCGTGATCTTTGATAGATAACGAATCACTGGCCGGGATATTGTATCTGCTCATCAAAAGGGCTTATTCTTACTGACCACAATAAGTTTTGTTTGGTTGCGAGGAATATCTTGGGCCTTGCAAACTCTTGGTAGATGGATGACTTTCTTTGGAGCCGTGGGGTTAATTGCTTTGTCCATGCACGATGGCCTGCATGAAAAGGAAATCTCCTTCGGTAAAACTGTTTGACCAGGTTAGTACGTGCATGTTTAGTTTATTAACACATAAAAATTAATATAAAAATATGAAAATTATGATTAAAATTTATAACTAATAACAAAATTAAACAACAGTAATCAATACTGTAGTAATAATTTGAGGAAAAAAATTTTTTAATTAGGAAAAATATTCTTAATAATTGATATTAACTATAATTTTTTTTGCATGAAAAGACCATAGGTATGGAAGAAGATTATTTTTGCCTTTGTATACTTTTATCTTAAAAGAAAAATGTCAATTGAAATCTCCTTCAGTTTTGGATTCAAAGGTGGGGTTACAAGAGTCAGCAATCTCGTTCCTACATCTCCTGTAAGCCATCATTGACCCTAAATTTGCCTTGATTAGGTGAGTTTTAGGGTATATTTGTTATTACTTTTATTTTTATTTTTATGTATTTATATTAATTTTTGTATATTTTTGTGCTATATAGTATATTTTCTTTTTTAATTTTTTTGTTAATTTTTATTTCTGTGTTTAGAAAAATATAAACTAAAAATAAAAATAAAAAATAAAACAAAATATAGCCTTAAAGCATGTTTGATATTACTTTTCGTTTCTATTTTTATTTTTATTTTTGTGTATGTGTATTAGTTTCTGTGTTATTTTTCAGGTTTCTATGCTGGATTAGTATGTTTTTTTTATTTTTTTGTTATTTTTATTGATTTATGTATTTTTAACAACAAAAAATAAAAGGAAAATCAAACAAGGCCTTAGTTTTTTTTTGATTTTCTGTTTTTTTAAACACATAAATTAAAAAATAATAATACAATATAGAAATAAAAAAATAAAAAAATATAAAAATGACAACAAATAATAATAACTCACAACTCAACTAAATACTCCCTTAATTTATTAATTTATGAGATTTTTGAACTTTAGACCGAAGATATTTTGTTCCCTTGTAAGAAACCAATGCCGCTAGGGTACCTAATTGAAGGCTAACACTATCCTTATCCCATGCCCATTGGCAGCATCAAAGAAATGGATTTCTTAGTTGTGCAATCACTTACCATAAAAGAGGAGGTGATGTTGATCATAGAGCAATATTATTTTTGCATTATCTTCCCCAAAATGAGAGGACACTACGCGACCCTACTAACTATTAATTCATCTACAAAGTGGCAGGTGCGCAGGCAAAGCCAGGGATTACGAAAGGGAAACAAATCTTTCAAACCCACCATTACCGTTGAAAATTAAAGTGCCTCTTGGACGAGAAAGGACAGGGAAATAAAGTTGGAAGGTAAGAAGCTAAAACAATTAGTTAAGGTAGACGGGATCATTTCGATTTTTTTCTTACCTTCTCACCTTCTCGTGCTTTGAAGATTCTTTTTAGTTTTTATTTTTTTTTAATATAAAAATTAATTAAAAAATATATTAATACAGTATAAAAATAAAAAATATATAATAATTAATAAAAAATACAATAACCACAACAAAAAATTAAAATCTACAACTTAACTAAACATGTCCTTAATTTATCTTTCAGTTTCCTTTTTTACGTTTTTATTAGTTATTGTGTAATTTTTATATTATATTTTTGTTTTCAATTTTGTATTTTATTTTTTCAATTTATGTATTTTTTTAATTTTTATATTTTAAAAAAATTAAAAATAAAAATAAAAATAAAAAAATAACATCAAACAACCCCTTAATTTTAAGATAGAGGATGATAATTTCACTTATTTTTTAAATACTAATATTTTTAGATTATTAAATTATTTTCAAATGTTAATATATTTAAAAATTATTAAATTTTTATAAAAACATTATAACATAAATTATAAGGCATCTAATTATTTAATACGTAATAAAATTTGTATGATTTTTTTAAGTTGGCTTTTTGACAGTAAACTTCATTAAAATAATTTGATATAAATTTAATGGAATATTATCTTTTAGTACTTTTAATGTTATAAGATAATTTTAAAAAATTTTAAAAAATACCTTTCAAAATAAATAAAACCATAAAATGATTGGTATCTTTATCGTTAGCTTTATAAACTAAGAAGACTACGTAACTATATATCCATATCTCGTGATTCGCAATAAGTCGAATTTCTTGGAGATCGGTTAGGGGTGTAGTTTTCTATTCATATCACAATTTTGCATAATAAAATTCCTACGATACATACCAATGGACTTGTAGTTTATTAGGAAAGAATGTCTAAAACATCTTTTTATCAGGGTTCAAATTTTGATAGATTTCTCAAAAAAAAAGTTACTACGATACATCTGTCTACCCGACTTGAACCGAATCATGCCACAAGAATGAAACTGTAACAGAAGGGGTAATTGTAAATGGGATCGGACTAGCCAGAAGGGGTAATTGGAGACATCAGGCTGTGGACACATGATCCAAACTCCTCTATTCGTTGCAAACAGAAATTGAGCCTATGACTTGATCCAAACTTTTTAGGTTCATTTGCAACTTCCTTCTCTCGTTTCCATAGGCCCAAATGCAGATCCAATGATGGATGGCTTTTGAAGTAATGGGTAAATGGATAATATCGTCCCTCATTCGTTATTGTACGTATAAACATTTTCAATTTTTTGTCATAATCAAAATATCGTCCCTAAGGACATGTTTGTTTTTATTTTTGTTTTCAGTTTTTATTTTTTATTTTTTAAAACACAGAAATTAAAAAAGATAATATACTAATATAGCACAAAAACTCAAAAATAACACAGAAACTAATAAAATAGTATAGAAATTAATACACATATACAAAAATAAAAAATAAAAAATAAAAACGAAAAGTGATACTAAACGTATTCTAAATTTTGATTAGTCGTATTGCTTTTAGAGTTGCTTACGATGGTTTAAAAAATGCACATATGACAAAAACGTACCCCTATAACACGTGCAATGTCCCCTATGCGGTATGACAATAGAATTAAGTCTAAAAACATTTGCCATATAGCATAGGGCACATTGTAGCTGGGGGTGCTTTTTTTTTGTTTGTCATATGTGCATTTTTTATTTTATACATATTTATTTATTTAATATATAACATAAAGTTTAAAAAATAAATGTACTTAAAAAATATGCAATAAGATCATAATTATAAAATTAATATTATATTTATATATTATTGTTAAATTAATTTTAATAATTAATCTATTAAGAATTGATATTAATATAATAGAAATATTAGCGTGTCATATTTTTTAGTCGATTTTATAGATTAAAGTATGAAGATATTTAAACGAATATAGTTATCAGAGAACGATTTCTCTTAATTGACTGATTTTATAAGTGATTCTATAAATTGGGATCTAAAAAATATCTCAATTAAAAATTATTATGTTTTGATACTACTTATGATTTATTTTAATAAAAAATAACTCACTTGTATCATTTGATATTGTATAAACTATATATAATTGAGTAATTAATATAACATTCTTTATTCTAAAATAATTAGGGAGAATATTTTATTTTTAACTAATATTGATTTGGGAAATTTTTTAATAAGGTGGAATGATATTTTAAAAATAATTATTAAATATCATTAAAAGAATCAATTATTAATAATAGAAAACAAATATGATTAAACTAAAATGAAACATACATTAATTTCACATTGAATGTTCAATCGAAATATTGCACGATGAAATAAATGAATTATATATAAAAATCATGTATAAAAGTTTAGTAAAATTATTTTGATACTCATAATGTTTGGGTGATCATTATGTGTTATCAAATATCAATATTGATTTATAAATCTAAATTATTAATTAGAGAATTAAATATAAATTAAAATACTTTAATTTATCTAATCCTAAAAATATTTTAGGTTTATAATTTATGTCTATTATCAATATATTTAAGAACGTTGCATTTGATTGTGAAGTTTAAGAAATTTTATAATTAAATACAAGATATTTGATAAATAAGGATTAATATTAGATAGGGTTTAAATCATCTAGACCTCTTGTAGTTTGGTAAACTATCAATGAGATTCTTATAGTTTCAAAATTATCAAATAGGTCCATAAAATTTCAAATTACTTTCACTGTTAGTCTCTACATTATTTTTTTTCCTACGTGGACTAATGATAGTACCATGTGGCATGTCTCCGTGACACTATATGGACATGCCATGTGGTACTAGACTAATAATAAAAGTAATTTTAAATTTTATTAATCTATTTAATAATTTATAAAACTATAAGGACTTAATTGATACTTTACCAAATTATAAGGATCTAAATGATATTATTATTTTAATAATTAAAATAAAATTGTTAATACTTAAAGAAAATATTGTATTGTTTTAATAAAATTTTAAATTAAAATTTAAAAAATAAAGAAATTATAAAAATATTTTATTTTTTACAAATTCAATATCTATAATATTGCATATATGTGATAGTAATACAAACATATTTATCAAGCAAATAATATAATAATAATTATTCTAAATTGATAAATTTTTTAAGGTTGAAGATAGTTTGGTTTAAGTATAATTTTATATAATTTAAATGGCTTTTCTTATACTCAATTCTGATTAAATCTAAATAAAATAATCTAAAACTTATTCAAATTTAATTATGATTTAAACCTTAAATTTAAATATATTTAAACCCAATTTAGTTCATTAATTTATATTGAAAATTTATTTGATTAAGTTTAAAATTTTGAATTCAATTTAGTATAAAATTAAAATTAAAATTACTTTTTTATTTCTTCTTATGAAAACAAATTTTAAATGTTTTTTTATAATATTTTGAATATAGTTAATATATATATATATATCCAATTTTACAATTATTTTACATTATTTTAAGTGAAATTTTAAATACAAATAAGGTTTAACCTATTTTATTTATATCTAAATGAAATTGAATATTAAAAAATCTTTTAAGTTTATACCTTTCATTTAAAATGTTTTTGGGCTTTATTTTAAAATCAAATTCAAAATTCAAAAATCCAAATATTTTATTTCTTTTAGATCTAAATAAAACAGGTTAGATCTTATTATTTAAAATTTCACTCAAAATAATGTGAAGCACTTGTAAAATTAAGTATATAGAATTTTTTGAACTATATTCAAAATATTATAAAATGAAAAATAAATTTTATTTAATTTCAATTTGAATTATTAATTTTATATCAAATTGAATTAAAAATTTTAAACCTAATCAAATTAATGACTTAAATTGAGTTTAAATATATTTAAATTTAATATTCAAATTATAATTAAGTTTGTATAAGTTTCAAATTATTTTATTTAGATTCAATCATTATTGAATATAAAAAATTAGTTAAATTACATAAAATATACTTAAATTGAACTAT
>JAOXYD010000003.1:19948904-19964463 GCA_028565735.1 Pinacopodium congolense | reverse complement strand
AGAAGAAGAAAAAAAATAAAAAAATAAAATTTAATATAATTAATAAAATTAATAATAATAAAAAAAAATATTTGGTCCATTGTTCGAACTCAATGCGAAATCCAAATCCACATGCTTTATCTATCGGATCACCCAAAACGTCATCGTTACGTGACCCGCAAAGAGACGATTTATATTATATTATATTCGCCACGCACTCGACAATTCACCCGCAAACAAAAACGAAATTTGCGTTAGATCTAAGAGAGCACAATGCAACTGACACACGCCTAATTTCTTATTCTTTTCTTCAACGAAACAATTGACGGCGACGCTCATAACCATCAGATCTAAGCCTAATCAATAAGGTATTGTCAGTTCTCTTTCTCTTCATTTTCTTTTGCTATGATTGAACCTTCTTCTGTTGAATTTGTTTATTTTTGTTTAGTTAATTTATGTTTCATTTTGGATTTGTTGTTATGATGTTAGAATACGGAAATTTTAATTCGGGAGCGTGGTGTGTTTGGTTGATTAGGTAATGTTGGACAAGAAAATGAATAAAAATGAGGTTATGATTACTAAATGCTTTATATGAGAAACTTGCTGGTGCTCTATTGATTTCGGTAACCGTTTAGAGGGACAAAAGGTTGACAGATGTGTTTAGGCGTTTTGTTTTATGAACGATTTTAAGATTAGTAATCTTGAAAAAAATGTTTAGGGTAAGAATTCAATGGTGATGAATACTTGGAGGAGGTGATTCTGACTGGAGGTGACTTACACTGGAAGCAAAAAGAGTGTGATCGGATGGACAAAAACAAGAGCCGTACCGATCTTCTCGCTGCTGGCCGTAAAAAGGTACTTCATTTCATCACCTGTGTTTTAGTTTTTGAGACCGTACTTCTATTGTATCTTGATAGTTGCAGAATTTTGGGTTTGTGATTGAATCTGATGAATAGTAGAGAATAAAAGAATGGATTTGGTTAAATCAAATCAGGATTCCTAGATGTGAAGCCATGACATCACTATTCTAGCTAGATAATCAGGATTTTTTGTTTTGGAAGTTGGCTTTTGGTGATTGGAAAAAAACCAGAGTTGTTGCTTTGTGGTCAAGGTTTTTGTTTCTTTCTCTTGTTCTTCTTTTTATGATGACCTTTGGCTCTTCATTTTTTGAATTTATATGTTCTGTATATACCATCTTGAAAAAAAAAAAAAAGGAAGAAAAAGATTCAAATAAAGAAATCCTACCTTGTGATGGAAGTCTCTCTTGCTGCATCGCACTTTCTGTTGATAGAATCTACGGCTTTAGCCATTTTCTTTTCCTTCTCTTTAAATACTTAGCAGTGAAGCACAAATGTTTTGATGGGTATCTCATTCTTAGTATTTTATTACCAGCTCCAACAATTCCGCCAGAAGAAGGACACTAAAGGCAGTAGTAGTCAAGGAAAATCCTCAAAAAAATCTGGCAAACCTGACCAGCACGAGTCTGATGGTGATGTTGCATCAGCTTCCAAATCAATATCATTGCCACAGGTTCCTGGGGCAGAGCCTATATCCGAAAGCAATTCCAGTTTGGGACTTGCAGAATCTTCAGTCTCTCATTCTACAGAAAATACCATGGCTTCTGAAACCAATGATATTCAAGCTACTGATCAATCATCAGTTTCCAGGAGCCCTGATGTAGTCGTACCTGAAATAGAGTTGAATCAAAATTCTGAGAGATATTTAGAAGGATTGCACACCCATTATGATGATTCTGCTTGCTCTAACCTGAATCTAGGCGATACTAAGCAGTCTGTTACTCGTGACATTGAAAGTGTTCTTTCTTTGGGAGCCTCAAATGTTTCTGCTGGGGAGACTGCTGAGGAAACTAAAAGTCAATATACATCTGCAAATGTTGAAGTTTCAGCCTCTGATATTGCAGTCAGCACTCTGGCTGAAACTTCTATTGCAGAAGAAACAGGGAGCATGAATAGGAACCTGAGAGAGGATTCAATGCCTTCACAACAAGATGTTCCTGACACATTGTTGATTCATCTAAAGGGAGATGAGGTAACCAATGTAGGTTGTTCTCTCCTCCTCGTATGCATTCCCTTCTCATTAATTAGGGGAGTCTAATGGGCATATTGGGACTAGTAATAAGTGAATTTGATGTGTGATTAAATTCTCATTTGTTGCTGGGTAGGGGCAATGCAGGAAGCTGATGGCTTGGGTTCAGAGAATTTTGGTAGAAGCTGTGATGTAAGGCATGAAGGAGATGGCAGAGTCTCTCTATCTGATTGCAATGAAATTGCAGAAGATGTAAACAGGGCAGCAGGAGAACAGATTAGTGTAGCTGAGGCATCCTCTAAACTGCAGCAAGCTGATAGAGAAGATGACTCTTATTCATTTACTGGTACCACTAATGTGTCACATGGCCCATTGGCATCTGAATCTTTGATTTCAAGTGTTGACATTCCTTTGTTTGTTTATCATGATGGGATAAGAGGGCAGGATAAAGTTGTTGATTTGACTTCTTCATTTGCAGAAAAAGCGAAAGTCCTGACTGAAACTGGCGGAAACCATGAAGAAGCTAACCAAACTAATAATACGGTTGCAGAGGCATTTAATCAGCAGTTTATGCCTGAGGATTCTTTTATATTTGTGAATAAAACCAATGAAGAACCTCTGTTAACTAGCCTACCAAATTCATCTGAAGGCTATAGCATCTCTGATGATGGGTGCCCAGTCAATCTCCCGCACCTTATAGAGGTTATGAAAGGGCTCAGTGAAGATGAGTATAGGATTCTGCTAAATTCTAGAGGATCAATGCCTACATTGGATTTTGAGAAAAGCAGGTTGATCTCTTCACAGAATGTGGTTCCAGATATACTGGAGAGACTCAAAGAAGAATTATACATTACAAGTTGTGCAAAGGATATTATCCACTTAGAACTTACTGAAACATCTGATCTGCAGACACAGTATGATCACCGGATTTATCAATTTAATGGTGAAATCTGTGCACTTCACGAGTCACTCAGAGAAGCTTGTGAGAGGAGTACCTACCTTTCTGAAGAGCTTGAATTATGCAAGTCTGAACTTCAGGCCAGTGTCAGTGAGAAAGAAGCTCTCCAACTCCAGTTTCTTGCAGCAAAGGCAGAAGTTGATGATGTTTCTTCTAGAGCATATGAGCTGCAGAAGACCTTGGAAAAGTCAGAGTCGGATATGTTGGGTCTGTTGAAGGAGTCAGCAAAGCACGAGGATGTGATTACATCATTGCAGATGGAAAAAGAGAACTTAAGGACAACTCTTGATTCACGAGACAAGGAGATAGAGAAACTTGTGGATGAAAAAGATTCTTCTCTGCATGAGAATGAGAAGTTACTGAAGGAGTTAGCTGACAGCAAAACCCTTGTAGCTACTTTGGAAGTCGAAATATCAAACCTAAATGCTACTCTTGCTTCTGTTATAAATGAAAGAAAGATGCTTGAAGAGAAAAACCAGAATCTTGCCAGTGGGAATGAGGAGTTATCTGTGGCTCTGTCAGACAGTAAGAGTCTGGTTGAAACTCTACAAGTTGAAAATGCTAACTTATCTGGAAAACTCGTGTTTGCTACAGCAGAGAAGGAGAAGTTCGACGAGGAAAAAATGCATTTTGTTCAAGAGAATGAGAAACTTTCTATTGAGATTCTTGTTCTTCACCAGAGGATGGCTAAAGATCAGGAGGATTACATACAGCTTGAGGCTGAACTAAGAGAAATGGGAATGCGTGTTGAACAACTAACTGAAGAGAATATATTTTTGAAAAACAGCTTGGAATTACGTGAAACTAAGATCAATGATATTGATGCTGGGCACCAAGTATCATGTCCAGTTGGGGAATCTCAGAATCAAATTGAAACTTTGGAACTACAGGGCAGGGCTTGTGATAATTCACCTTATGATGTACTTCCCCTCCAGATTGATGGAAAACAAAATTATGAAGTTTCTCATGGTGTCCTTTCTGATGAGCTGATTCAACAAGAAGGCTCTGATGATTCTTCTAGTTTAGTGATCTTAAAGGGACACATAGATGATGCGAATAAAGTTTTTCTTGAACTTGAAAAGGCAATTCATGGAATGCAGTTGCAGTCAGCAGCATTGAGTAGATCCAGTGAGAAAGTTGCAGCTCCAGCGGTATCAAAACTAATCCAAGCTTTTGAGTCAAAGGTGCATCATGAGGAACATGAAGCAGGTGATAGTGTGTTAGCAGAGGATCAATCTTCTGCAACTGATTCATTTGCATCAACAAAAGAGCATACGGGAAATCTGAAGGCATTGCTGAAGCAGTTGGTCCTAGATGTTGAGAAAGTCAATTCAGCATTCATGGTGGAGCTGAATCATAGAACTAGCAGCAATTTTGCAATGCAGGAACTCAAGGTTCAGCATGAGGCATTAATGGTACACAGCAGCCATTTAGAAGCAACCAACATTGAGCTTGGGGTTCTTTATGAAACTGTAAAGCAACATTTGTTGGCTGTTGAAGAAAAGACCAAGGAGGACGAGGTTCTTTATGAAACCTTGAAACAGCGTGGCACTACTCTTAAAGCAGAAAATAGTGTACTTCAAGAAAAAGTGGTTCATTGTGAATCAAAAATTGAAGAATTACAGAATCAGTTGCATGACTTGCAACAGAGCTTTGGGATGACATCTATGCTTTGTGATCAATTGCAAAATGTCCAAAAGGAGATGGCTGAGAAGGCATTGGCAGCTGAGCAAGAATGGGATTCTACTATTTGTTGCATTTCTGAGGCAATGGAAAGGCTTGGTGATTCCATGGGATTCTCAATCTCCACTTTATTAACTGGGAATCAGGGTTCTGCGGATGTTGTTAAACAGGTTGTTGCTTCTGTTGATTGGACTATTGGAATGATCAAGGATATGAAAGAGAAACTTGATGATGCTTGCTCCGATCGTGAAAAAACCTTGAAATTGTTTGAAGAAGTGAATGAAAAGAATAATTGGTTACTTCAACAGAATGAAGTTGCAAGTGAAACGTTGAACAGATTGTATCATGAACTAAGCAAGCTTCTGAGTAATTCGTCTAGCTCCATGGATGAAACTGGAGTCAGTGTGCAATATGAGAAAATGCCTGATTTGGTAGTTTATGCAAGTTACAAAGATTTTTTGGAGCAACTGCATGCTTTTCTGGTTGAGAGGGTGCAGCTTAAATCAGTGAATACTGATCTTAATCTGGAATTGGCAAGTCGAATAAAAGATGTTGAGGAATTGAATAAAAGTTGTATTGATTTAGGTTCTTTGAAGAAGTTGATTGAAGATGTTCAAATTGTGTTAAAGTTGGAAAATTCTCAGGTGGATCTGGATTTGGTTTCCTTCTCACGTTTAGAGTCACTGGTGTCCTCTCTTATCTGCAAGTACAAGGAGGTTGATGAAGAGGTTATGTCATCCAGAGAAGACTTTGGATCGAAGGAGATGGCACATAAAGAATTCCAAGAATCAATGAATGAGGTAAATGCTTTGAGACTTCAGCATGAAAATGAAATCCAGCTCCTTGAAGAACAGTTAAACAAGGTGGAGGGTGCCCTCATTGCCTCACAGTCTCAGATACAGGAGAAAGCAATTGAACTTGAACAATCAGAGCAGAGAGTCTCGTCTATCAGAGAGAAGCTCAGCATTGCTGTTGCCAAGGGTAAGGGTTTGATTGTGCAACGTGACAATCTTAAACAGTCCCTAGCTGAGACATCCAGTGAATTGGAAAGATGCTTGCACGAGTTGCAGTTGAAAGATGCCAAGCTGCATGAGCTAGATGCCAAGTTGAAGACCTATTCTGAGGCAGGTGAGCGTGTGGAAGCTCTGGAATCCGAGCTTTCATACATTCGAAACTCAGCTACTACATTGAGGGAATCATTCCTTCTAAAAGACTCTGTACTCCAGAGGATAGAAGAAATTTTAGACTATCTGGATTTACCTGAGGATTTTCATGCAAGAGACATAATTGAGAAGGTTGATTGGTTAGCAAGGTCAGCTAGTGGACACTCTTTTCCTCAGTCTGATTGGGAACAGAAAAGCTCTGTAGGAGGTTCATATCAAGATACTGGTTTTGGAGAAGCAGACTGGAAAGACGATGCACAACCCAGTTCAAATTCAGCAGATGATATGAGAAGAAAGTATGAGGAGCTTCAAAATAAGTTTTTTGGGTTAGCTGAACAGAGTGAAATGCTGGAGCAATCCTTATTGGAAAGGAACCACTTGGTGCAGAGATGGGAAGTACTATTGGACAGGATCAGTATGCCGTCACACTTGCGCTCTATGGAAACTGAGGATAGAATTGAGTGGTTAGGAAGTGCAATTGCGGAGGCTAACCATGAGAGAGTCTCTCTCCTGCAGAGTCTTGATCAGCTTGAAAACCAGTGTAGTTCATTGAATGTTGACTTGGAAGAGTCGCAAAAGAACATATCTATACTAAATGTGGAGTTGGAGAAGTCCCAAAAGAGAACATCTGATATTGCAGTGGAACTTCAAGCGGTTATTCACGAGAAAGAGAAACTTTTTGAAAGACTGGAAAATCTGATGTCTGATAACAGTGAGCTTACAGCAAAGATAATTCAAATTGAACTTGACCGTGGAAAGCTTCAAAATGAATTAAGTGTTCTACAGGAGAGCCTGGTTGAGAAGCTTGGAAATGAGGCCCATATGCAGATGATTGATGGCAAAATAGGCGAATTACAGGATTTAATTTGTAATGTATTGCAGGATCCAGGTACTAAAGATCTTGTTTGTGATGAAAGCAGAATAGAGAACTTGGAGAGATTATTGAGGAAGCTAATAGAGAATTATCATGAGCTAGTGCACCGTGATACGTTTGAAAACAACAATTTTGCAGACTCTAATGCAAATCTTGTTGAGGCAGGAACTAGTGATGCACGAGATATTGATGAATCAGACTCGGACATCTCTGTTATGAAGAGTAAAACAATGGAAGTTGAGGACCCATATTTGGTTGGTCTGAAGAAAAAACTTGAGGAGACTTTGAATGAACTAATCATCGCAAAGGAAGAAAGAGACAATTATATGGAAAAGCAACAATTATTGATTTGTGAAGTTAAAACACTTGATAAAAAACGGATGGAGTTGCAAGAGCTTCTTAGTCTGGAGGAGCAAAAATCTGCCTCTGCAAGAGAGAAATTGAATGTTGCAGTGAGAAAAGGAAAATCTTTGGTACAACAACGTGACAGTCTAAAACAAACAATTGAAGAGATGAGCACAGAAATGGACCAACTGAAGTCTGATATAAAGCACAAACAACTTGCCTTTGCTGAATGCGAGCAAAAGCTGAGAGATTTAACAACGTACTGTGGAAGAGTAGAAGCTCTGGAATCTGAAAGCTTCTCATTGCAGAATCATTTAGCTGAAACAGAGCATGTGTTGCAGGAAAAGGTGCATACTTTAACCATGATTTTGAACACTTTAGGAGGCATTGATACCGGTGGTGAAATGTCTGATGATGATCCAGTTGGGAAGTTAGAACATATTGGGAAACTGTGTCAACATTTACGTGCAGCTTTGGCCACTTCTGAGCAAGAGTCTCGAAAATCTAGAAGAGCAGCAGAGCTTTTGCTTGCAGAGCTGAAGGAAGTTCAGGATAGGAATGACGACCTTCAGGAGGAGCTAGAAAAAGCCTCTTTTGATCTTGCGGAACTTGCCAAGGAGAAGGATGGACTTGAGGCTGCCAAAATTGAAGCCCATTCATATTCTGAAAAGTTGTCCTTTGTTCATGCTCAGGAAAAACAGAAACTGTATTCTGAACTAATGGAGTTAAAATCTGCTACATCTCAGTTAGGCAGAAGTTTCATTGATATTCACAATTTCCTAGCCAATCTTTTCTCTGAGGAGTTGGAGTTTCTACTAGATCTACAGGCTGAGATCGAATCATATCTTAAAGGTCCAGAAGCTAACCATTCGGCTTTTGTTCCACTTTTCAGTGAATTAGATGCCATTAATGGTTCTGAGAGAAAGGTATTGTGTGAACCACTCCAACCTCAAACTTCTCTTCCACTAGATTGTACTCTGCTTGCATCAGCTATTTGTTTTGAAGATGCATATTGCATGTATAACTCTTCATATTATTTTTCAGGTGAATCTCGAGCCAATAAAAATGTCGTCAGAATTGAAGACACTAGAGAACTTTGATGATCATTCCGCTGGAGAAATTTGTGGTGTTTTGCAAGAATTTTTGAAAAAAATTGATGATCTGAAATTAATGTCAAACAAACACTCAGTTACATTGCATGAGAGAGCTAGTATTCTTTCTAAAATAATGGAGATATTATTTGGAGAATTGACATCTCAAAAAGAGTCATTTGAGTCCATGAGGAGAGACATTAAAAGCATGGAATCATTCAAGAAAGGAAAAGAAGCAGAAGTTCTTGTATTGCACAAGAATATTGCCTTGCTTTATGAAGCCTGCACCAGTTCCATACTTGAAATCGAGAGTAGAAAAGCTGAAGTTCTGGGGAACAATTTGATCTCTGGAGATCTTGGGATGAATTTGGAACTGACAGCATCTGTTGATGGTGAACATGCTTTAAGTTTACAAAATTATGTTCCATCTGAGGAACATGTCAAGACCTTGTTGCAAAGATTAGTGATGTCTGTGAAGGATTTTGCTTCTTTCAGAAGTGAAATCATAGAGGGTGACAAAAATGAAATGAAAATTACGATATCAAATTTGCAGAAAGAGCTGCAGGAGAAAGACATTCAGAGAGAGAGGATTTGCATGGACCTTGTTAATCAAATTAAGGAAGCTGAATCCTCTATGGCAAGCCACTTGCTGGATCTTAAGTCTTCAAAGGCTCATGAAATTGAATTGGAGAAACAGGTGGAAATAATGTTGGGAGAGCGAAGCACATTGGAGCAGAGAATAAGGGAACTTGAAGTTGGGCGAGTGATTTCAACGGAATTAGAGGAGCGGATCCGATCGCTGACTGACGTGCTCACTGCTAAGGACCAAGGTTAGCTTTTATAAGTTTTTTGGAATTTCCAAATTGCTGTATTATTTCGTGATTTTACTAATTTTGATGCAATTATTTCAAAAACAGAAATTGAAGCCCTTATGCAAGCTCTTGATGAAGAGGAGGTTCAGATGGAAGAATTTAATAAGAAAATAGAGGGATTGCAACAAGTTGTCAAACAAAAAGATACAGATATTGAAAATCTTGAAACATCACGCGTGAAGGTCCTCAAAAAACTTTCCACTACAGTGAGCAAATTTGATGAACTTCATTCTTTTTCTGAAGGTCTTGTCATGGAAGTTGAAAAGCTTCAATCTCAGTTGCGTGATCGTGATGTTGAGATCTCGTTCTTAAGACAAGAAGTCACAAGATGCACAAATGATGCTCTTGTTGCTTCTCAAATGATCAGTATGAGAAATTCAGACGAGATTCATGAGTTATTGAAGTGGTTAGATTCACTGATTTCTCCAGTTGGGATCCAGGATGTGAATCTCAATGATAGTAGTCATGTCAATGATTACAAGAATTTGCTTCAAAAAAAGATAACATCTATTTTCTCTGAATTGGAGAATGTACGAGCAGTTGCCCAGAGCAGGGATTCGCTGTTAGAAATGGAGAGGAATAGAGTAGATGAGTTAACACGCAGAGAAGAAGTTCTTGAGAAAATTTTGCATGAAAAAGAATCCCAACTAAATATGCTCGAGGGCACTGGGGATTCAGGACGAGTAAGCACTGTAGTACCTGAGATTGTGGAAGTTGAACCTGTGGTGAGTCCTCTGTTATATCCAACTCTATTGCATATCTATGCATTCTGAGAAAATATAAACAGTAACATATACTTTTTAAGACTGTTCTGTGGTTTTAATCATAAATGTGCAGTATAGAACTCTGCTACCCACCTGAGCCCCTTGCTTGCTTCTTTTTTTTAAGGACTTGTTCTGTTAATGAAAAATATTCAACTGTAAAGGTACCTGTGCTTCGCTCCATTGCAGGCAAATCTGCGTTCGCTTGTTAGGTGTTTTGCAAAATTGAATGTCTATATGTTATTTTAAAAACAGCATTTGATGTCATTGCCTTATGAAGGGAAATATTGAAATATATCTTCCCATTTATCCGATATTAAGAAATTTGCTTCATATGACTTTTTTTTTTTTGACAGAACTTTCTATGACATTTATTTACTGATTGCGATAAACTTTCATGCAGATGAATAAATGGGCAGCATCTGGGCCAACCACTGCATCTCAAGTTCGCAGTTTGCGCAAGGCCAACAATGATCAAGTTGCCATTGCTATCGATGTGGATCCACAAGGCAACACTCGGCTAGAGGATGAGGATGATGATAAAGGTAGTTCACCAGGATTCAGACTTTTTCTTGCGTTTCTTCAGTCAATTTGAATCTTATCCCACTGACTTTTTTCTTTTTTTTTTTCACTCAGTTCATGGTTTCAAGTCCCTCACTACATCTAGAATTGTCCCAAAATTTACCAGACCTTTAACAGACATAGTTGATGGCCTATGGTAGGATTCCGTTGTGTGCTTTGTCTCTTATTGATCCAGTGCTTTTGGAATTGATGACTAAATTGATCCTTTTTGCTTGCATAACCAGGGTTTCATGTGATCGGGCATTGATGCGACAGCCTGCTTTACGGCTCAGTATTATCTTGTATTGGGCAGTATTGCATGTGCTTCTTGCAACTTTTGTTTTTTGAGGAGCTTAACTGGTTGGTGCCCTTTTTGTTACTTCAATATACTATCTACAATGTACTTAGATTTACTTTATGTGCCTAAAATTTTAGTTTCTGCATCTATTCTGATTTTCTTGCCCTTTGTATTAGTTCATTGTCATAGGACGTGATGTCAATTCGCAAGGGATTTGAATTAGTTTCACTTTCACTGTCAACACTGCTGGGTTCTGCTCACTTCATAACCTGTAACTTTCACATTTTCACTGTTCCACAGGTTTGCAGTAGTTTCGAGGTCTAGATTAATACGGAGCCATGGGATTTTGTCCAGAGTCATGCCTCTCACGGGCGCTGATCCTGTTGCTGGAGTAGATAAGATTCTTTGGATTACATGTTAGATTGATTAATTATTGATCCCAGGCAACTCGGATTTGGCATTTTACTTCTATAAATCCCAGATTGCTTGGTTGCTTCAAATAAGGACAGGTTTTTGTTACAAATACAGAGAAAAATAGTTTGTTCACTTGAAGCCAGCCAAGGGGCTGTACCATAGTCCTAGGATTATCACACTATTTCACAAATATACTTTCTGAAATTGTAATCAATCAGCAATGGTTGTGTTGCTGTACTTTGTATATATTGGAAATGGGCAAGTTTTCAGGCCTTGGTTTTTGGTTAGCAGATTGTATACCATCGAACAATTTATACTGGAAAAATATTTCTTTTTGCTCAGGTTGTTAGGAAAAAGGATTGTGTAACAATCTCTAATTCTGGTCAGATGAATTTCCAAACGTGTACAAGAGGTCTACGGGGCTGCAGGATCAAGTATGATGCCGATACCCGTTTAATGGACTCTGCAGCTTTTTGATTGAATATCGTTTTAGTTTAATGATAATGAGACCCTTTCAGCGGTATTCCGGAATAATTGGTCATAAGACGCACTTACGGTTAAAGAAGAAACACAAGGATGGACTTCTAAATTGGATTTGTGTCGCAATGACCCATGAAGCACGACTACAACGGCATTCATTGTTATGGTTTGTTCCCAACTTTTTTTTTTTTTTTTTGCTTTGAATTTGTTGGCCAAAATAGGGTATGTGTGTATAACATTGAAGGCAAAGGCAATATGGTCGCTGGTGAAAAGGCCTATTAAGACATTGAATTTATACTAAAGTTATGTTTATTTCTTTGCATGACATTTGTTATTTGTCCTTTGTTGTGCAATTGTGAGTGGATATGGAGGTTGTTGCCCTAAAAACTCCCTTAATAATCTTACAATAGCATTAGGAACTTGCAAGACAACTGAGATTTTATAGTCTGTATGTGTGGGAGCAGCTCAAACAAAGAAGAGTCTAGTCTGAATTAAGGCTCAACCCACCTATCAGCTGCTAGGTTAGAATGTCATATTGGTATAAAGATGCATAATTATGAGGAAATTATGTGATTTGTTTTAAAAGTTCTCTTGATATGCTTATACAATTTGGAATGTTTTGGAGAGTTATTTGAGTATGTTTGGTTTGGTTTAGTTAAGTTATTATATGAAAAATTATTTTGAGAAAGTTTAGAAATTCATTAAAATAAATTTTGAAACTTTGGAAAGTTCTAAAGTGTTTAAATTTCCATAACCAAGGCATATATTGCGTTTTAGTTTAATTAAAATGCCTTGGTATCTAAAATCATTTTAAGATAAAATTAAAACTTGTTTGAATAATTTTGAAGTTAAAGAAATGTTTCAAAAATGTTTATGAAAGGAGTTAGTATGCTTATGAATTGTTTAGAATTGATTTTGAAAATAAAGTTTCTAAATGAGTTTTATTTGCTATAAACCAAGACATATCTTTATGTTTGAACTTATTTAATAATTCATCATGTCTAAAATCATCTTAAGAACTTTTGAAACTTAGTTTGAACTGCATTTGATTTAATGAAAGATTTTGGAACTATTTGGACATGTTTTGGTAAAATTTAAAAGTGTTTTCAGTGTCTTAATGATGGTTACTATCGTAGGTTGTCATGGGGGTGTTATAGTTATGAAATCTAGCACTATAGTTCTATTAAAGGAGAGTAACGTGGGTTATAAACAATGACGTTAATGTCTATGGAAACCTAAAGTAATGTCCTAACAATATAACATCTAGTTTTGACAGTTTCAGTTTTAACCAATTTTTATCACCTAACGGCTAATAAACCTCCCTAAAGACTATTAGCTTCATAATTCTATAAATAAGAGTTCCAAATCATTTGGAATAATCTTTATGCAATTTTATTGAAGATTTATGCTTATAAAGTCTCCTACACTAAAGTTTTTCAATTTTAAGTGTTCTTGAGTTATACTTGATTCAGTCCTTCTGTTTCATTTTTATTGTTTAAATATATTATTCATTGATTTATTAAGGTTTAGTGGGTTTTAGTGTTGATTTTATGCATTTTAGTGGATTAAAATCATTTATCTTGTAGCCAGAACATAAATATTGCACTTTTGACAGCTTGTATGCTTCTAGTATTCAATCTAATTATTTAAAGCTTTAAACTCATTTTTACAACTTCAATCTAATTGTTTATGATTTTTTGAGGAGTTAGGAGAGTTGTTATACTCGTTATTTATATCTAATAATTACAAAAACAGTTTTATTGAATGAGCTTGATTGAAACACCATTAAAGGTATGATTGGTTATTTATTTTGGGGTTTGCTTTAGTAAATTGGTTGTTGTGATATAGGCTCATCTTTTTCATTAAAAAGATTTTTAATAGATTGTTCTTGACCTGTGATAAATAAGATTTGAGTTATTTGTGGTGGTTAAATAAGGTTGGAATTGATTTATGTGTTAAATGACATTATATGAGCATTAGGGGATGCATTAGGTTTGATATTGCATTAGTTGCATTATGAGCCCCTTTTAAACATTTTTTTTGATCAAGTATTTGTTGAATTATGTAAACTTAAATTGAAGTTTAGGGATCCTGAGTTTTGGGATGATTTGTAAAGTTATTGTTTTTTAATTCGATTTGATTTAAAGAGTTCCTGTTCACCCATTGAAAAGAAAGATTATCCTGTTCACCCATGTAAAAAGTAAGATTACTCCTAAATAAGATTGTATTAGATTACTCTTTAACTTCTTTGTGAAAAGAAAGATTTAAGGTTACTCTTCACCTCCTTTGTGAAAAGAAGAAGTTATAAATGTTACTCTTTACTTTAAGAAAGATTAGTATAGTTGAAACTTCTAACAAGTAGTTGGAGAGTGGATTAGGTAATTGTTAGGGATTGCTAAGCCATTATAAATCCTTGTGTTCTTCTTTCCCCTAAATCTCTTTATATATTTGAAATATTGTATTTGATTAAATTTGATTAAAATTCGCATAAACATTTCATTTAATTTAGGTTAAAATTTGGTTTAGAGATTGCATCTAATTAAAATTGGTTTAAGTGATTTAAGTTGTTTAGTTTAATAAATAAATAAATAAATATCTAATGCACCCCCTTCTTAGGTGACATAGGCCTTTTAAACTTGGAATACTCAAGTGGCATGACCATTATGTTGAACTTGACACGCCAACTCCCTATGCGCAATAGAATATTGTAAGCTACTCCTACCATCGCTTGCGCCTTACTCGTAAGGGTTTCATCTTCATCAACGTCTTTGACATCTTAAGCCCTAACTTATATGCCATCCTTTTCACCATAAAGGAATAAGCCTCACCCATACCTAGCATTGTGTTTACCTCCTTCCCATTGACTTATATTCCTATGTACATTAGTTTATCAAAAGAATTAGGTTTAGTATTAGCTGCATTCAATAAGGCAATAGGATTTATTACCACTTTCGAACGTTATACTTCTTCTACTACTATTAGAGTATTTAGCTTTTCCATCCATAGGCAATCTTTCGAAAAGTGTGAGCCATCATATAAGAAACAATATTTTCCTTTCTTAGAGGATGTCTCCCCACTCTTAGAACCTCTATTTGACTTGACTTCTCCTTTTTTTTTTTATCTTCCTTTTATGAGTCTTTCTTCTTCTTTCCCTTGCTCCTTTTCTGTTGGGCTATATCTTTATCTTTTGAAGAAGTAGAGAAGGATACCTTAGTTTCCTTTGTCACTTGAAAATCTACCAAGACATAGATGGTTGTGATTGCTTCTACTATGCCTTCACATTTTTCCTCCATAACTCATATTTGTGCCAAAAGTTGTAATATGAACATAATATTAAATAGTTTTTCCTCATATGACGATTTGTCTTGCTTCAATTTCTTTAAGGCATTACGAGTAAGCATAGAAGTGTCCATTATATTGCAATCACATTGACTTTCTTAACATAACTTAGCAGCCACAAAGTATTGTTTCATATCCAATAGAAAGTTTTCAAGCTTCTTAACATTCCAAATGCCCTAAAAAACTCTGGCTTCGTGAACCTTTAACATGTTATTTTTAGCATAATTAACATTTTATGTTGCAACGACATGCTTAAAAATTGTTACTTTTAAACCAGACTCCTCCTACACCTTTATCACGTTTGATATTTGATGTTGTAATTGTTGGATATATGCCTCTAGCATTTCAAATTAAGATAGATATGATAAGATCTCCTCCTCCTTTGTAAGAATCGACACAATGGGTGCTTTTATCTTGGTGACACAATTAATTAGATTATTGCCTTATGCTATAAAGCTCTAATATTATTTATTATAAAGTCCTATTAGGATATCAAATTTATCAATAATTATCTTAGTATAAGAACAACTCATAACCCTCATATGTTTAACCCTCACACTTGAGCAAATAATGCTTTGGAAGTAATAAGTAAATAAGGTAGCAAGAAAGAAGCACACATGAGATACCACAAAAGTCAAACTTTATATATATATATATATAATTTATTACCTAAAAGTATATAAAAGAATGTTCTC
>JAOXYD010000003.1:19924673-19938803 GCA_028565735.1 Pinacopodium congolense | reverse complement strand
ATTAACAAAAAATAGATTAATAATTTATACATCTTATTATTTTACACCGGTTTAATACCGATTTTATAACGGTTTTACACCGATTGAACCTCTAAACCTTTAACATCTTCCCTTACTGGTTCGATGTCTAGTCCGATTTTTACAACATTGATTATACCCTTATTTAATTATTATTATCGATATTACTATTCTTTCTTGATTCAATTAATGTTTCCAAAATTACTATCATTAATAATATTAATTACTAATATAAAAAAATAACCAAATTTTCTATTATTATTAATTTTTTTGATCTTCCCTTCCTTTTTTTATCTCTCTTCTTTCTCTCCTTTTCCTTCTTTGTTTCTCCCATCCTTACTCTCACTCTTTGGTAATGTTTATCTTACCTGTAACATTATTGTTGATGGTGACTATCTCTAATGACAAAGTTCTATATGGTTGCTACCTAATTAAACTATCAAATCTGACAATTTGACCAAACTATTTAAAGTAGAAATACGAGGTTGTCATTAACGACAAGATTGGTGCCAACAAGACAGAAATCTGTTATTTTCGCACTCCTTTTTCTAGTAATACTTCGACAATCTCAACCCTGAATCACTAACTAGAATAGAATAATTTAAGGAAGAAAGAACCACAACAGTGAGAAAGGAAATATCCAAAAATAATAAATAAGAATTTTAAAAGAAGAAAAGTATTAGTTAAAGTTATGGAAAAGTTTGAATTAATTAGAATAAGGTACTTTGGTAGAAACTATTAAACAAATCTTAAAGAAAGAAAACTTTGAACCTATCTGTAGAGGTAGAGTTTGCAAAGGAATGGAAGCACAATCTTAAAAAACAATAAGGGTAGCCAATGGAGAAGGGAAAATGATGGAATAAAATGAGACTAATTTTATTCCATCTTAGTGGAAATGTATGGCTTATGAGATTAATTTCGATTTTTTCTCACTAATTTTGTTAGGAATTGATATATAAGGAATAAGACTAGCTCTAATACCAATTGTTAGCCCTAATGATACCTAAAAGGAGAGTAAATTTGATGTTTAAAAAATTCTAAACTTAAACCTAAACTAGTTTTTTATGAAAGATACAATTTCTAACCACAATTCAACCTAGAGTGATGAATATATTTATACCAAATGATACTAATATAAATATAAATGAAATTTACAAGCAAATATTATAAGGAGATAAGAAAGAGAATTTGCATAATTTGGTTTTTATAGTGATTTGGCCATAACCTTTTTTTGCCTATATTTACTCTACAACTACTTATTGGATTTTTCACTATAAAAATCTTTTAAGATGAAGAGAAATTCTTATAAACCCAAATTTTTTATAAGATGAAGAGAAACCTTTTACAAATCTTCTTTAAAGGTAAAAAAGAATATTTTAACAATCTAATCCCAATGATCTTAAAGCCTCCTTTACGAAAAGATTTACACCTTAAAAACATGTTACTTAAAAGTCTAATGACCAGGGCTCAAAAAAACTATCAAGATAAAAAATATGCTTTAAAAACCTCTTGAAAGCTTAAAATGTAATATAAATCAATTTTGATGGATTAAGAACAACAATAATAGAATTTTTTTTCTCAAGAATACAAAAGCTAGTAATTAAAGTTCAATAGTTGCAAAAGAATGACTTTGATCACTTTCAAAAACATGTTAGACATACTTCCTAACCATAACTTTCATTTATAAAATTGTTAGAAACAAAAAGAAACTAGCTTGTTACTTGCTAATAGTAATCTATAATTCCAGCATATATTGGTTAATCATTCTATCAAGAAACCAGTCTCCTAAATTCTACAAAAACTTGTAATCATAGATGAAACACGTCCAAACATTTTCAAACACTAAAAATCAATTTATTTCCAAATGTCTTGATAATTAAAATAAAAAACTCAAAATGTCTTAATTTGTGAAACTTTATGCACATTTTGAAAACTTATGCAATGCAAAATTAAACATTAAGCCCATAAAGTTATTTAACTTTCAAATAAGATCTATAAACGAATTTAAACTATTTAAATAAACCAATTACAAGATCTAACTCCCTTGAAATTGTTTCATAATTCAATTCGTCTTCTTGTGCATTTATTTTTATTCCAATTTGTCACCAAAAGCCTTTTCCGTAAACTATTCTTTCAAAATCTTCTTCATAGAACAAATCATTAGTAATAAGTATGATATTATTATCAAAATCTATACTGGAATCTCCCTTAATTCAAGATAACATACTTGAATCTTTATATCATTCAAAGACAATCTAGGCCACTGTACACTTAAACTAACATCACATAACTACATGTGGTAAAATTAACATCCAAAAGTCAATCCAAAAACTCAACATCTATATCCATATTGATCCCGTCTCGAATACTAAATGCACAACTGTGACCTAAGCTCTCAAAAACCCTAATTGGCAATAGCCCATATCAAATAAGTACAATGGTTTAGTTTGCAATTGTACTTGAGAGCTTGTGATACAGGATATTTCCTCTAATGTTACTGATTGCAAATAGCATTTTTTGTATCAAATGAAATTCTGATAGTTATGCTGATAAATTTAAAGCCTTCCTAGTTCCCAAAAGTTTTCGTGGAAGGCCTGATTTGGACTGTGATGATACATTCAATTCAGTGGTTGAACCAACGATTGCCCTACTTGTTCTAAGCATTGCTATCAACAATGGATAGTTTCTACAATGGTTTGATGTTGATAATTCATGCTTAAAGGGATGACTTTCAAGAGATGTTTATATGGCACAACTTTCAGGTCTCATTCAAGCTACATATGTTTGTGAGCTTTGCAAAGCCATCTATGATGTCAAGCAAGCATCACAAACTCAGTACCATGAGATACCAGAGTTAAATACATTCAAAACATAAATGTTTCTCCTTTCAACTGTGCAAAGGTAAGACAGGCAGGTCAAAATGTTGCTCCAGAGCCCAGTGCATTCAAAACATCTGATGCTTCAAACTAATACAAAAGAGAGCCCTTAAAACTCTAAGTTAATGTCTTCTTTTGCTATCTTTTTGTTTTTTGTTTGTTAATGATGTGATCAGAAGCCAACACTCAACAACGTTAAATGAAATCCTACGTATTAAACTTTGTTAATCGGCCGGCTTTAGATGATGTCAACCACAAGCAAGCTTTCCGCTATAAATAGCATTCCTCATCACTGCTTTTACGTGCAACATAATATATCCTTACTCTTTCATATTTCATTTTGATCATCAAATATCAAGGGCAAGGCGTAGCTGGAAAAGCGATGGCAATGAGACTCACGAACTCCATTTTTGTTATAACCCTCGTTACTTTGTTGCTAACTTCAAGCTATTCCCTGAAGGCCTATGCTCAAGCTGCAGGAACTGCAACCCATTACCAACGTCCATACACTCGTAATTGAACAGAAAACCATCAACTTCCCATTTTGCATGTAACGTCTAATTAATTTTCACAGCTCATACAAACCTTCACCACTTTTTCTGTCTGTATGTATTAAATGCAGCTTCTGCTTGTTATGGGACCGCTGAACAGGGTGATATGATTGCTCAAGTGGGAGATGAGCTTTGGAACGATGGTTTGGCTTGTGGGAAAAATTACCAAGTAACTTGCCTAAGCAGTTGCAAAGATAAAACAACAGTGACTGTGAAGATTGTGGAACACTGTTTTAAGTGCAAGTTCACGATGGTTTTATCAGAAGAAGCATATGAGCAGATTTCCTACACTAATGGTGGTGGATCGATCCATATCTCTTACCAAGAGTGAGTGCATCAACACTATTATTACACGTCTTAGTCTTAATTAACTTAATGGCTACTTGTTCAGAATGATAATAAAAACTGGCCTTTCGAATGTTTTCAGGGTACAAAACTAGAGCTTCCAGGAATACAAAGATCTTGAAATTGTATTAAGGTCCCATGGGATTCCTACAAGTTTCAGGAGACAGCATTATAGTGTTTCTCAGTTGGATTTAGCCTCCAGTAAACGTATTTCATATCCAATAAAAGGACCATACCATGTATCGTCGACAAATTAGTTGATTTCATGAAGTATTATCTATTGAACAAGTTCATAATTTGCCTTTTATCAGTTTTGTACTTCATTTTTTCTTACCAAATATATATATACATATATATATATATATATATTATATCATAAAATAGAGTCTATTTGCTTTTTTTTTTTTTTAAGTAACTATTTGCTTGATTTTGACCAGTAGCATGAACAACAATTCAAGATGGAATTATTAAATCATCACAATTTAATATATGCAATCCCTTTTCAATGGTTTTTGGAAGTCTCTACTGAAAGAATGAAACAATCAAAAAATTTCTAAATAATAAATGTCACTTTTTTATACTCAAAACTTAATAGACATAACAAATTATAAACAAAAACTAAATTTGGAGGCAATACAAGACATGCATATTGGCTAAAAGTTGCAAGTGAAAACAGAAAATATAGAATAGAAAAAGTGATACTAAACAAATCGTGAAAGAATTAGTAGTTTCGAAGTTGTTTGTGTTAGCTTTTATTTTAAGTTTTGATTTCTTATTTTTTTAAAGACAGAAGCCGAAAAAAAATTAAAAAAATTAAAAAAATGTATTAATATAATACTAAATTCGAAAAAACAGTATAAAAATTAAAAATATCATACAAAAATTAATATAAAAATATAAAAATTACAACAAAAAATTATAACTAACAATAATGTCAAACTACCCATAAACTTTAAGTTTATAGCAAAAGATCTTATACAGGCATAATTGTAATCTACCGAGCCTTTCTGATACGGAATGATGACCGTTTAAATATGTCTAGACTTTACTAAAATTGTTATTGTAAACAGGCCCAGCTCGTAATATCGAGAAGGTGGGGCTTGGCCTAGAACTTATGAGGCCTACGTATTCTATTTTAACTTTTGGTTAACTATTCTCATTTTTTTTTGTAATTTGAATTTTTAATTTGAATTTTCACCTTTTAAAAATATTACTTTTTAATGAAGTTATTTAATTATTCTACAACTCTTCTTTAATACGATGTATTTTTAGAATTATAAAAAAATGAAAAATTAAGAATTTAAATACAACATCGTTTTAAAATTATAAAAATAAAAAAACTAAAGAAAAATAATAAAAAGAGTCATATTATAAAATAGGAAATGATATTTTTAGAAGCATACATAATAAAATACTCATATTACAAAAGAGTAAATGATATTTTTTAGAAACATACTTTTCACATCCTGTCAAATAGTTTTCATCCTTTCACTTGACTAGAACTTCTTTTCTTGGTTTGAATATTATTACGAGATTGATTGCAAAAGCAACTAGAGATTCTTTCCTAGTGATTAGGTAAATTGTGCAATTAAGTTGCATTAAGGATCTCTTCGCCAATTTGGCAATTCAGATTTCAGGATTGTTCAAACTCTTTTATTGGCAAGCCTATCTCTAGGAGGAACACGCTTTGCCGGCTGAACGGTTAATGTTTAAGACAAAAATAATTACATCCTAGTTGTGCAACGAAGGAAATCATTTCTGTTCTTTGGAAAATTTTCCAATAGAATCTATTTTTAATTGAATTTAGTACCTTGTAGAAAATGGATAGATTTTCGCACTTTAATAGGTACAACGTTGGAGACGATAAATCATTACCTATGGAACAATGAAATAATCTTGCAAATAATGTAACATATAAATATTGACAATTTAGAATTTTTTAATAGTTTATCTACAAATAATGTAATTAATAAATACGATGACATTTAAAATTTAATAGACTTATAATTTGATTTATGCATTTTATTAATGTGAGTAAAATATTAATCTTTGTAATTAGCATCTGACAAATTAATTTAAATAAAATTAGTTCAATTAATTTTTTCACTTAAATAAACAACATATTAAACTTTAATTTTCTTAATTCTACAAAAACTTGTCCTGTTGACGAAGATACAAAAGCACATTGGTACGATTTATTTACCATGAACTGACAATAGCACATTCTTTTTTTGCAGAGTGATGTAATCGACAGTACAGCTATTAAAAAATTTATAGCGATCAAATCGGCACCGCAATGGAAAATTTAAAGATTTTCTCTATATGATTAATTTAATAAATTTTAATTAAAAAATTTTTTTTTTTGACAAACTTAATTAAATCCTTTCTGTTATTGCAAATTCTTGTTATATTTTTAAACTATAATTGTTTATGCACCCAGCGTTTAATAGTATCCATAGGTTATTGGAAGAGAATTCAAATGATTTGATAGAAAGTAGAATCGTGTTAACAAATCTAGATTTTCTTCTTTTATAGAGTGAAAAAATCATATTTTTTTAATATTTAAAAATTAAATATAAATTATAATTAAAGTTTACCTCTATCTCTAAATATAATTATAATTTAATTTTTAAATATTAAGAAAAATATGATTTTTTTCACTATATAAAGGAGACCACTCTAGGTTCTTAGGAAGACTCTACTTCCTCTCAAATTGAATCAAATATCTCATATTTGATCCTAAAGTTTCTTAAATTTTACAATTAAATCTAAAGTAATTAAATTTTATTCACTTTCAATAAACCTATATGTATGATTCATTAGATTTTTAATATATTGGCAATTATCATAAATTATAATTATAATTAGATAAATTAAAAATTCTTTTAATTCATCTTTAATTATCTAATTAAATAATTTATTATTATAGATCAAGATTGACGTCTATTAACATATCATGACCACTCAAATATTAGGAATGTCAAAGTAATTTGATTAACCTATTCATGCATGGCTATAACGTATAATTTGATCATTTAGTCATACAATGTTTCAATGGAAATTAGAGTATGAAATTAATTTCTATTTTGTATAATCTAATCATATTCGTTCTTGTTAATTAGTAAATGATTTATAATTGATATGTGAAAACTCCTATTTAAATTTCAATTAATTCTGACTAGAGAATTCTTAAATCATCACTAATCAAGAATACTAGAACATTTTCCTAATTACTTTAGAGTAACGAATCATGTATTAATTCACACAACTATCTTCCTATAGTTCATACTATATCCAAGAACTACCGACTGACTCACTTTATAAAGTATACCATAAGTAACATTAAAACATAATATTTCCTATATGAAATAACTTTGGTAATCTCAAGTCTAAGGATTAATTATACATCCATCATGCTTAAGGAAATCCATAGACACACAAGTAATGTTCTATTTAAGATCCTCAAAATTAGGTCAGTTCAGTGAACTTATTCTCTAATAAACACCTACACGATTGTTTAAGTATTCTCGCACTTTAATTCATGAGATCGATTAATTTATTTATAAGAAAGAAACATAATATGTGTTAGTCTAACCGCTTCATCAATATCCTGTCTTGATGAAACTATAACTAAGAACATTTTAGGAATAATATAAAATTGCAATTCAAATCTCATAATTATCATCTCATTATGTTTTTTAATTGCATAGTAATTATTTTAGGATTTTACCTTTATGATTAATTATTAAAATAATTGACAAAATATATAAAGATAAAGAAAGTTTTTTATTAATTAAATCACAATGTCATACATGTTTTTACAACCAATAGATTGACGGCAAGGGCAAAAACTCACAATCTCCCACTTGCACTAAAGTCAATCGTCTATGTATCTAATACTATAACAATCCATATGTCTATCATGTTTCTTCTACAACAATGGCATAGTAAGAGGACCTGCTAGATTCTCTTCAGTGAGCACTCGCTATATCAAAATGTCCTTCTGATCCACTATCTCTTGGATCAAGTGAAACTTCCTGAGTACATGTTAGATCGTTGATGACGCCTGAACAATAACACCATTGTTGTCATGGTACAATATTATTAGATCAACAATGATGGGAACCACTCCAAGCTTAGTGATGAACTTCTCAATCCAAACTACTTCCTTTGCTGCCTTAGAGACTGTAATAAACTCAGCTTCAGTTGTAGAATCTGTAATCATTAGTTATTTGGAACTCTTACAACTAATTGTACCACCATTAAGAGTAAATATGTACCCTAACTATGATCTACTATTATCATGATCTGAATGGAAACTAGTATCTAAATAACCCTAAACTCTCAGTTCAACTCCTACACATATAAGAAAAACATCCTTAGTCATTCTTAAGTACTTTAAGATATTTTTAACGGTCGTTTAGTGACATTCACTAAGATTAGCCAGATATCTTCTTGCTATGCTCAAAGCATAAGAAATATCTAGTCTTGTACATATTATCGCATACAAGATAGATCTAATAGCCAAAGCGTATGGAATATCATCCATCTTATTTATCTTTTCTTGTGTTTGAGGATATATACCATTGGAGAGAAAATTTCCATAAGACATTAGTAAGAATCCCCTCTTGGAATTCTCTATACTAAGCCTCTTTAACACCTTATCTATGTAGGTTGACTAAGATAAGCCAAGCAGCCTCTTTGATCTATCTCTATAGATCTTTATTCCCAGAATATACGTTGATTCTCTCATATCCTTCATGGAAAAGTTTTTAGACAACCAAATCTTTGCAGACTAGAGCATTGGTATGTCATTTCCTATGAGTAATATGTCATGCACATATAGTACTAGGAAAATAACTACACTCCCACTAACCATCTTATATATACATAGTTCATATATATATATATATATTATAAAATCAAACTCTTTGATTGTCTCATCAAAATGAATGTTCCAACTCTATGACGCTTGCTTAAGTCTATAAATAGACTTTTAAAACTTACATAATTGATTAGGAAACTTTTTAGATTTAAAACCCTCAGGTTATATCATATACACATCCTCTAATAAGCTCCTATTGAGAAATGTTGTTTTGATATCCATTTGACAAATCTCATAATCATTGTATGCATCGATGGTCAATAAGATCCTAATAGATTTGAGCATTGCCACTAGCGAAAAAGTTTTATCAAAATCAACACCTTTCTTTTATCTATAACCTTTTGCCACTAGCCTAACTTTATACGTGTGTACATTTCCATCTATGTCAGTTTTTCTCTTAAAAACCCACTTACACACAGTAAGTATAATACTTTCAGATGCATCTACCAAAGTACATACTTGATTAATGTACATAGATTCCACTTTAGATCTCATGGCTTCTTACTATTTTAAAAAATCAATGTCTGATATTACTTTCTTAAAATTGGTAGGCTTATCATTTATGATCGGTACATCATTGCTTCTTTTTTCTATATGTAGATCTAATCTAATAGGAGGATGATGTATTCTACTACTTCAATGCAGGTTATGTGTCTCTTGAACTATAGGTTGTACATCTGATATATCAACTTGAGAATCATGTTCCACTTGGATGTTAGTTTGTGAGTCTTAAACTTCTTCAAGAGTTACCTCACTCCCATTACCTTTTTTAAGAACAAATTTTTTAAAAGAATGTAGTATGTCTCGAGACAAACACCTTTTGATTGAGAAGATGTAAAATTGATACCCAATACTTTCTTTTGGATAACTCACAATCTTACACTTGTCTAATTTAGCTTGAAGCTTATCAGACATTATGCACTTTACATAAGTATCAAATCCTCAAATCTTTATATGTAACAACTTTAGTCTAACTACCAGTTTATATGTCATACGATATTTTGTCAACCGATTTAGATAGAACTCTATTTATAAAGTAATAATCCTAAAAGGTAATTGGAAGATTTGGATGACTCAACATGGAACATACCATATCTAATAGAGTATGATTTATCCTTTTAGACATTCTATTGTTTTGCGGAGTTCCAAATGGAGTCCATTGTAAGAGAACCTCATTATTCTTTAAGTAAACAAGAAACTCGTGGTCTAAGTACTCGCCACCTCGATCAGATATAAGTATCTTAATAGTCTTACCAATTTATTTCTCTATCTCAAGCCTAAATTCTTTGAACTTTTCAAATACTTCAGACTTATATTTCATTAAATATACATAACCATATCTCGAATGACTATTCATAAACGTAATGAAATAAGTATATCCACCTCTTGCTTAAGTTGTCATAGGGTCACATACATCTAAATGTATAAGCTCTAATAATTCACTGGCATATTTTCCCTTTCTAGTAAAAGGTAGTTTGGTCATCTTACTCAATAAATAAGATTCACAAGTTTCATACAATTCATAATAAAATAGATATAAATATCCTTCTTTATGTAACTTAGTAATTCTTATTTCATTAATATGACCTAACCTACAATGCCACAAATAAGATGGATTTTGATTATTAAACTTTCGTTTCTTGTTATTTATGTTAAAGGCTGGCCTTTTAAGATTCAATTCATACAAACCATTTGTAAGTGTACCATATCCATAATGAACATCATCTTTATAAATAGAACAACTTTTATTTTTAATCATAATGACAAACCAATTCATGTCTAAATAAGAAATATAAATAACATTTATGGTAATAACTGAAACAAAATAACAATTATTAAGTTCTAGAATAAAGATAGAAGGTAAAGATAAACTACAAGTTCCTATAGCTAATGTAGCAACTCTTACTCTATTGCAAACTTACAAGCCCATTTCTCCTTTACTCAACAATCTACTGTTTGTTAGTACCTGCACATTATTTTATATATGAGATCCACATCTAGTATCTAATACCTAAGACTGAGAAACAAAAGTAGAAAGATTAGCTTCAATCATAAACATATTTGAAGATGAAGCAACCTTTTACTTCTTTTTTGTCAAGCTAGAAAAATAGTCGTCGTAATTTCTCTTCTAGTGTCCATTGGTCCCACAATGGAAACAAATGCCCTTATCTTTCTTCTTCTTGACACCTTTGCTAGCCTTTGCTACTTTAGCTTTGGCCTTTTGCATTTTACTCTTGTTTTTCTTAGGAGTCTTGCTCCTTTTCTTCGAAGAATCAACAACAAGAACATAAGTGGATTCCTTCTCAAGGCATCCTTCTGCTATCTTGAGCATATTTAGAAACTTAGTTAACATCACTTCCTTCTTATTCATATTGAAATTCATAATGAATAGATGAAAGTTCAGGGTGAGAGATTGGAGCACCAGATCAATAGTCAATTCGTAGTCCATAACATGACCTAATTGGCCTAATTTCTCAATATAGGCAATCATCTTCTATACTAGTGTCTTTATCGAAGATTCAGGTGTCATCCTACATTGATACAGTGCTTGATAATTGTCAAATCTCTCCAACTTGCTTTGTACACCAAACAACTCTTAAAAGCACAATATCATGGATCTTGGATTCATGGTTTCATATTGCCTTTGAAGTTTAGAAGACATACTAGCCAACATTACAAATATTACTTACTCATCATCATCTACATGAAGATTATACATCTCCTAAACATCATCAACTGCATCAAAAGCAGGTCGAGGTAGAATTAGGGTATTAAGAACATACACTTTCTTCTCTTACTTGAGAACAATTTTCAAGTTGTGATACCAATCAGAGAAGTTTGATCCAGTCAACTTGTTAGCATCTAAAATGCTCCTTAGGGACAAATTGGTACTCATATTCAACAACTAGAAAAACACAAAAAAACGAGTATTAGTTTTATGACCTAAAACCAAATAATTTAAGACTTTAACAAAATTTGGTTACTCCTACTATTTTAAGTAAACTAATAGCCCTCACTATTAATTCTAGAAATTATCACATAAGTTCCTAGTGGGCTAGGATCCCATTCTAACTTAATTGATCTTGATATTGCTTAACAAACTAACTAAATTAAAATTAGATAGATAACATTTATTAATCATATCTCAGATGACTCATAGATCCATTAGGTAACAACTCTTTGCTAAAACATATCATACATATTATTCCTAACCCTGCCTCTAAATCAATATGATCATGAGTTTGCTCATCCAAATCTTACAAATTTAGTTAAGTGAGACCCATTATTATAAGACTAAACATATTTTGGTTAAAGTGACCTTGAGTTTGCTCAACAAACCTTACAATAAATAGGACTCTAGTTTAATTTTTTAACAATGAAAGGTAACTTTCATGTTCTAAAGAAGTACTTAACATTTTAATGAGGAATTTAAAATTTTAGGTTTCATTTTAATTAATATAATCTAATTATATTAATTTTATCTAACATAATCTAATTATGAAAGATAACTATAATTTGTTTAATTCTAATTATTGATTTGACGACTAATCTAATTTAATAATTCAACTCTTGAAAAAATAAATTAAAGACAAAGATTCCTAATAAATAAAATCCTTTGAAAAAGAATTTTCAAACAATTAGAAAACTAATTTTCTAAGTTTATTAGGAATATAAATAAATTTAAACTTAATCTAATTTAAAAAATTAATTTCTAACAATTAATTTAATTTAATAATTCATCTATTGAAAAATTAAACTAAATTGTAAACTTTCCTAATAAATAAAACTCTTTGAAAATTATTTTCAAAAAATTAGAAAACTAATTTTCTAAATTTATTAGGACCATAAATTAATTTGAACTTAATCTTATTAAGAAGAAATTTTGATTTTAATTAAAATTAAGGAGGAAGGGAGTAGTCTGGCGCATGTAGAGCACGTGTTAGTCATAATAGGTTGTTTGGCGCGTGTTATGCACGCACCTGTCTAGGTGACGCACAACGCCTGCTGGCACTGTGATAGCTCATGCGGAGCACGTGCTTAGTCTTCAACCTGAGAAACCCTTTTTTTTTTTTTTATGTTTTGCATCTTTGCACTTGCCGCTTGCCTTTCCTTCCTCAGGTGAATCACCCCTCTTGTTTCCATTTAAGCCACCTACTCTCTACTAGTTTTAAAAACTTACAAATAAAAGCAAGATAACAATAGATTTGGGATATGTCACTCCCTGCAAGGCTAGGCGGCTCATCGATGCATAACGCCATCACCAACCAGCGGGCAGTAAGCCGCTGGTCTGTCCTTTGACAAAAAACTTATACACCCATCACATAGGTCTAGATTCACATTCAAAGAGGGATTCTAGGACAGATTAAGTCAAAGCCAAGACCCAGCAGATTCAACGTATAAGGAGACGAAAATTAAGAAGACAAATCCAAATTCTCTAGTTGTAAATGCAGATTTATGATTCATCACAGATTAAAGAGTCAAACAAATTTCCAGATTTAATGAATGCTTCAAAACAGGAACAAAATTTCTAGATTCTTGATATTCAATATATTCAACAACATGCATTCAAAAACCCTTTTTGAATATTATATCTTTGTTTCCAAAAAACATCTTGAATCAAGTATTAATATTTTTCAAGAATTTGTCAAACAACAGTTTGCAAAGATAAAACTAATTAACCATCGTTGTCTTTCTAAAAAGAGAAACAACAAAATTAATATTCTAAAAACTAGAAATAATTTCAATGTTATTTTCCAAAATATTCTTAATGCACAGAAACTATTTTTGATTAATATCCACGCAACTATTGCATTCTTTCATCACATTAATAACAATCAAGCTGTTTAATCAAGGTAACTTGATTGCTAGGAAACCTATAGCACTCAAACCGATAACACAGTGGAAAAATTAAAGGTTTCCTCTACGTGATCAATTTAACAAAATTTAATTTGAAACATAAATTAAAGGATTTTGACAAACTTGATTAAAACTTTCCTGTCGTAGCAAATTCATCTTATATCCTTAAACCACAGCCGTTCATATACCCACCTCTAACGGTATTCACAGGTTACTGAAAGAGAATTCAAATGATTTGAGAGGAAGCAAAGTCGTACTAGCAACCCTAAGGTTACCTCCTTTATATAGTGAAAACATCATATTTTTCTTAATATTTAAAAATTAAATGTAAATCATAATTAAAGTCTAACTTTAATTATAATTATAATTTAATTTTTAATTGAATCAAATATCTTATTTTTTTATCCTAAAGTTTATTAAACTTTATAATTAAGTCCAACTTAATTAAATTTTATTCTCTTCCAATAAACCTATATGTGTGACCATTAAGTTCCTAATATATTGGTAATGATCATAAATTCTAATTCTAATTCACAATTAGAATTAGATAAATTAAAACTCCATTTAATTCATCTTAAAATTTTCAATTAAACAATTT
>JAOXYD010000003.1:19913938-19924573 GCA_028565735.1 Pinacopodium congolense | reverse complement strand
TTGCATCCTTTTGCACAATTTTCCAATTCTTCACATCAACCTACATAATAAATATTTCTAAACATAAATTAAACATTTAAGCATTGAAATAGGGGTAAATTGACATTAAATAACAACTAAAAACACCATGAATTTTCCCCTAACAGAGGTTATAGCGAAGTTATGGGTGTTTCTAAAGTTTGTTAGATTCATCTACTTTCAACAGACTGAGGGTTTGAGAATTTATTTGAATCCATAGGCTATCATCTTAGCTAAAGTACCTTCTATCTAGGATCTATGACAAAAGATTGTTGCAAAATCCTAACGATACCTTCAGTCGATTACTTCGCTATTGTTACTAGTTTATCATCTTTTGCTATGTTTTTGTCTTTTTTATTGTTTTTGTTGCATCTTAGTTATTTTAGTTCTCATCTCTTCATGGTTTTTTTTAATTTTATTTAAAAAAATCAAAATAGTATTTGCATCCTTTCACTCTGTGGTTCGACCCTAGTAGTCCCTTCTATATAGTTAGGAATTTAGGAATTTATTACTTAATAGTTTTGCAACGAGTTATCATGCCTCTAAACATTTAATTAAGAAATTAAGGAAGGGTTTGAAGTCTTAATCCATCTTTAAAAAAAAATTTCTTATTTTTGAAAGAACAAAGCGTTGCAAGCATAAAGATTCATGGATCAAGACTAAGAATTAACATCATCCATCAATAAGAAGTCAAGGAGCAAGATTAATTCATGATGAGCTTTTCTTTATCTTTTTCATTTTCATTGTTTTTATAAATCAAACAATGATTAGGAACTAAAATTTTCATTAGATTTAGGTTTTTATGAATTATAGGATCTAGTGTTTTTTGTAGTCCTTGATTTAACTTTGTATTTCCAAATTTTATACTAAGATTGTTTATGGATTTTAATGACATTGTTTATTGAATGTTATGCAGATATAAATGTCTATTTCAATGAGTTGAATTATGTAGGATTGATTGGGAGATCATTGTATGCTTTAAATTAATCAATAAATGATACATCTTGCATGGAGTCCTAAAGAAAGACTTATATAAGATGTCTAGGTTAGGTGTTAGCTTAGGCTTATATAAGATGTTTAGGTTAGGTTTTAGCTTCGACAAAACAATAGGTTTTATAAAGACAAGTAATACATTTAATCAATTGGTTAGGATAAAGGGAACTTTCGACTAATTTATTTAAATAAATAGGATTGTATAACTCAAGAGAGGGTGTGATTTACCTTAGGGAACCTATGTTCTAATCAATCTAGAAATGAAGTTAAATCAAGATAAGCAATAAACACATACACATCGTAGAAGGATTAATTACCTAAATCTTTGCTTCATTATTAAGTGTTATCCTTTGTGAAATTGCTTACGAAAATTATTTTTAATTGTTTGTTGATTTCTTATTATCAACCCATTCAATCACTTTGAAGTTTGTTAGGCTAGATAATTTAGATAGGCGTTTACTAATAACAATAGTCCTCGTGGATTCAAAACTTGGACTCATATTAGCTTTACTACTTATCAATAGTTGAACTTGCCTTTTGTGTGCTGGTATTGTTTGATTATGATTATCAAAGTCCAGCATACATCACACATATCTTGTGTTACCTATTTTGTAGAGAATGGTAAAGATACAAGGATCTTTGAATTTAGGGAGTATCTTTCTTTATGTACCTACAAACACATTTCCCCCCACACTAACCTTTTAATCACCATGTAGATTTCACTTATTCATGCACAAATTCTTCAAAAACTTTTCATATCGTTGCACTTGCTTGATGGCCTCTAATAGAGGTATGATCACATCTACTTTGTGGAAATTTTCCAACACTTCCCTCTCTTGCTCTTATTTCTTATTCTTGACAAAATTTTTAGGAAAAGGAGCAAACAATTGGTTGCTAAAAATAGAAGATGTATTACTTACTTTAGGAGGTATTCATCCTCCCTATTTTCTAGAATGATCTCCTCTTTCTCTTCTCATTTCCTTTGCTCTTCCTGCCTATTCATATGTCCTTCGGTCTTTTTGCCACTCCATAAAGCAACGACATATACATCCTCCTTAAGGTTCCCCTTAGGCTAGTTAACAATACTTCTGGAGCTTTAAGCTTGTAACTTTCCCATTGCATTCACTAGCTGATTCACTTGATTCTCCAAGTTCTTAAAACCACTCCTTGCTTTATTTTGGAATTAAAGAGTGTTTGTAGCCAAACTTCTTATAATCTCCTCCAATGACATTCTACTAACTAATTATAGTAGTTGTTGAGGTGGAGGCTTGGGCAAGAATTATGGGTGAAATTAGTAGTATCCTAGTAGGGCTTTAAAATCTTACTATTGCTGTAAGGTAGAAGGTTTGACATTTGAGCTACTCCTTTACTAGTTATTCTTATACTTGAAATTAGAATGATACTTCCATCCTGAATTATAGGTGGGGGTATAAGGATCATACCTCCTTTTCTTCCCTTGAACCCTCCAATTGGATTAACCTATTCCTTATCCTATAATGTGGAATACATATCAGTAGAATGATCAGAAAATGAAAAAAAAATATTTATACAGTGGTCTATCCCTTTCCAGTAATAACTTGCTCCATTGAGGATGTAAGATTAGCCACTTGCTAGAACATTGAGAGAGTAACTTCTTTAACTTGTTTTTTTTAGGATGATATAGTAACCTCCTTAACATGTTTTGTTGAGGATGATAAACTATTTCTAATGCCTCAACATTGTAAATTGGTAGCTATAATATAATTAAATTCTTGGCATCCTCTAGCATTTTATCTACCAATGCTCTCCTGTTCGTTACAACTATCATGTTCTTATTTGATGGCATGAATCCCTTATAAAATATTGAATTAAAAGATACTCACTTATATGATCATTGGGAAAATTGTTACAAAGTTTCTTAAAACGATCCCAATGCTTATGTAATGCAAAGTTTTGAATATCGTACTGGTACCGGTACCAGATTTGGTTTTAAATTTGTACTGTACCGCTATAAATCAATATTGGTACTGTTTCAGATAATTTTTTTAAATTATAAACCAGTCTTTGAATTTTATAAATTTTATAAAATAGTCCTTAAATATATTTATAATAGGAAATAAGAATTAAACATTTAAATTCAAAAGGTCAAAGTACAAAAAAATTTCAAATTTTATTTAAAAATTTTTTGGTTCTTGATACTGGCTGATATTGGCCGGTACAACAATTTTCAACCGATACTCTCCAAAATGGTCGATATTGGCCAGTACCCAAACTCATTACGAAATATGTCATTTTTGTTTTGTTTCCCAGCTGATACAGTGCATATCGGCCAGTACGAAATGGAATTTTAAACATTAATGTAATGACTCTCCCTACCTTACCTAATGCCACAAATCTCATTATTGAGGTTTGTTACTTATGAGGCAGGAAAATATTTCTCTAGGAACACTTGTTACATTTGGTCCCACATAGTGATAGATCAAGTTGATAGCTTATATAGCCACTTTATAGCTACTAAATTATACATCATTTAGGCATGATTTCACGATCATTATATTGAGTTTAAAGGAATAAGCTGTGTGACTTATATGTTTATCAAGTTAAATGTTGAAAAACATGTTGTTAATGTACTTTCCATTTTTTTGTTATGCTTTATAGGATTTTGGAGAGCATTTTCAAGAAACTATCATATTGGAAAAGATGTGGATTGGTTTTAGAATGCAAGGGCATCAAGTTAAGAAGTTCCACAACAAATTTCATGGCAAAGGATGAGTGGAGAACAAGTTAGAATGAAAATAACAAGAGAGTAGCAAAGCTAGAAAGACCATGATCGTAGCCTTACCTATGATTTATAGTCAGAGGATACCAAGGCCACTGCCATGGTCATGGCAGTAATGGGAGACCCTAAATAAATAACCTATTTTAGGTTTTTTAGCATTTTCTTGCTTTTAAATACTTGGAAGTAGCAGCCAAAAAAGGAAAGATTGATACTAAGCCATATTTTAATGTTTTTCCACCAAATTAGAAGAGATTTTGGATATAAATATAGGAAAATCAAGATCAACATTGGATTTTTCAACAAATTTCATCAAGAAGTAAAGGTATTGAAGACCATCACTTATAAGCCTTTATATTCCATCTTTTTTATGATTTTTTTTTATTATTCTTAAGATTCTTTTCAGTTAACTTTTTTATAGGATTTAGGTTATTATCGACCTTAAGATGTAGGATGCATTGTTTTCTTTGATTTAATGGGAATTTCCAGACTTTCCCTTAAATTACCTATGGAGTTTATTGAGATTGGGTTTCGAATGTTTGTGACTTTGTAAAATTCAATTCCAAGCATATGATTTCATAGGTTTAGATGGACCAAATAAAATATATGATTGCATCAACCATAGATGATGCATCTTACATGATGTCCCTAACCATAGACTTACATAAGATGTTCGGATTATACGTGAGGAAAATATTCAGTACATCAAGCCCAGCTCACGACTAGTGCAAGTATAAAAAGCTTATTCTCATATGGACAATGGGCACATCCAAGCCAAGAAGAAAAGACAGACAGAGAGAAAGCCATGCGTTTACAGTCGAGCACTCACGTTGTTATCTTCCCATTCATGGCTCAAGGCCACACTCTTCCATTACTAGACCTTGCAAAAGCCTTTTCCTTCAGACAAATCAAGGTTACGATCATAACAACCCCATCAAATTCCACATCCATCTCCAATAATCTCGACTGCAACCCCAATATTTTTCTCACTGAACTTCCATTTCCCTCCGTCGAAGGACTCCCCGAAGGCTGTGAAAACACTTCTCAGCTTCCTTCGATGCAATACTTCGGTCCTTTTCTCTTTGCTACCAATAAGCTTCAGAAGCCCTTCGAACAAGCCCTGAAACGCATGCTAGAATCCGACAATCCTCCTATATGTGTTATATCCGATTTCTTTCTTGGCTGGACGCTATCCGCATGCGAGGCCTTGGGTGTACCTCGTCTGGTCTTCCACGGAATGAGTGTTCTATCCATGACCATTTGCAAATCTTCTTGGATGCATAAACCCCATTTGACGACAAGCTCAGATTTCGACCCTGTAGATCTTCCAAACGTAAAACTTCCATTCACCTTGACAAGGGGAGACTTGCCTCCAGAGATTCTCAACTCACAAAACGCCGACGACCCTTTATCTCAGTTTATTGCGGAGGTGGCAGAGGCTGATGTCAACAGTTGGGGTATCATCGTTAATAGCTTCGAAGAGCTTGAAAGCAGCTATATTCCATCTTTCGAGTCGTTCTACGTTAAAGGTAAGGCTTGGTGTTTAGGCCCACTACTCTTGTACGACAAAATGAAAAAGATTGAAACATCGGTAAACCAAAACCATTCCTATGAAATAACACAATGGCTCGACGAACAAGTCACACCGGATTCAGTTATATACGTGTCGTTTGGTACGCAAGCTGATGTATCGGACAACCAACTTGATGAAGTGGCTTTCGGGTTGGCACAGTCGGGATTTACATTTGTGTGGGTGGTTCGCTCCAGAACATGGACTTTACCAGCCGACCTGAAAAAGAAGATAACAGGTAGAGGTCTGATCGTAAGAGGCTGGGTTGACCAACGAGAGATATTATCTCACCGAGCCACGGGTGGGTTCTTGAGTCACTGTGGGTGGAACTCAGTGCTTGAGAGTATAACGGCTGGTGTGCCCATCTTGGCCTGGCCCATGATAGCTGAGCAGGCATTGAACGCTAGGCTTATAGTGGACGGACTTGGAGCTGGTCTCAGCTTGAAGAAGTTTCAGAGTCGAGGCGCAGATACTGTTGTTTCGCGAGACGCCATTCGTGAGGCTGTGAGAGAGCTGATGGGAGGAAAAGAAGGGTGTAAAGCGAGGGAGAGAGCACAGGCTCTAGGTCGTGTGGCTTGGCAAGCGGTTCAGACCGGCGGTTCATCTGATTCTACCCTAACCAAGCTTGTTTGTCAACTTCGTGCTCCTTAATTATTAGTTTTAAAAGGTGGTTGGCGATTTCCACGCCGATTTAAAACTTTTTTACTGTACTGAAATAATGTTTGTCAAGAACATACTTATATTACTATACTGAAATAGTATCTTGTACCTACGACCCAAAGTGTGCTTGTCTGGCTTTGGTAGTCTTCGAGGCATCGATATTGAAATACTAGCTTGGACGTGAGATCCATGTATACATGTGGTAGCCAGTCCATCTGTCTCTCTGTCGCTTGTCTGTGTCAATAATTCATAAAACTAGAAAATCCATCCATCGTCAGCGATGACATGCTGCCCTTAATTTTCCCTTGTTTTATGGCGGATTTGCAGTCGTGGGTTGATCATTAAGAGTAATAATTAACGCTTGACTACAAAGCTTCATTGGCAAGAAATTTGAATAATAACTAGAAATTTGATTTTAAAATATAACCTTAAATTGCTTAATTTCAAAGATTATGTAAGACTTGACTAATCCTTGGGTTACAGCAATCAAACCTCTGGGTTTGTAACTTTATTGGCGTAATTGGCGTATAATAAGACTACCTGAGAAGTTTGTCACGGTATGGCTGTGAAATGACGGTCCGCGGGAATAATACCGGCATGTGATGCATGGGAAGACATATCTACGGTAAAAAATTAAAATATTATTATATATTTTATAAAGAGACGGATTATGGCCCTCAGCTGGGAACCCTTAGAATCCTTACACCCCCCGGTCCCCCGCAAATGAGGGTCCTAATCTGTCTTAGACATCAAATATATTTAAAATATATATTAATATTTTAATATTTTTACTGTAGATATCTCTTCTAATGCATCACACGCTGGTCTTATTCCCGCGGACCAAAACATCTCCCATCACTCGAGAAGGGAGTGTAGCGGATTCTCAGCTGGAGCCTCCTAATTATTTTATTTTGTAAAATTTACCTTTCAAAAATCTTCAAATCTATAAAATTAATATCATAAGATTTTGAATTTATAATTTACTATTTAAGTTTTATTTTTAAATTTTGGAGTTTATAATTTTAAGGTGTTAAAATTTAAGAAATTAGAAGTTTAGGATTTTAAAATTTATAGAATAATTAATATATTTTATGTAATTTTTAAATCATAAAAATATAATAATTATTAAAAATAAATAAAATCAATTCTATCTGTTTAAATTTTTTTTAAAAATCCTTTTTGTAAGGTTACGACCCCTATTTAAGAGTTATGTAATCAGGTCCAAAATAAAAATATTTAAATTTTATAAATATAAAAAATGATCATAAATACTTATAAAACTTTGGTCATTCGAAATTAAAATATTTTTATTTATATTATAATTAAGAACCCAACTAGGGTCGCACGTTGGGACCACCAGTCCCCTCTTTTCCTTATAATTAATTATCACAGAAATTTGTTTAATAATTTTATTCTTGGACCAGCGGTCTTTTCTGATTACGGCGATCATGCGGAGATTCCCGTCTAGCTCTCCAACTCCGCTGGTCGGTATCGCGGTATATAATATGATAATATCACACAATATTTATACCATGTGCATCATATACCTCGAAATTTGAGTCTTTAGCGAATGATGGTGTGCCAGACCTGGATGCCCCGTGACAATTTCCTGTAACCAAAACAAGGGACATAAAATTAGTCAATACAGGAGTTCTCCACCAAAGCTAGGCCTCGCAAGTCGCATGTCGTAAGTCTTGACGCGCGACTCCTTGGTTGTTCAAGGGTCGCCTTTGACGATGAAAATTAAATACAGCTTTTTGTTGACTATTAAATTTACAAGCAGCCCCTGCCGTCCCCTGACCAGACAAAATTAAATAGTTATAAGAAATAAACTAATTCAAATCTTTTTGGCCTTTTTTGCTGTTGAAACTAAATTCCGGAGGTAGAACATACTGTTCATAATTTTCTCAAATTAAATATTTATTAGTTATTTATTTTTAAAATTAAGTTTAAATAAATAAAATTTAATTCGACTTAAAGATAATAAAAAATTCTAATAAAAGATTTAAACAAAAGAACTGAAATTAAATGCCAATGTATTTCAGTTACAATGCTAACATCAATAAGTTACAAAATTAAAAAACTCAAAATTTTTAAACTTTACAAAACGGTCTCTTGAAATATTTTAGGTCATTTTTGGGTCTTGTGATACATAAATTTATTTTTTTTGAATTTTTTTATTATTATATTGATAATAACTAATGTTTAACTTTAGAAAAATTTAAATCAAATTAATAAAATCATAATTAAGTGAATTTTCATACAATTGACTTGATACAAGAGAGATATATATGGTGTTGTTATCCTAACCACTTTTTAGGTTTACTTAAAGTATTAGCAATAGAAAAGAAAATATGAACAATTAGGTAATTCTTTAACTTGTATTATTCATGAATCTATTGTTAGTACTACAGTTGGCTCCTAGTGACTAGTCAGTGAGATTTCTACTTATGTTACTTTTATAATGTAAAGATTTATATCAAGGAGAAAGCCAAATAAAGAAGAGTTGTAGCTGAGTATTGACAACAATAAACATGTAGAATTTTTAATAGTTATATGTTTGAATCTAACTATTGAATTTAAACTTATTTTGTATGACACTTTTTATGTACTATCTTTTAGATAGAATTTAACATTTGTATCTATTTTAGATAAAGAAGGTTAATGTTTTTGTTATAAAAACTCTAGTGTAAAGCTATCTTTTGATGTAAAACAATATTATTTTTACAATAACTATATATAGCCTTTGATACAGGCATTGTTAGCTGGTGAGACTACCATCTAAGTATCGTTTGAGTGTAATACCCCACCCCTGCGCGCGTGCCCGCACAAGTTGGACTCTTGTAAATGTTAATAGTTCAGCTTGGCAAGTAACTCTCGAAGATGTGAAGCAGGAATGGGTTTGGTAAACCCATAAGCCAACTAACACCAAGATGGAAGAGGAAGAAGATGCAATAAACTAGATTGAAGTTTCTCTTAAACCACATGGATATCTAATTCAATGTGTTTCGATCGTTCATAAAACACATAATTGTTAGCCAAACAAATAGCAGACACATTATCATAGTAAACAGAAGCCGATAAATAAGGTAGAATGTGAAGAGTTTAAAGAATATACATAATCCACTGAAGCTCACAAGTAAGAGAGGCCAGAGCCTGATACTCAACTTTAGAAGAGGAACGAGAGACAATGTGCTCCTTCTTAGACCTCATTGAAATTAACGAATCACCCAAGAAAACAAAAAATCCAGTAACCGATCTTCTCGTATTTGAGTAACTTGCCCAGTCAGAATCAGAAAAATTTTTCAAAACCAAGGTTAAAGTAGTTGGGAAAAACAAGCCTTGACTAGGTAACGCCTTAAGATAATGAAGCACTCTATGCACAGCACTCAAATGTAATGTCGTAAGAGACTCTAGAAATTGAGATAAATGTTGAACTACAAAGCTACTGTCTGAAAAAATATGAGTCAGGTATATTAGTTTGCCCACCAAACGATGAAACCAAGTAGCATCGATAAAAACACCATAACCTTCCTTTGTCAAACAAGTACCAGTCGCCGTGAGAAAATTCACAGGTTTAGAATATGCGAAATTAGCTTCCTGTAATAAGTCCAAAATATATTTTCGTTGAGAAATATGAATACAAGAGGAACTATGAGCAATTTCTATTCTAAAAAAATAATTAACCTTGCCAAGATCCTTAATCTTGAACTGAGAATCTAAGAAATGTGTAACCAAAATAATCTCCTGAAGATCATTACCAGCAAGCATAACATTATCAACATATACTAATAAAATAACAACAGTAGCTCCATTAATTTGAATAAATAGAGAATAATCAGCTGGAGCTTGAACAAAACCTTTGTGTAATAAAACTTCAATTATTTTATAATTCTATTGCCTACTAGCATGTTTTAAGCCATAAAGTGACTTGCATAAATGACATAACTGATTAGGATGAGAAGGAGCAAGGCCTGATAGTTAATCCATATAAACCTCCTCACTGAGCTCCTCATGTAAAAATGCGTTATTTACATAAATTTGATGCAAAAACCAGACTTTAGCTACAACTAAGGCCAACACAATTATATAGTAGTGGCCTTCACAACTGGAGAAAAAGTGCTTGTATAATCGAGACCTTCACGTTGGGTATATCCCTTTGTTACAAGCCTGGCCTTGTAACGTTTAATGCTTCCATCTGCTTGAAATTTCACTTTGTAAACCCATTGACAACCAATACTTGATTTACCTAAGGGCAGAGAAACCAAATCCTAGGTATTATTATTTTTAAAGCCTCTAACTCATATGCCATAGCTTCCCTTAAACACTCTTATTAAACAACTTCTTTATAAGATTTTGGTTCAATAGTATGTTGCATTTGTACAACAAAAGAATGATACATTAGAGATAACTGATCATAAGAGTATACCAAAGTGTAAGTCCTATGGCACCCAAGAGGAGGGGTGAATTGGGTATTAAAATTTTTTTGCAAATTCAAAACTAACAACCTAATTCAATTGGAAAATTAGATGCAATTTCTAAACCAATATTCAACCTAATATGAAATGTTAATGCAAATATCAACTTTAATGCAATAAGGGAGTAGAGAGAAAGACACAAGGCAATTTTTTAAGGAAGT
>JAOXYD010000003.1:19900947-19913838 GCA_028565735.1 Pinacopodium congolense | reverse complement strand
AATTTATACATCTTATTATTTTACACCGGTTCAATACCGATTTTATAACGGTTTTATACCGGTTGAACTTCTAAACCTTTAACCCCTTCCTTTACCGATTCGATATCCGGTCCGATTTTTACAATATTGGTAAATATGAGTTTAAAGGAAAGTATTGGAGATATTAAATTTATGATTATATGTCTAATATTTGTATAGAATACAAGTGAATAGTAATAGTATTTTTAAAAAAGTCAATAGTAATAGTATAATATATAGTTATGTGTTTTAGTTAAAAATACTAATAAAATAATAAAGATTTTTAACAAATTAGCGTGAATTGTACATCAACCTCTATAAAACACCTGTAAAATTTAATCGTTGTTTCGTTTTTTTGGGAAAAATTCAAAGCCTATTAATTAGTATTTTAATTTATAATTTATACGCCAATATGTGAAAGACCTAGGGCTGTACAAATTTAACGGAAAAAATGTAAGAGAGTTAAATCAGTATTAAAAAAGAACGAGGGGACAAATCCTATTTATCTTTAAAATGTTAAAATTTTGAATTATTATTTTTATCCACAACTTATCAATTATTGAATTTACTTAATTTGTTCTTTAACGTTAATTTATTTGATATTTTGCACTGCTCTCTTCTGTCCATTTCTTTGAGTTTAATCTATTTTCTACTGGAATTGAGTTTATTTACATTTATTGAAATTCAAATTTCATAATTACATTTAGTACAAAAAAAATTATTTTAGATTGACTATCTTCATTTTATTACATCTCTTTTCCTCTTTGATTTAAAAGAGTTTTCACTTTAGAGCCGTTTGAAAGTTTTAAGAGTTTTTATTTTTGATTTCTGCTTTGTTAAATATAGAGATTGAAAAAAAAGTATAAAAATAAAAAATAATATGCAAATATAATAAAAAACTAAAAGAAAAATAATAAAAAATTGATAAAAAAAATAAAAAATAAAAATAGAGAACTGAACCAAAGGGTTGTTTAGAAATTAGGTGTATTTCTTATATCAATTCTTAGCTTAAAATATTATTTGATATTTGTTTAGTTATTATGATAAATTCAAATTAATGTAAAAGTGCTTGTTTTGAGTAATATTGTAAAAATCAGATCGGACATCGAACTGGTAAGGAAAGTGGTTAAATGTTTAGAGGTTCAATCAGTATAAAACGGTTATAAAATCGATATTGAACCGGTGTAAAATAATAAGATGTATAAATTATTAATATATTTTTGGTTAATCTTTTACTAAGTTATAATATAAAAAATATATTATATTAAAAATTTTCATTTTAAATTTTATTATTTTAAATAAAAATATATAACAAAAAATTATAAAATAAATAAATAATGTCATATAAGAATTAAATAAAAATAAAAATAATAGATTTAATAGACAATAAAAATAATAATAAAGTAAAAAAAGGTTGAAAGAGTGGGTTAGAATAAAAAATTTAAAAAAAGTGAAGAGGAGTGAGTTGAGCTAGATTAGATTGAAAATGGTCAAATCAACGGGTTAAACTTGTCGAACCGGTTAAATTAGTGAATTAAACTGAATTGAACCTATCAAATTGACCAGTCCGACCCCAACCCTCCAATTTTTAAATATAACTATTTTAAAAAAAAATCAAACTAATAAACTGACTAATTTCAAATTAATCGAGTCAAACCGATCGGTTCAATCAAGTTTCTTAAACATTGGTTTTGAGAACGACTCACATGGTATCTTTAGAATCCTTTACAGTACTGGAACTCAGGCCTTGGGTGCTTGGGGCCTTTGTTTTAGAAATATGTGAACCGAAAACAGCTCCTCTCGAGATAGCCGTTCTGTAGTATATAATATCTTGTTTGGCATCTAACATAAAGACACATTGTAGCTAGAGTAGACCGCCAAATATTGAACTAATAAATGATTAATAAAAATTTTTTTGAAAATTAATTTAATACTTCCAACTCTTATAATATAATTACCAAAAATATATGTCTAATATCTTAAATTTTATTTTGACAAATAAACTTTCTAAAAATTTTGAATTAAAATATAAAATTTTCTTTAAAATTAAATTTATAAATTCAAAATGAATCTGATTGCATTAATTAGACATATTTTTTAATTTTTTAAAATTTTCCTAAATATATATAATTAAACTTTTGTAAGTTCTCTTATGCACGGTTAAAGAAGTATATAGAATTTTATGATTTAAAATTGATATATTTAATAAAATTAAAGTTTGTAATATTAAATGTATTTTAATAAAAATTTAAGGACATAAATAAGAGTCTATTTCATTGAACATATGCAACAATTCTAGTTCTAAAAAACGACATTAAAGATTTGGACTTGCTTTCTTGTCCTCCGCACTTTGGGCCAACTATTGGTCAAAGCCCAACTCTCTTTAGGAGATTTGCACAATATATACTTCTAATCTAAACGTGATCACTTTGCTTTTTAGGGTTTCTCTTCTAGATCTAGCTGTGCCGCTCTCTTCTGGTACAGATTTCGCATCTACATTCAAGAGAAAATTTTAATCTTTCCTTATGAGAAGTTTGTTTTAGGATTCAATTTAGTGGTTTTGCTTATTATTGTTTACGAGATTTTGTTTTATGTGCAGATATTATCGGATTAGATGTCTCGTGTTTATGTGGGTAACTTGGATTCCCGGGTCACGGAACGTGATCTTGAAGATGAGTTCCGTAAATTTGGAGTTATAAGAAGGTCTGAATTTTATTGATGCAACATTGTCTTGTTGTTTATCTTTGATTTGTAATTGTAGTAGATACTTTTTATTTGGGGGCAATTTTTATTGAATTGAACGTTGTATGATGAAATCGCTATGTTTAGTGTATGGGTTGCAAGGAGGCCACCAGGTTATGCATTTATTGACTTTGATGATAAAAGGGATGCAGAAGATGCAATTCGTGAATTGGATGGTATGTATAGTAGGTTTTTTTTGGTTCTGTTTTCATGGTACTTTATTCTTGTTTTGATACCTGGGTATGTAAAAACTTTCCTCAATCTTTGTCCTTGGACTTTCTTCATTGAAACATATGCTTACGAATTGGATTTGAAACAATATCAAGCGACTTTCCTTTTAGTAGTTCGAGGTCCTTTTGAGAGTACCAAAGTTCCGTTTCACCTTCAAAACTTTCATGTTTTATTCGAAACTTTTTTTCTTGATCTGTAAATCATTGGTCAGTGTTATAAAAAAAATGAATATTATTTCCTTTCTCAGTAAGTAGAAGGATGTGAAATATGTAAAATTTTGACATAATTTCATCAACCATTTATTCCTGGAGCAGGTAAGAATGGTTGGAGAGTTGAGCTTTCCCACAATTCTAGAGGTGGAGGCCGAGGTGGCGGCGGTGGCGGGGGCCGTGGTCGATCAGGTGGTTCTGACTTAAAGTGCTATGAATGTGGAGAGCCTGGTCACTTTGCTCGTGAGTGCCGTCTGCGAGTTGGTTCTGGAAGAAGACGCAGCCGAAGCCCCAGATATCGCAGGAGCCCCAGCTATGGCAGAAGGTAAAATCCTCAATTCTGATAAAAAACATCTTCTATGTTGAATCACACTCAACTTGCATAAGGAAAAGATAGCAACTCTAGGATTCCCATTGCAATCATTTAAAAAGTTCTTGGAACAAACTGTTATGGACCAGGAGTTACAGCCCTCGTGGGCGATCCCCTAGACGCCGCAGCTTTTCACCTCGTGGAAGAAGTTATAGCAGGTCACCACCTTACCGTGGACGTGAAGAGGTGCCCTATGCCAATGGGTGAGAATCTCACACTTCTATGTTTTGTGTTTTTCTATTGTCTAAATTCTGTCATATGACCTGTAGGTTGAAGGTTTGGGAAGAAACATGAATTTTGTTGATTGGACAACATTCTTAATTCTTATTGCTGCTTTTTTTCCCCAGGAATGGAATAAGGGATCGACGTGGAAGCAGGAGCTGAGAGTTGCAGCCTTTTTAATTGGCACTGTTAAGATTGAGTGTGTTTATTATGTTTGGACTTCAGTATGGCTATATTTTGAACGGGCAACGCCCTCAGCCTCTTGGTTTGGATAAGTTCCCTTCATACTTATTCCTTGTTGGCTATTTTATATTAAGCAATGCAGTGTAGTTTTGGGGCTTTTCCAGCTAGAAGGGCTGTAGGTGTTAATTAAGACTTGATTGAGACGAATTGTTCCTAGTATTGATGCTAAATGTTTATGCTTTCTTTTTGTGTTGAGGTGTCTTCTGGGTCTGCTTCATTCGTTTTGTGCTTCTGCACTTGGGATGTCATTCTTCGCTGCTCTTCATTGGGGATCATCAATTTTTGTTGAGGTGTCTTCTGGGTCTGCTTCATTCGTTTTGTGCTTCTGCATTTGAGGTGTCATTCTTCGCTGCTCTCCATTGGGGATCTTCAATTTTTGTTGAGGTCCCTGCTAAGTCCTGTCTTCATGCTTCTGTTTGATTGAACTCTCTGACAGTGATGCGCCTCTCCCAAACTCTTGTGGAATTTCTTTTATTTAACTTAAAAGGATAGAGAGCTGCTTCAAACACTTCTGGCAGGTACTATCAGTTCCACGGAAGAAGTGGTTTTGAGGATCTATTAAGACTTATCTTTGATATATTCTTTCTAAATGAAATGATAAAATTGTTGCAATTTTCAAAAGATTGATGGTTTTCTAAACTAAAACTGGACACTTTTTAGCTTACATGTAGGAGGAATTTCTCAATTGCCATCCTAAGTTTTAAGTTGGTTGTATTGATCACCCGGGGTAAGGAACTTTTGGAATTCTATTTGATTTGATTCTATCAGTATCCAGATAGACTAGAAAAGCTAAAACGGTTAGTGCTAAACTTTTCTTTGTTCTGGTGTCATAGTGTAAGTTTCAAAAATATGCGCTGCATCTTGGTTGTGTTTAATTCACATTTTAATCTCTCAAATTTCTGATATTCATACATTTACTGAGAGATTTGTGGGGGGTGCTCATGTTGTTTGGCGTCCCTCGACTCCCTGAACTTATCTATGAGCTGCGGGAAGAGCTCTTAGCTTCAAAGAGGTCCCATTGCTTAAAGAGGTCTACAAGCCTTGAGCTGCTGACCTTGCATGATTATGGAATGATTATGGAACCTAAACAAGCTGATGAGGTTCAACTTTGGATGTCTCCTAGTTCCGTGTGGATGGTTCATCTGCAGGATTGATCCCCAAATTTCTACAGCCTTAGGATTCCTCGATTCTTGTTCGCCTGCCGTACGTGTTGAAATAGTAATATTTTAAACCTTCTTCACACGATTGGTTTTGTTCCAGCAATATGGGATTGTTCTACTACCTTAAAGTTGATTTCCACGGTTCCAAGCAGTTTGCCTAGATGCATGTCGAGGTTCAAAATGAGGTCTCTTGGTACGAGGTTATGTGTATATGGTCTAAATCATTCCTTTTAACAATTTTTACTCTGGTTGGTATCTTGTGCTATCGCATGTTTGTTTGATTTAACTGTTCATTTAGTCAGCTTGCGTTGCTGTTTCAGTTCTCTGTCAACGGCAACATATTTATGTGCTGGTATTTGTTGTTTTTTTTTTCATGTGCTGGTATTTGTTGTTTTTTTTTTTCATGTGCTGGTATTGTGTGAATTATGTGCACGTACATGTATGGCTTCAATTGCAATGAATGCCAATGTGATAAAATAAAATTTTCTTTATCAAATTAAGCAAAACCGGTGGATTAGAAATCTTGTTACTCCCTTGGAGTTTGCATATGCTGTATGTAACTCACCTGTATTTACTAACTCAGCTCAAGTGGCATGGCCTTTTGATGTATAATACATGGGTGATGCAACAGCGTCTAATTGATGTGCTTTGGTAAGACTTTAAAAATAATCTGTTTGTTTTGTTATACTAAAACCAGCTTTTGTCATAATAATGTATGTATACCCAGCACAACAGCGTCTAATTGATCTGCTTTCGTAAAACTATATAAAAACCATTTGTTTGTTTTGTTATATTAAACCCAACTTTTGTCATAAATGTGTGTATATATATATATATACACGACCACGTACAATCATGAGATAAATGATCAGCAGGGATACTATTGAAATAAAATCTACGCGTTGAAAATGGAATTAAATATACAAGTTTGTGTTGTATTTAATCCAATCAGCTGATGTATAACTTCTGCAGGCGTTGACAAAATATGAATTAAAAATTTTAATGAATATAGGTTGCATTTTATTTTAACTTTTCATTGAAAATTCCAAATTGTATGAGAGCAAACACTTAATTCTTGTGCCAAAGTGACGAAAGAATTTCATATGCTGATGATGAGTGGACATGATAACTATCATCCTTACCTTTTTATTTTCATTTACCATTTATTAGAGCAAAAAATTATCTTTAAAGGTTATAGTTGCAAACGCGAGCTTTAATATAACAATATGATTTAGATGTTTAAGAACGTAAATTACTAATAACCAAAACCAGTTAAATGAGATGGATTATCCTAAAATTATAAGTTACAGATGATTAAAATCAACTAAAACTCATTTGTTGGCATCTCAAACTGAGTTTGTAGACTACTGAATATAATGGTGGTGGTATATAATTGCGTGTTTTAGAAGAATTATTTATCCAAAAAGTGTTTTAGAAGAATTAGCTTATTTTGTGAATGCTTTTAAAGTAATTTGGTTGGTGGGATCCATATTCCATACGAAAAGAGCAACTGTGAAGAATCACTTTTTAGGCAGTGATCTGTGATGTAACGTTAATCACATTCGCGAGGATCTGCGGACGCCAGCATTGGTGTGGTTAGCAGAAGAAAGAAAATTACGAGACTTTGAGGCTCCCTGGGAACAACAAATAACTAAAGAATAAAGGAAGTTTCCACTGGAAGTATAACTTCTGCACCGAATTTCTTCGCCATGCACAGAATTTTCTGTTCTATAAACACTTTCTATCTCAGCCCATCTCCTCTAGAAATCTCCATCCAGAGCTGTTTAAAAACAGAAAGCGCTTTCTTTCACAGTTGGCAATGGTGGAAAAATCTGAACTCTTTTTCCGCTGAAGCTATATTAGCATTGCATCATTGCCTTTTCAAGTAACAATACCTTGCATTGATACTATTACCATGGACGCGAAGAAAGTTATGTAAGTAATCGACATAACATCTACTGAAGGATTCGGATCAGCAATTTTTTCTTAATTTGATTGATTAGTTCTTAAACCTGTAGGTTTGATGACGCCCCACAGGACCAACACTATGAGAAGCATTTGCTTGCAAATAAGAAATCTTATCCTTTGATAGCGCATGAAGGTGGAAAAAATGGTAGGAAGGCAGAGAACACATCCACCCAAACTGGAAGGTTCAGTTCGGTTCCAGAGGTTCAGGAACCATCGATGAGCCACATTATTGATCCAGGAAGTGATGTTTATCTGCAGTGGAACAGAGTTTTCCGCTTTTCCTGTCTACTAGCACTATTTTTTGATCCATTGTTTTTCTTCATTCCATCTGTGAAAAGAAGTGATTCTTCATCATGCTCGACCACAGATTTCAACTTGGGAATTACACTGACGTGTTTTCGCACTCTCACTGATTTGTTGTATACAATGAACATAGCAGTCAAGTTTCAGACAGCCTATGTAGTACCAAGTTCAAAAGTTTACGTGAGGGGCGAACTTGTTACAGACCCCAAGTTGATTGCCAAACGTTACTTGAAATCCACTTTTGCACTAGATGTTGTAGCATCTTTACCGCTTCCACAGGTATGTTAATCCTACTGATATTCCTCTGATACATGTGGATTATTAACATGCAACTGAACTGGTTATTTTACTGGCAGATCCTGATATGGTATTTTTCACCAGTAACTAGTCCAAAATCTAATCAGAACAACAGTGTCCTTGTACTAATTGTTCTGTTCCAATTCTTCCCGAGGCTGTACATGATTTTTCCGTTAAGTTCTAGGATATCCAAAGCAACAGGAGTGCTGGCAAATACTGCATGGGCTGGAGCTGCGTACAATCTTCTACTGTTCTTGTTGGCTAGTCATGTAAGTGATTATAACATTGCACGCCGTTTCCTTTTATCGCTCATCTCCAGCGGATTTAGCAATGACCGTGGTTCTGATAATGTAGATCATAGGGGCCGCATGGTATTTGTTTTCGTTTGAGCGTAATGCAACATGCTGGAAGCAAGCTTGTAGGGAAGAACTTAGCCCTGTGAGATGCGACTTCAGATACTTCGATTGTAGGGATATAGACCATGTTGATCGGCAGATATGGGTAAACAGTACTCTTGTGTTTACTCTCTGTGATCCAGATAACGGCACTGTCTTGAACTACGGCATATTTGGCAATGCTGTGACGAAGAATGTTTTGTCAGCTCCTTTCCTTGAGAAGTACTTCTATGTTCTATGGTGGGGCTTGCAGAACTTGAGGTAAAGCATTGGAAAATATTTTCATTTATATAGTACTAAATAGGAAATGCTGCTCTCTGGAATCTCTTGCTGTGTTTTCAGTTCCTATGGCAATAACTTGAGTACAAGCACATTTGTTGGGGAAACAATATTGAGCAATGTAATTGTGATTCTGGGTCTGATTTTGTTTGCCCAGTTGATAGGAAACGTGGAGGTACGTGAAAATCAAGATTCTTCAGAAACCTTCATGTTCTTTTTACAAATTGACCTGCTTCTGCTTCTGTAGACACACTTGAAATCCATCACTCAGAGAGTTGAGGAATGGAGGGTAAAGCAGCGAGACACAGAGGAGTGGATGAGACACCGGCAACTCCCTCACAGTATAAGGGAACGTGTCAAGAGATTTTTTCATTACAAATGGCTTTCGACTCGGGGGGTTGATGAAGACTCCATTTTACGTGAATTGCCAACCGATAGTCGTCGACACATCAAACGCCACCTCTGCTTAGGCCTCGTTCGAAGGGTAATTACATTGTTTTTAATATCATCGGTATCTGATCCAGTTATAAGTTACCAGGGCATTTACAGGTTCAATTTTTCTCCCAAATGGATGATCGACTTCTTGACGCCATATGCGAGCGACTTTTCTCCTCTTTGAGTACCAAAGACACGTATATAGTTCGTGAAGGTGACCCAGTTACAGAGATGCTTTTTGTCGTCAGAGGAAAGCTTGAAAGTTCAACGACAGATGGGGGTCGATCAGGTTTCTTCAACTCGACCATTTTGAGTCCTGGAGATTTCTGTGGAGAGGAACTGCTCTCATGGGCATTGTTACCAAATTCTAATGCCAGCCTACCCTCTTCGACAAGAACAGTGAAGGCTTTAGAGGAAGTGGAAGCCTTTGCATTACGAGCGGAGGACCTTAAGTTTGTGGCCAGTCAGTTTAGACGACTCCATAGCAAGAAGTTACAGCATACCTTTCGCTTCTACTCTCACCATTGGAGAACGTGGGCTGCTTGTTTTATTCAAGCTGCTTGGAGAAGATATAAGAGGAGGAGAATGGCTAAGAAGTTGGGTATTATGGAGTCTTTTGGAGATCCATTAATGACACATGAAATAACGGAAGAGGAAGAGTATACTAGTTCTTCTTCGTCGTCGCCTGAAATAAAACACAACCTTGGTCTGTTCTCTTTTAACAAGAGGAAAGGAAGTGGCAAGCTCAAATTTAGCATGAGTTCAAGGTTGCAAAAACCTGAGGAGCCAGATTTCTCAAGAGAGCCAGAAGAAGATGACTAGTCGTAAGATTGACACTGCTAAAGCAATAAACTTACGATTGCTTTAGTTCTCAACGTAACTCCAGTGATATTAAGGCAGGTCGCCTTTTCAAATAAATTTTTTTGGTAATTTTTTAATAACTGATATTAGAATAATAAATTATAAATTAATTTCCAAGAAAAATAATAAATCATAAATTAATTAGCACTTAAAAAATCAATTTGGGTAGAAACTCGTTCACATGTTAATTTGAAAGGTTATTCATGTTGATTTGTACAACTTATACTTTTAATTTTTTTTGGCGTTTAATTTTAAATAAGCTAAAGTTAGTTTAAATTCAAGTTTCTTCGGATCTAATTTGTTTAAATTCAAATTTTTTTAAATTTTATTGGCAAAAGACATGTTATTTATGATTAATATTGCTTTATAAATTTAAGGTTTGTGAATGAATTATATACCCGATTTATATTTCTACAATATTTCTTTTTTATTTATTTGGGATAATTATATTTGTAGTTTTAAACCTTTTACTATTTTCTTTATTGAGTCTTATATCTTCAAAACTTTTTATTAAGGTCCTATATCTATGCGAATTAATCAAAATCAGTCTTTATAGGACTTAATTGAAAAAATTGTGAAAGGTTTAGGATTTAATTAGAAAAATTATGAAAGGTTTAGGACTACAAATATTCTGGATAACCCTATTTGCGATCGTAAACCTTTTATAATTTTTTCAATTAAATTCTAAACCTTTAACAGTTTTTTTCAATTAAGTTCTATAAGGATTGTCTTTAATTAATTCGCATAGATATAGGACTTCAATAGAATGTTTTAAAGGTATATGACTCAATTGAAGAAAGAATAAAAGATTTAGGATTACAAACATGGTTCACCCGCATCTCTTTTATTCTTAAGGGACATGAGTAAATTTGTGAGGAACCCCTACTAAAATCAAGCACTAAACCTCTAAACCAAAGAAGTGAAACAATGGTTGGAAATAACTTCATGTCAGCACCTCTTATTTTTACTGGATAAAATTATTAAATTTGGATAGTCAAGAAGAAAGCTCACCTAAGATGTCATGGTTTGTGATAGTAGGTTGAAGATGAAAGGTAAATATCATCTCTAGAAAACAATCTAGTACTTAATCAAATCAGAGTTCACGATGAAAAAGAAACTAAAGCCTCAAGAACTTTATCAGTAATTCATGCTTTTTATTAAAAACATATTTTCATAAGAATTGTGACTTGTGAACTAGTTAAGCAAGTTTAGGATGTGCTGAAGAAACTACATCAAGGCAATGATATAAAGATTCTAAGGATGAAAGAAAAAGAGACCATAAAAGAGTATTCTGACTAGTTGATGACTGTGGTTAACAAAATTAGGCTAATGGGGGAAGAGCTGTCTAATAGTAGGATCGTATAAAACGTGTTTCTAAGTCTGTTTGAAAGATTTGAAACGAAAATTTCATCTCTTAAAGATTCAAATAACATCATTCAAATAACCTTGCTAAAATTAATCAATGCTTGGCAAGTTTTTGAACAAACAAGAACTATAAGAAAAGAAGTGAAGATTAGAGTAGCTTCTTAAGTCAAAGAAGAGGAGCAAACTTAGCCTAGAAATAAGAATGGAAATTAACTTAAAAAAAGAAAAAACTAGTAACAAAAATAAAGATGACAAATGAAAGGAAGGTTTCAACCTTGTCAACATTGTCAGAAGATAAACACATCAACATTAATGATTCTAGTTTAAACTTGATATTATGTGTAATGCTTGTAACTAGATGGGACATATGGAAAAGGTTTATAAAAACAAGCAACAAGGAGGATAACAAGCTTAAGTAGCTAGTTAGTAGCAAGATAAGTAACTATTTATAGCAATTTATTTTGTAGGTGTTACCTCGAGTGAAACATGACTTATTAATAGAAACTGTACTAATCACATGACTTCCAAAATTAAAATTAGAAATGGAGACTAAATTGAATTTATAAGTAAAGGAAATGTTGCCATCAACTCTAGTTCAGGTATAAAACTTATTAATGAGGTTCTGTTTATACTTGAAATTGACAAAAATTTTGTTAAGTGCTGGGCAGTTCCCAGAAAAAAAATTTTCTTTAATTTTCAAAGATAAAACTTGTGTGATTTTGGATCTTATTGGAAGTGAATTATTCTTAATTAAGATAAAGGAACAAAGCTTCTCATTAGATATGACGTAAGTTAATTCTTATGCATGTCTTAACTTTGTTAAACAACCTCGAGCTTAACATAGAAGGCTAAGGCATTTTTATTATTTGTCTTTCATTTATAGATAAGATGAAGTTAGTGAAGGATTTGTCTATTGTTAAGAAGGATTTGGAGTTTATGTAAAATCTCCATATTATATAAATACTTTTCTCACTCCATTTATCATATTTTTCATTTTTAATCAATTGTTTTCAATAAACTCGTTACAACCATACCAAATTTGTACTATGAAACTACCTAAATCATTATAAAAATTGAAGAAGAAAAATAATGAAAATCACTGGCTTTCAGTCCATCATCTTCAGTGGTTATTGTCGATAACTACCCCCACCATCTGACTCTCCCTAACATCGAGAGCAAAAGTCCCTAAATGCTATGGTTTGAAATTGTTCCAATTATCATGGACATGAAGAAATTCAATTAGGGTTTTGAAAGAGTTTTTCCTTAATTCATCTAATTTTGGTAAGAATTTGAATTTCTTATAGTTATATAAGTTATTATACTCGTCGACAGCCCTTTATTAGTATAAAAATCGTTGACTTTCTAAAATTGGAATAAATTTTCAGTCAACATAGTAATATTTTAGCCATCAAAGTTACTTTTTAGTGACTTTTCAAATGATCTTTTTAGAAAAACTGCGAAAAATTCTATAAATCATGTTGATAAGTTTTTCTTAAGATTCATAATGAAATTCCTAACTGTTTATAGATTAAAAATTATGATAAAGTTTAGATATGAACAAAGTTAATAATCAAATTTCATAATTAGATTATCTTAACAAACCTAATGAGTCATAAATTGTTAATTGAACCCAATAGTACATAGTTGACACTGATTGAAATTATCTTTTTTTTTCTAGGCATATTGGGAGTGAGATCAGCGTCATGAGACTTTAACAGAGAAGTACATTGATCAAGTAAGTTATGAGCATAATATTATTATCTCATTATGCTTAATTGATGCATTTGGCATAT
>JAOXYD010000003.1:19854682-19890882 GCA_028565735.1 Pinacopodium congolense | reverse complement strand
TAATCCTCTTCAAAATAATTTTATTTTCATACTTAAACATATAAGACTTGTATAAATAGCTCTGTAATTCTCTTGTGAAATATACAAAAACGACTTCCTCTATACTAATCTCTTTAACAGTCGTTATAACGATAGGTTAAGATTAAACAAAATATCTTTTCAAGCTTAAGATGCAACAGAAATATGTTTTTACGCTTTTGTCAACGAAGTTATTATCTTAAGGCCTATTGGTTATCACATTCGTTTTTGGTTTTTTTATTCTATTTTTTTAAAACATAAAAACCAAGAGAAAAAACCTACTTGCTACATCTTACTTTGTTTTTCTGTTTTTTAAAATAAGAAAAACAAAGACAAAAATAGAGAAACTAAAACTGTAATTTTCATATTTTGAAAATAAGTTTTCAAACACTTATTTTTCAACAATGAATAATTGACATAATCTATTAACTAATATATATTTTTTAGGTGTATAAAAATATTTTGGTCTAAAAATTTGAAATTGTTTCATATTTAATTGTTACTACTAAACTCAATCAAACAATTTTTATTTTATATATTTTTTTACAAATATCAATCAAATAGATTAATTTTTTTAATAAGATAGAAATAAAAATTAAAAATTAAAAATTAAAAATATAATAAAAAATAAAAGTGATAACAAACATTTCTCAACCTGCTAAATGTATTAGAAATGATATAGTGGACATTAAATATACCAAAGCATTGGTTACAAAACAGTATTAAAAGAGCAGGCGCCTATAATTCCCACGATCTCAAATACTTTAAGTTGAACACTGAAAATGTCTGGATGGAAAACGAGAATAATTACATCATGGTATAAAACACAAAGACAGGCAGACATATGAACATGTGAAATCCATTTTGACAGGGCACAGACACATCAGTATTTTGCATCATTTCAAGTTGATAACGGAAACTGACTCCACATCAGGCCACCGTTGTTGTTAACAGCCATCAGCACGTTACTCGATTCTCATTTTGTGGCTGAAGAAATTATGATCCTTCTTGGTGTATCCGCCATTTTCATATGATGTTAACTTCTCCACAGAAAACAAAATTTTATTCTTTTACATGTTCCCCTACGATCAAAGTGTCTCTCTCAAACATCCGGAACACTGGAAACTTTCTAACTCCATAAGAAGTTCTGAGTTCAAGTCTAAGTTAACAGTAGAAAAAGTCAAACACTTGGGGTATAAAATTCACATGTTCATAGGAGTAAAAATCCCATTTTAAAACCTCAATCAACCTTTCTTAACGTTTGCATCATTGCCATCTGCAGCCCTCGCGCCCTTTCCTATCTCATGCAAAAACAAATTCTACCATGGCATGTTAAGCCATTTATGGGGTCTTTCTACATTAATGCCAAGATTCCACTTGCATCCAGTGTTTACACAGATTTGGAACTTGGAGGTGGACATTTCACACATTAACTTCACATGGGAGGAGTACAATATGAACAGTTAAGAAAGGTAGGGAATAGGTTCTAGTTCTAGTTGTACTACAACAATGAAGGTCTGCCTCTAAAATGGCCTTATTATCACCTAAAAACTTGTTGGGACAAAGAAAGGAGAGAAATAGAAAATTGGAAGGTGGAAGACAAGCGTGCATGGGGAGTGTCCTACTTGCCAGCTACGAAAAGCCATCCCCCCAGATGGCTTATCTTTTGTCGGTGCAGATTGGAAGATTGTGCTCTCAACATTTGGATTATGGACCAACTTTCATTTCATGTACACCTTTTTACTAGCACTCACTGTATAAGTTTTCTGCTAATTCACTCATGTTGTGTGGATTTGATATGCAACTGCAACTTATAAGATAGATCAACCATCCATTAAAAAGAAACTTGTGACTTAATTTCAAAATTCTGACTTAGTTAATAACTTTTAATAACTTCTGCTGCACATAATACAAAAACATTTACAAGTATTGAAAAATAGGCCGCTAAATTAATCGGAATAGACAAAATGAACCGAACGGGGACACTGGAAAATGAATAATTTTGAAGAAACAGAGCCTAACATCAAGGTTGTGGCAATTGATTTGGACCTTTGAATAGTGGAAGGGTCCACCTGCTTCTAAACTAGTCATCAACAACATAGAGTAGTAATAATAATAATAACAATAGCAGCCCCAAGCTTTCATTTTCAGTACAACTAACAAGCATAAGATTAAGCTTAGTAATAGCCAAACTACAGTGTTGTCCTCTGGGGCTATCTGTAAGCATTTTCTTCCCCACACCACCCACTCTCCTCCATTCCCAAATCATTTTTTTTTCTTTTCACTACAAGATAAATTAAATGCCACGTAAGCAGACACAAAGGGTCCTAATTAATGCCAGAGACAGAGAGGATACTGACAGCTACTGGAAGGCTATAACGCTTCGACACATCTCAGGTGCATGGTTACCTTCTGAGGTGACTCAAAACCTAAAAATTTAATGAACATGGAAGTCAAAACAAAAGAGATTGATGGTAGATTAAAGTTCACAGCTTTAAGAAGTAATTACTTGAATTCAAACGAGAAGATTGAATTAAGTACTGCAAATTAAATGGTATTGCTATCTCAAAGGTTCTTAAATTTTCATTCTAAGGATGAAGAAAGAAGCTTTCCCAGTTTAATGATGTATTTTTTAAGCATCTTAAGAAAGAGTTCGGCCATATTTTCGTTGGTTTTCGTTGTTTCCAAAGGCCCGGAAAACGAATCAGGACTAATGCAAAATATAAGGATGTGCGTGCCAAAAATCTGGAAAGGAAATATCCAAAAGGGCCCTGTTTCTCCTCAAAGATCGCGTGTAACAGAAAGGATTCCTTCTTACAATTTGATTTCTTGTTAAAAGCTATACAGTTCAGAAGTAATTGTAAGGTAAAATTTAAATGACTATGACACTGCTAGTTTCTGCCACCTTTGGTTTCTTACCAATAGTTTGCTGTAGCTAAGTGCAGTATAAGGTATCTGACAACAGAAGAGAAAACACATGTAACAGCGCTTGGCTGCTTAAATTGTTATTCTCCAGCACAGAAAAAGACTATTTACGATGAGACTCTATATCTGAAATAAGCTTTTGTGGCTTGCTTCTCTTTTGTTGATATTTGGCAAGGGAATACCACACCCCACCAGCTGTATTAACCACCAATCCAGTTACATTAAGAGCATGCACTTCCACACCACCCAGCAAGACAAAACCAAGGGTCTGAGAATCAAGAAACAGAAGAAAATTAAATCTTCACGCACTTCCAAGTTCTTAATTGTGATATAGAAAAGACTGAACCTGAAGGAGGAAATTGGCTACAAAAAAAGAGACAACAGTAAAGTTCTCTGTTTTATAATTTAAACAACCATACAGCATACGTACCGTTGAACCAACACCCTTGAGGACACCAACAATGGTTGTTGTTAGAGCAGAGTTGACTATGGTACACAAAAACATTGTGAAATTAAGAACAATTCCCATCACCAGTGAAAGGATCAACATCACCAAAAATGACAAGGAACTACTCTGCAGTGACAAGGAGTTTTTAAAGTTAGTGATACAAGAACACTATTTTCAGAGTCTATCACAAGAAAAATGGAACTGACTAAATCTTCATGTCAAGGTATCATTAATTACCAAAAAATGTCTGATAATGAATTTATCCAACATTCTCGGAAAGATCAATCAAGATATGCATTGCTCAGGAAACTATAATTGAGACTTGAATCAACAACAATAATGAGGAAGCCTTAGATATTTAGATGGTATGTGAAATTGTTTCATTGTCAGCAAAAGCAACATCATTTAAGTTCAAGGTTGCAGAGGTCAAAATTGCTCATAAACTGGAGGTTTGTATTATTTGTATGTCAGAAGAAGAATGCGGACAGATACAAGAGAATGGAAAGCCAACAGGTCCTCATCACCATGCAACATCTTAATGCAAAAATGGGAATGTAAAAAATTGAGACTGCTTTAATGTATAAACTACAAATCAAAAGTGATCTGATGAATGAAATTGTTGATAAGTTTAATTGATACCATCAAATTCCATTCACCACTATTTTTGGCTAGAACAAACACTGTTCTTACCAGATTGTTGAGTTTCATTGCATCATGAATTTTTTGACTTGCATTTTTCTTTTTCTTAGCCTATGCGGTAAATCTATTCAAGAAATCAAGGGAAGGTGAAGCAGTAGAAAATTCAAATGACAGAAATCACCTGCTTAATTTTTTTTTATAAAAAGGATCTGTTAAGATTTCAAATTTTGATATTAAAAATTATAATTTATTCTAAAGAACTTCATTGTTAACAAAGTCAGGACTCCTAGTTATAACACAGCTTAAAAAAGGATCCACAGTGTCTCCCATGATATAAAACACAATTGCCTTGTGATCTTCTAATCAACAATAACCTAGACTATGAAGACAAGGGTTAAAGATTCTTACCTTAGCAAATAAAATTGATAAAGAGTTTGGAAATTCTCCAGTCACTACAATGAGGAACACTAGAAATGGAAAAGACAAGAAACTGTTATAATACATGATCTCTATTGAGGAAAGCCCATCTTCTGCACCAGACTTCTCCACCAATACAAGGTACATAGTCTGCACTTTCAAAGCAGCAGTACAATCTGTAAGCAATTATGACTTTGAGGAGCGAGCACTTAAGCAATTAATAACCAACCTGGAAAAAGACAGATGTAAAGGCCATGCTATATCCAAAAAGGTCAAAGGTAAAATCTCCAAGTGCTGCAATAAGAACCCCAGCTGCGGTCAGTAGTACAGAAAGAGTCACCTGAAATATGATGAAAACATGTCATCTTATCAAGGTGTATGCCACATTAAATATCCCTCGTCATCAAGCTTACAAGATATTTTTTCAAGAATTTCACTGAATAAATATATAACCAAGGATACTATGACATTAAAATCAGTGTTTTCAACAGAAACCTCCTCACGGTTCCCACTACTAAGAACCAATGTTCTAAACATTAATATTCAGTCACTGGAATCATTCAGTACATTCAATTCATACCACTGATATCCATTCACAATGCTCAGCAAGTGAAGAACATATCAATGCAAACATAAAAACTTATGTATGTAAACTACATGAAAAAGGAGAGCAGCATACCTGCATTGTAGGCTTGCCCTTTCCTGAAAGAGACCCAGTTATAAGTACAGCAAGTGGTGTAAGCCTCTTTATAGCAATATACATAGGTATATTGACTCCTTTCAAGCTTGCCAAAGCAAATGCTACATTGGCATTGTAGAATAGTGAAACTGGGAAGAGCTTTTTAGCTGTTTGCATATCTATTCCCCTGGCTTCAGTGAATCCCAGTGTCCGACCAAAATATATCAGCAAAGCTGTTGTTAATTGCTAAGAAAAGAAAAGAAAAAAAAAAAGAAAAAGTAAATATCGGTCTGGTCTAATGGACCCAAAAGACCACAGCTTTCTTTTAGAAATACCTGCAGTGTCAGAAGGGTCATCGAGTCCTTGTACTGCATAAGGATGGCCTTATTAATGAATACCATCGCCATTGAAGCAAACCCATAGGACACAGCCGCAAACAAACTACAAGAACCAATTGTGATTTAGTCCATTCCAAAGATTCAACATAAACAGATCGAGAATACAAATCGCCTCCAACATGCAGTTCACTAATGCGTGAATTAAATGTGATCATGGATTACTTAACCAAAAAAAAAAAAAGAAGTAACTAATCCAGTTAGCATTAAATTTTCAACAACCTGAAGCAATACGGGCCTCGGAATAAGGGTAAGCATAAAATTTAAGTAAGAGGAAGAAAAAGAACCTCAAAAGTGAACGTTCTTTATCACTCCTATTCTCCATTGTCGTATAATTATCCAGAAAAAAGAATCAATTTTAAGAACACAAACATATAAGGTTCCGCGTTTCAGAAATCAGTGGCTCGCGTCACATCATTGGATCAAACATCCTCCAACTATTTTGCCACAAAATCAAACACCATGATGAAGTCACCCTGCAGATCGAATAATTCAGATTCCAAAACGAAAACCCAGAATGAAAATAAAGCAAAGGCAGTCAATTGAATGATTAAAAGAGAGAGTAGGAAAATAATAATAATTAACCTGGTAAGTGACAACTAATACCTTCCACAGGAAGAATCACGAAAGAATAAAAAAGGAAAATGGGTCCTTGTGTTCTTGGATCCAGTGAAAGATGTTGAGAAATTGAAAAAAAATAAAGAAAAAGCCCTCAGAACTCAAAAGTGGGGTTTTGTGAGAGAATGTAGCAACGCGTGACTCAGGTATTTCGCTGAGATGGACTGGAAATGCATAAGCGACAAAGAGAGTCGTTGGGGCATATCCGCGCACATGCATGCATTCAAACTGTCGCGAACCCATTCGCCAACCGCGGTTAACCGGTTTTGGGCAAAAGATCGCGACCTGTCACCATACACCAGCCAGGCTCTTCCAACCAAAAGGCCTAATGTTCATGTCTTAGATCACTAATCACTTCATTAGTATTCCAGTGTTCCTACTGCATTATAGGCCCGTCTTAGTTTAGAAAGACGTGAAATTTGTGGGCTAATGAAGCTTTTTCATCCAGAAGCCTGTTTACAACAATGGGTTAGAACTTATATTTCCAAAAAAAAAAAAAAAAGGACAATGGGTTGGAACTTGAAACTTAAAAGACTAGGACTTGAATAGTATTAATTTTGGCCAGTCGCCCAGTCGCCCAGTCGCTTTCTTGTGATTTTGACATTTCGAGACAGGCATGACTTCAGGCATCATTCCCCGAGGTTGTCCTCACCTGTTGACTTCGTGTGGTTTTGCTTATGAGTGCTTACAGTTACTGTATCTAAGCTCCAGATTTCTGGTTTGGATATTTTGTTGTACTCTTTCTGGAGGGGTGAAACTGTTTTAGGGAGCTTGATCATACGAAGAATGGCTCCTACTAAAGCACACTTCTTCCAGCCACTTTTGCCAGGTTTTGAACATACGTTTGTAAGGCCTTCGTCCCCGATAGTCCCACTCTCTGACACGCTTGCTTTCATACACAACACTAACATCGACATGCGTGCTTTTGCAGTTGATTCCAGTTTCGTTTTTCGGGCACTTGAAAGGGCAAGATTGTGAAAGAGCTACACTGAGAGGGCGTTGTGGGAAACTTTGGCCGGTCAGGTTAAATGGCAGAAGGTTTGAAGATGGTTGGCTAGAGTTTGTTCAGGATCATGATTTGCATGTGGGTGACTTTCTGGTGTTCGGACATGAAGGAGATATGTTGTTTGATGTTATGGTGTTTGATCCAACTACATGTCAGAAAGAGTACAACCTCGTTGCTGCCGAAGAGATTGTGGTAAAAGAGGAGCAAGAAAGTGAATTTGAAGAATATTGTAAGGAGATTGCGGTACAGGAAGAGCTTGCAAGTGATGAGATTGACACCAGTAAGTTCATTAATTGTTACTTGACGTATTATGCTCGCACGATTCTGTCAATCATCGTGGTTTTTGTGGCATTGCTCTCAATACCCTATAGATTTCCAGGTCATATAAAACTTCTTCACCTCGTGCTTGTAATTACTTCTTCTTGAATTGCAAAAAAGGGGATGACCTACCTAGAATTGTTAATTGTAGTTGTTAATGTTGATTTTGATGAATGATCAATTACTGATGTAGGAGAATCGACAGAGGCAAGGGAACTTGTTGTTTACATGCAAGGAGCTACTGGTCCTTCTATGCAGAAGGATCTTTCCTTTGCAGCAATCCTAACCCACCATGTTCTTAGTAGTTCTATAATGGTTAGCACCTGTGAGTTTTGTAAATATGTTGCTCTGTTTTAATTGTTCAGATTTGTATTCTTTTAAGCAGAAAGTCCCAGAGGAATTTGCCAGGCTGAACAACTTGACTGGTAGAAATTGCGAGATCGTTCTTAGGGATCAACAGGGGAGATCATGGCCTGCAGAGTTAGGTTATAAAAGAACAAGTCGTACAGTGTATATTAAATGTAGCTGGAGAGCATTTTGCACTGCAAATGGCATTATGGAAGGAGATACTATAACTTTTGATCTCAATGACAAGGGCCGTACCCTTATGCTACAGATGGTTGGTAAGTTGTATTAAACTTCAAGAAATTTCATGTTTTTGTGCTTCTTCTAATTTCAAGAAAGCAATCAACTTTAATCAATTTTCTATGGAGAAATTTGAGAATTACTAATTAGTCATATGTGTAAGAAACCTTCCGAACAAAAGTGCATAAACTTGCGTGTGACATAGTGTTTATGGTTACACATGAAGCATTTGAAGTAATTGCTTAATTTTCTATTGTTTGACTGTTGGTTACTTAGTATTTGCTGATGTACAGAGGTATTGAATATCAACATATATGCTTAAACCATGGGATGCAACAATGTCTATTTTATAACAAGTGAAAACTACCACCTAATACAAGCTGAGGTAGCCATCCTAAAAACTTGCTGTGCGTTAATTTGTTGACAAAGAACATATGCTTTTATTCAATTCAGTTCTCGTAGAAATAAGAGACTTTTGAGGCTCCATTTGCTTTTCCCTTGTGGTGACACTACTTGTCTTGTGGATAATGCTTAAAAGGGTTAATGGTACAACCTGAAGCAGAAGAGCATCTGATGCATTGTGACGCAAAAACTAGTTCTTCATCAATCATACATCCCCATATTTCAATCACTGTGTGCAAGTATTCCCTTTTGAAAGCTCAACTGGTGAGTGTTAGAACGTGTGTTGTACATTCATGGATAACCATTATGTCATATGTAGTCTATCTGCAGAATATCCCTAAAAGGTTTGCAAGGGAAAATGGCTTAACAGGCGGATGCCAGGGGATCCTTTTAGATGAAGGAGGAAAGACATGGCCAGTATCATTAAATAGAAGGAACACATGTGATAGAGTGTCCATTGGAAAAGGATGGACCTCATTTGCGAGGTCAAAGCAGCTAAGAGTAGGAGATGTCTTCACTTTAGAACTCGTGAGGGGAGGGAAGATACCTGTGATGAAGTTCCACGGTAACTTCTCTACTTCTCCAGAGTTGGACGTTTTTACTGCTGCTTTTTAATCTTTAATTGTCATTTGTTTACAACTATCCATGTTTAAATCAACAGTTTCCAACCATGATGGTGTAGAAGAAAAATATTGCTAAATTTCCAGTTTTGGGTACAACAAAATATGGCTCTCCATAGAAAGCTTGCATTCACATTTAAGGCTTCTTGGCCTGATTCAGATTCTTAATGCAACTATTCCCACATTTTTGCGCTAGTCTATGAACAAAATTCTAAAAGGGGAATCGACCAAAGCTAAATACTTTACATAACTATGGATGTGGAAATTTTGATATTTTGTTCATGGTGCATCTTTGACGTGAAATAGTGAAATGAAAAATTCCTCTCCCAGTGGAACTAAATCATTACATTGCAGCAAGCTAGAGAAAGTGCAACACAATCAAACACAAGTATTTTTGTTTGCTTGTGCCTTCTACTATGAAAGGTTTTGTGCCAGATTAATTTTCTATCATGTATAAAGATCTTGCAAGGTGGGAAAGACCCTTTTGGATATCTTTATGTGAAGCAACTTTTAATTTTGAAGCCTGTCAACGTGCAGCCAATGTAGCAAAAACAGTTCATTGTTTGAGCCTCGGAGGGTTTTGGAAAGTCTCAAAAGAGTTGTGTCAGTCTTCAAATTGATACAAGCTGAGCCGCCTTAGCAAGCTTTAAGAAGCTAGGGACCCGACCTTTGAGCATGTTTAATCAATCCATATTAAAGCTGAATTTCCATGGTTTTGTATTCCCTACCACAGAACTAAAATACTTTCAAAACAAGTTATTTTTAATTAAAATTTTGTATTAAACAAACTTGAAATTAGAATTGAAAGTCTCATCCGAGAACTGAGGAGGTCAGGAATTTTCTGAAGTCCCGTTAATCTACGTACTCCCTGTTGAGGCTTGGATTGAACCTAGAGAATGCAAAGTAACCACGGCATGCAATTTCACCGGTAGGCATCTCACGTAACCCTAAAACGAACCAAATTTCATAACGGCGTTGACTATATCTTGTCAATTGTTACAGTAATGCTACCAAAGTTCAAGTTTCGGCTTATCCTTCAATTCTGTATCCGACTCTTTGGCAGATTACCAGCAAAGTAATGTCTTCAACTATTTTACGAGATCAGGGCCTAAGCAAATACAAGAAAGGAACTTTTCTGCTCATATTGCAATTTTGTCACCCAAAATGAAAGGTAATGCCCCATTCTAGGGATACCACAAATGGAACCCAAGATTTCTGTAAAATATTGAAACCTCAGATGGAAATTCCCAACTTGTCCTCCTCCTGCTGGGATCATGAATAAGTATTTAACATCGGATTAGGGAAAAGTCGCAGATTTAACTCAGTGACCATCTGTTATATCTGATCTCTTAGCTCCATTCACAGCATAATTGTCTGAGATGCAGCATGGTGATTCACGTTTCAGATTATGAGTTTTCTTCAAAGTAATCGCCTCGCCTGAATGTGAATGAATGCTGCCATTAACTTTGGTATCCTTCACAATGTCCCAACCCAGTTCAGAAGTCTCCACCGAAACAGATGAAGCTGAATCACAATCAACTACATCCATACTCTCTGGATCTTCACAATTGAATCCAGCTAGCAAATTTTTATTGCAGATAGATGGTTTCTTTAAAGGAGATGAACAGGACTTGGAAGGAGAAGTATCGAAATGTTCTGCACCTCCAAAAGCTTCAGAACCCACTACCAAAGATCCATTCTTGATTGGAAAAGATATTTCTGAATTGCCTGAAATTGGTCGACTGTTAATCATGCCACCATTTTCAAAATGCTCTCTTACAACATCAGAAATACTTTCTGATGCTACGGACCCGGAACTGCTCATGGAATTCATGGATTCCAAAGTTGACATGCAAACCCCATTTTCCTTTGTGCATGGATCTGACACTGATTTCACCATTTCCTGCTTCTCCTTCAAAGGTTCCATGGTTTTGAGACAAGATGGCCGAACTGAAACCCTGCAGCATGCCAGTAAGACATGACCAAGGTAAAACCCCTCTTAGGAATTATAAATAAGAAACATCGTTCTTTTTAAGTACAGTGCCTTCTCAAATTAAACAATATAAATCCACCCCCGACATACATACTAGTTTAAGGATACAGCTTAAATTATTAAAAAAACAAAAACCAGACATATAATATTTTTGTCAAATATAATTGAAAACATGCCGCTGCACTTATGGGCACAAGTTGACACTTAAAAGCAAACACCAAGCAGATTGTCAAACTAAGCAAGCAATCAAATAAAGAATTAAGATAGACAAAAAACAAGACAAAGCTCAAAGCTTTCTAGGTAGAACAAAAGATTTTACTAGTAAGTACGCACACAACCAGCAGAAGATCAATTGCACAATCAACTACAAGTCATATGTGATCAAACAGAAACACATACTTCCAATCTACCCTCTCCTCTTCCAAGTTATACACATACGAAAATGTAGATACCTAAAATTCCTTTAACAGAAAGACTATTGAAAGACTATAGGAGATTAGTTCGTTACCTGTTATATAAAAGCATATAAGCTCCCTGAGAAAGTACCTCTTCCAATTCAACCCTCGTAACCTGAGGCAAGTTATACAAAAAGTTGGGCATATTACTATTACACTGTACATATGTGGGCATCTCAAGAAGTTGAGATGAAGATGACTCCTCCAAAATGAAAATAAATATAGAATAAAGCCCAATCTACCCTGCCTTGTATAAATTCTATTTTAAAGTTGATTCAGCTTTCAACCTTACTGTAATATGAATCATCTTGCAGATTAATCAACAAATAGTTACAATAATCAAGTACTGCTAATTAGCAGCCATTCATCTTCAAATGAAGATCAATTCATCCAATTAACACGTCCTTCATCCAATTAACATGCCAGGCTATGCATTCAATGCACTTCAGATAGATTTGAGTAGTTTGATGCACCCAATAGCACACAGGGTTCAAGTGATTAGAAGTTCACGGTTATCATGGATTAATCCTTACTAACAGCCATCTCTAAACAAGTAAGCAACTTAGGATACAATGTCTTACAAGGAAAGAATAGCAGCTTTTGCAAAGACAGGACAGTAAGTGCAATGAGTGTGTGTATGTGTGTCAAAGAGAGAGAAAGAGAGAGAGAGAGAGAGAGACCCACCTTACAGTCATCAATTCTGCACCAGTTGCCACAAAAATCCTTTGTGTAGCAGATATAATGACCGAAAAATGACGCATTCAGCATGTCAATGTGGACAACAACTGCATAGAGCTTGTATATATCAGTGCCGTCTGATTCTTCACTCATGTAGGGGCTAAGGTTCAATGTCTCAGGAAATGTTACTCTTTTATTAAGTTTCCCAAACCGGCCACTCTGCAAAGTCAGGTTAATAGATGTTATATTAAGGAAGAAAAAATAAACATAGGACATAATTAAAAGTGAGAATCTAAAGGAATAGGCATGTGGCCAACCTGAAATCTTTTTAAGGCAATTGTTAAAATATTTGGAGCCCTTCGGATCGTAAGACGTTTCCATGCCTTGACATAGTCATTGCACCTGGAAACAGGAATGGGAATCTCATCAAATATCAGAAACAGAGAAAACACCATATATTACATAAATATATTAACATTATGTATTGATGTCATCCCCCGTCTAATCTAGAATACTTGAGAATGAGCACAAGAATTTTGCAAAGCGCAATTTTTAACTTCAACCCAACGAATCTCCATCGTTATCTGGTTAAATCAAATCACTCTTTTTCCTCAGTTTGGAAAGTGACATAAACCCAATTATAACTGAAATATTGAGTCTAGTTCAAAGGAAATAGAACAGGATATATTAAATCAGCCTCGCACCTTTATTATTCATCTCCTGATTTCTGTTCAAATTATAATACAGCTTCTAACCTCCATAATTTTAGAATCATGTGTAGAGGAAGCCCAAAATTGTGTGAAAAGTGAAGTCTTCTATTATTTGCATATTATACAGAAATACCAAAATAGAACCATGCACGAAGTGGATAATATGAGGCCTTGTGCCTCTAATTTCAGGATTGTCAGCCATACCCATCACATTTGTACATGTTATCTCCATCAAGCCACTCTTTGGCTGTGAACTGATCAAGGCATTCCTCCAATGATGCAGCATCGCCATGAATTTCAACAGTTAGATCCATCATGCTTTCATACTGATTTGATATTTTATTGCACTTTGTACATATGACCTAAAGTAAATTAAGAAATAGTAAAACCAGAAAGTCAGCAACCAGAACCAGAGATTTTGAAGGTTTAACTGCTCAAGAAACGCACACAATTAGAAACTAGGAAACCATCATCAGCCAATATGCAACCAGTGCAACGCAACATTTAAATCACATTGCAAGTGAGTCAGCAGTGGAGCTTGGTAAATGCCTTAGTAGGTGCAAACTTCTTAAAACATCTATTCCAAAATTTTGCCTTATTATTCTTCGTAAGTGACAGAATAAGAAAATATGCCAAGATTGATAATTAATGGTAGAATGTTATCAACCAATATCCTACAATGTTTTCTGTTGAATAGCTCGGCCACAGAGGCACATTAGCTTTTTTCCTTAATTGAAGAGGAAAAAGACAATTTCCAGATGGCGGCAAGGTAAAAGACTATAATAATTTACTCTGCAAAAATCATAATATTATGTATACAGCTTAAATAAGGTGCATAACCTGGGATTGCAGTTGACCACCAAAAATATGTTGAATAAGGGTAGTTTCTTGAGAGCTAGCATCTACAGCTTTTTCTCCACCAAACTCATCAAGGCACACAGATTGCATTGTATCAATGGCAAACCTCATGAACTCATGAGCATCCTCCTGTCTACCATATCCAAGATTGCCACCGATATTAGGTATGCGGGAGAGAATTTTAATTGGAGAAAATGGGTGAGAGCTTTGGTTTGCTCTTTCAACATGCTCTTGAAGTAAGCATAGGAAACACCAATCATCACAGTTGTCTGAAAAGTAAAGTCAAAAGTTATAATTTAGGAATTACGCAAGGCCCTCTGAGATGGAAATTGATAATAACCATAATTAATCAACTCACATTCTCTTTGATGACCTTTCTCCAACAAGTAGGCAACAAGAGGGCGTGTGGAAGTAAGGCATTGTAAGACCACGTTGGCAAAACAGCTACAACAAAAAGGGAAAATTAAAATAAGACCCTAAACAACTCACCATTACCAACACATGTACCCATTATTTGGAGGTAAAGCACATTAATAAAGCCATGAAGTATGACCTGTTCCCACAATTCAAGAGACCACAAGGAGGGAAGCGTGGCTTGTCTGAGTTGTAGAGTTTAACGAACTCCTCATAGGGAAAGAGAATCTGGAAAATAAGTTTGGACATCAGTTTTGGTTTTTTACCCCCCAAAAAAAAGGAACTCATCATAAGATAAAAGAGCTTCCAAAAAGTAGGTGCAAGAAAACAAAAGGTCAAAGCTCATGCCTTTCTTGGCTTTTTCGTACGTTTACAAGTTCCACAAGGAGGGACAAGTGCAATTCCAGAAAAATTTCCCCCCTTAACACCTTGAGTTTTGTGTTCAAAATCCTTGCAATTTGCCTTGTGCCCAGAGTTCCAATGTGCAGATTGGCATGCAGAAGAGCTGGAAAAAGAGAACAACTAACAAACTTAAGGAAGTATTTTCAACTGAAAATGCCACCAAGAAGGAGGTCCTAAATACACACTAGCCAACTGCAAAACATAGAAACTTTGACCTTATAAAGGTATATTTGAGCTGAAATTTTTCATATAAACGAAATCTGCGTGCTTGAAAATACAGAGGCCAATACATGTTAGTCGGCATCAAAAAACAGCGTAGACAACCATGAAATTCCAACATCTTGGTTACAATTGAAAACTTTTAACGTCCTGGACACAAATAAACATTTTAAACCGACTGGTATTTGTAACTGTGTCTAGTTGGTCTGGCACTGCTCTAGCCAGTAAACTAAATGTCATCATGAATATATTGGCGCCATAAACAGACAACCATATTCCGCAAATAGGCAACTCTTCATTGTAATTTCACATAAAGCAATAACATCAGAAAAGCCAATGATTCAAAGGCGATACAAGTGCCTCCAAATTCACCAAAAATTAAAAAGCAGAGGTATTCAACGAACACTGAATTAAAAAGAATACGCACCAATACTTAACAGATTTACAACGAGAACACTTTCTGTTCTTCCCCGACTTGCCGCAATTGGAACAAGACGAGTCGTCGGCGGTTTCCATAGAAACCACTCCCTCGGCTAGACTCCGATCACCGTTCGCCTCTCCTCCTCCTCTGCCGCCACCGCTGCCGCCTCTTCCACCGCCTTCAAAACCGGCGTCGACTTCGAAGTATTTCGAAGCCGTGTTCTTTACCAAGTGAAGCAAACCTAAAGCTATCACAAAAATCGTAAATACAAATTGCAGGAACCAATTCAGATCCACCTTTATTCCGCCGACATGCATCTACACGTCGATCATACGCATAACATTTTAACTCTTTAAGGAAAATTAGGGTTTCCAATTCTTTACTCTTCCAATTTAGAAAAGCTGAAGCAAATTAAACAATATACGAATGCTTTCTGTATGATTTGAAACCAAAGAATCAGTTAGGGTTCTTTCCCAGATAAATTGAGAAACTTCGTGAGATCAGTAGTAGTGTGTGTGCTAAACAAAAAGAAAAAAATAAAAATAAAAAAGTACCAATGCTTATTTGATGGACTACTTATCGTCTTATGATTACAAAATGAATTGGGAATTTATGATGAACTTAAAAGTACGCAACTCGCTTTGATGATTCTTTTCATAATTATAATTGAGCTAATTAAGAAATATCATGAAAATGGAAATTTTATTATTTTGCGTCAATTTAACGAGAGATGTTTCACAGATTCTATATCACACGAATTTATATATTTATTCTAATTTTATGTAATTACGTCATATAGATAAAAAATAAAATCTTGTTTAATAAAATTAGTACTATAAATAACAGTTTTTAAGTTCATTAACTCTTTATATTGTTTTTCTTTATTTTGAAGAGTTATAGGAAAACAATATTTACAAGTGACTGTTAAGAAAGAAAAAAGAAAACAGTTTCAAAATATTATCTGATAGAACTACCTTATTATTATTATTATCATTGCAAATAAATGATAATAATGACTCATAATTAAATTAATGATGAATGTTAGACGTTTTATATTTTCCTTTTCCATTCTTAATTTTTTAGAGTTATAGAGTTTTGAGCTTTTCTTGCCTTGGGGAGAAATAGGAGGAAAGAAATAAAATTAAATAATTATGCAAATAAACCTGGCCTCTCTATTTTTGAAAAGAAATCTCTCCTTGTTCAAAAACACTTAATGCTGTCATTTTTTGTTTGATTTGTCATAACTGACACTGTTATTTTTAATTCATTTTTTTTACTTTAGAAACAGCAAAATGATCTTTGCATGACGAGGATACGTGTGGAACAAATAAAACATGAATAATGGTAGTTACTATTTACTTCAAAACGGAATTTACCGGTGGGTTTTAAATTTTGTCTCCTAACGCATATTGGTCAGAAAATAAAAAAAAAAGGTTTATATTGCATCAAATTTAAATATCAATCGATAGGGTCATTTTAGTTAATATTAAGGAGATGTTTAGTTGGGTTGTGTATTGTAATTTTGTGTTGTAGTTGTTATATTTTTATATTGGTAATTGTGTTTTCTTTATCGATTTCTGTGTTGTATTAACGTATTTTCTTTATCGATTTCTGTGTTGTATTAACGTATTTTTTTATCGATTTTTGTGATTAGAAAAACAGAAAATCAAAACAAAAAATAAAAGTCAAAGTAAACAAGGCCTAATTGAAAAACGTCGTACCGATCTATTTAAAAAACAAAAAAATATTAAAAATATTAAAAAGAAGAAAATTTTTTATTTTAACATTTTGAATTTAAATGTTTAATTCTAATTTTTTATTACAAATATATTTATAAACTATTTTATAAAATTCAGAAACTAATTTATAATTTTAAATTAATACTGATATAATATTAATATTGACTAATATTAATACAATACCATTTTAAAGATAAATCCAATACTAATATCAGTACAATATTCAAAACTTTGGTGCGAATGCTCCTTCTAAATTGGTTAAAGTTAGTCGCATACACCTGAATGATTTTCATATCTGTCTAATGTGAATAATAGACTTCAATCAATAATAATATAAAGTCAATATGATTCACGCGTATTTTATAGTACACACATCCTATTTTTGAATATTTAAACATAAAAGAATGTTTCTTAGAATATTTTTAAAATTTGAATTTGCATATTCTCCAATTTATTAATTATTTGAAAATAATTAAAAAAGAATTGCAAAATTAACTAAAATCATTAGTGCTTCATCAGGTTCCGCCGACATTTTCTCACCGTCCTTTTCTTTCGCAGGAAATTATCCGGACACACCATAATTACACTGGACCTTTTACAAACTTAAGTTTGCGTTCTATATGAAATGCCCCTTCCTTGATAATGTGGGGAAGCAAAGATGAAGATCAGTTTGAACTCGGGCCTGGCCTGGATTTGATCGGGCATCTTGCTTTATCATCATTTTACATTGCTCAAAATCATTATGAGATTTTTGCGAAAATTCAACTGCAACGTATATAAGGCAATTAAATGTCCGGTCAGGATAAAAGGTTTGTTTTACTCTTAATGCTACAGAAAATATTAGTTAATATTTAAAAATGATCTTAATATTTTTAAATTATAACAAAATAAAAAAGAAGCTAATGGAGCTTACCAATACCATAGTAGCATTCTAAACCACTCTCAACCTCTATTCAGTTTTAGCTTATGGGGTTGACATGTCCCAAGTACATTAAAATAGTAAATGGACACCTCTCAAGAAGATTAATCTTAAACATTTACGTAAAAAAACTAACCTTCCATTCGGTTATAAATAGTTTTTATAATGATAAATCTGACTACAGTAGTAGCTCTATTTGCAACTTGAATTACTTGATTGACTTCTTTAACGATCCAACGAAGATGAATAGCACTTTTTGATGGTTTTCTAATGGCCCGTGATTCGGAGGCAAGAAGAATTAAGTTATGTTTATAATAGCCTATTAAGTAGAAACTTGAGGCTTGAGACTCACAATTATGGTACTTGAACATTGGCCAATGGAGGCAGAGGAGTCTTAATAGTCCCATTGTCCCACTTTCTGATGGTTGGTTTTCTTAATATAAGACTTACGATAATAATCAAAATTAATGAATTAATGAATTAAGAACTCATCCAATAATTAAAATGCCTTGGATTTTAATAGCTTAGCAATCTAAATATTGGACATATTTAGTGTATTCTTTATTTAAATAAGATATTATCAATAGTCATAGAAATACTTTTCTTTTCTTTTAAACATAATCTATTGACTTAATCTATAAATTAATTGAAATAGAAGGCATAAGATTTAAGAAACTTAAATCTAAAGTCTTGAAGTCTAAGAATCTTTATAAAAGACTTTAGACCTTAGTCTATTTCTAAATTCAATTATATTACTGATTAACTTTCCAATAAATAAAAGTCAGTAGTTACAAATCCCTTAACTATCTAACAATCTAACTTAAGTAGTCAATCCAAAACAGATTGATTAATCACTTAATTAGATAAAAATCTTTCAACCATTAATTCAAAATTTATCTATTTTCCTAATTTAGTCAAAGTATTTAAACACATATATTCAACAATTGAATAAAAAATATAATAAAAAGCACATATTCATTGATGAAAATAAAATAAAGATTCAATACAAAATAAAAAGAAAAGAGTCAAAATATACCATCAAAATTGATATCCTTAATTGCAAATCTTGCTCTTTATCCACCTTAAAAACTCTCTGTGAATCCGAAATCATTAACTCAACAAATAGGAATAATAATAAAAAAACTAACCTAAAGAAAACAAAAGCTTAACTACTCTAACTTGGAATCTCTCTCTAGCTTTCACATCTTTTACGTAGCTACTTTATTCCAAGACTCCCTTCTCCTTCTTTTTACTTCCCTTTTATAATTTTGTGGTGGTTGTTAGGATTTTTGAAACCCTAAACATGTCTAAGGGTAGATTAGTCCTTTTTACCTCTAAAACTCTCTCTTTAACTTTAAATTTTCAAATGCAAAAACTTGAGGATAATGATTTCGTTATATAGGACCATTTACTTATTGACTTCACTTACTTTCTTTTTGCTTCCCTTTTATAGTTTTGTGGTTGCTGCAGGGTTTTTGAAAACCTAAACACGTATAGGGGTATGCTAGTCCTTTTGACCTCTTAAACACCTCATAAACTCTGTTGAACCAAGGGAGGTTCTAATCTTTATTTTAATGATAACAAAACATGGTTGATTACTAATGATTTAAGTTTATGTTATTAATCTTAAAGATAGGTTTGTTTCAAGAAGAATTCAATATGGAAAGCTTAGAGTTTGAAGGTAAAAATTGAAAATAATGACAATTCAAATGATTTGAAGGCTTCAAGACCTTAGATAGGTTGTTTCAAATATGTTTGTAAGTATTACTTACTGTTCAATTGACCTAAGGGCTTAAGTTTGATCATGCATTGCATTTGAAATGTCAAAAGTGCATTTTATCTCAATTTATAGGCCAAATCTTATGTTTGAATTATTTTAAGATGTTTGAGCATTCATATAACCTCAATACATGATTTCAAAAGTGTCTGAAGCCTTAATTATCATTAGGAACTTGTTTAGAATTGTTTAGGGTCAATTTTACAGCATATTTTGTGTTTCTGGACATATAACGGCGAGTTGTTCATCAATCAATGGCACCCTGCTTAAGTGCCATTGTACCATGTCTCTAGAAGGCATCAACGACAAGTTGTTCATAGCTCAACGATGTCATTGAACTTCGCAGAGGCTGCCATTATATATTCAAAACCCAACGGCTAGATTTCCCCTTTTGGATCTTATGCCTTTTGTCCCCTTTCTAATGTCTCTAAACCCTTCGTAAACCGTCCTTAAGCCTCCAGACACTATATATACTCCTTAGAAATGAATTTTGATCCTCTAGACACTCCAAAAACAGATTAAATCATTTGAATTCATCAAAAGCCTCAAATTGTACACTCTTTCACTGCATTTATTCTTATTCAATCATTTGTTGCCAATCTGTGTTTTTATGTGTGCATATTTGTGTTTAATATCTTTTTTGAGTGTCTAAGAGCTTAATCGATCCATCTTTTACGTTAGAATTGCTATTTTAACAGATTAAAGCTAAAACTCATTCATATATCAAAACTATCTCTGTTGAGACTGTTCTGACTTGAATCTCGATTTCAAGTGCTCAAACCTGTTTCTAAATTCGTGTTATTCAAGTTTTCAGTTTGCTTAAGGTCTCTAGTTCGTGATTGAACCTTGTTTTGAATTTTTTAGACTTGTTTATGCTATCTTTGTGCTAGAACTCCCACATACTTCAAAATAGCTTCTGTTTTCATTATTTTAAGTTTGAATCCGATTTTAACCTGCTTAATCTATTGTTTTGTGTTTGGTATTATTGTTTTATGATTGTTTAAGTTCTTAGGAGTTAGATTATACTTAGTTTTGAACTTTTAGTTGGATATTTGATCATTTGTGTGCATTAGTTCATTAAGACATCAAGACTGTCCAATTTTGAATGTTCTTCATTGAATCACGAGTTTCATCACATAAATCAATTCTGGGTGCATAAATTCATTGTGGCTAGTCCACATAAGGTGTTATGAGTGGTCTAGTATTTTCAATTTGATTTTTAAATACTTACATTTGTGTTTTGAGCTGAATATCCATTAAGTGCTTAAACTGTGCAGAATTTGTGATTATCTTATTTTGATCATATTGCTTGAACATATACAGGTTTTTATGATTGATTTCTACCATACTAAGTTTGTTTAGGTTGTCAAGATTGTTATCATTCATTCATATCATTCATTGAAAGCTAAAGCCCTTAGTTTAATTGTGCATTGAGTGAAACATCTTTCACGGTGTATTTGGTTACTTGAAATTGGGGGAATTGATTACTTTGATATCTTGTGAATTGTGTAGGCTTCTCTTTGCCTTGAAAAGATTTGGGATAGGTTCCTCTTGACCTTAGAATAAGATTTTGGTTTGTGGGTTACTCTTCACCCTTGGAAAGTAAGATTGTAAAGGTTACTCTTTACCTTAAAAAAGATTGTACTTGCTTTGATTGATTAGTATAGAATCATCCAACAAGTAGTTGGAAAGGAGACGTAACCTATCTTTGGGGTAGGTGAACTTTTTTAAAATCGCCTTGTGTCTTTCTCTAAACTCTACTTATTGCATTTACTTTGATATTTGCATTAACATTCCATATTAGGTTCAATCTTGGTTTAATGATTCATTTAGTTTTCCAATTGAGTTAGGTTGCTACTTTAAGTTTGCGAAAAATTTTTAATACCTAATTCACCCCCCCTCTTGGGTTCCATAGAACTTATACTTACCATATGAACAACATTTAATTTGGTCTTTATCACTTTTCCTTGTGTTATTTATACCAAAATGACCTCTTCCTCTTCCTCTTCCTTGAAAATTTTGAGTTTGATTATCACTAAAAGAGTCTTGTTTACCTTTTCCTGTCCATTGACTTCCAAGCATGTCTACGATCTCGTTTGCGACCATGTCCACGTCTAGTTCCACTTTGCTCCATATGATTATTTTTAGACTTTAGGGATAGTTTTACTAGTAAGGCTTGTTTTGATGATACCTCCTTCTTGTCGCAATTCATCTTTTCTTCATGAGATAATAAAGATTCACTTAACTATTTTATGGATATATTGTTTACATCTTTAGACTATTCAATAGCCACCACCACATAATTAAACTTTAATTTGAGAGAGAATAGGATCTTTTATACAACTTGAACATCTTTTATGATCTCACTAAGCCTCTTCATTTGATTCACCACTCCTAGAACTCTTGTGAAATACTCTAAAATGGTTTTCAATCTTTTATTAAGAGTGTTTCAAACTTAACCCTTAGATTTTGAAGTCGTATCTTCTTTACTTTGTTAACTCTCATTACCAGATTTTGGAGAGCTTCCCATGTCTTCTTTGATGTGGTTTCATTGGCTATTTTCTCGAATATTTTTTCATTCCATCCTTGATGGATGATAGTAAGTTCAATTTGATCTTTCTTCCTTTGCTTCTCTAAGGCATTTTTTTTTCATCTTTAGGCTCCACATAGCCTTTATTGATTATCTCTTGGATGCCTTGTGAATCAAGAATGACCTTCATCCTAAGTACCTAATTCTCATATATGAGTTTGGTAAGTTATGGATAATGGAAAGACATGGAGGCTAATTTTGTTGTCATAGTTTTATCCGATACCTATTTGTTGGAAAAATAAAAAACGCTCAAAGACTTGCATATTTACATACAAGGAAGAACTTGTTTGCTAGTTTAAATATTATACATCAAGTTTAGAAATTATAATTTTATAGTAAAACCAATATCATCCTACAGGGATTAGTCATAGTTTCCTAACAACTTAAGTTATTCTTTGTTTAAGGCACAAAATAAATTGTAAATAACTGAAATTAGACTAAACTAAAACAATTTAACAATTTAGCAATCAAAGATGCATTAAAATTGAGAAATCAAAGATAAGTACTAGAAATTACTTATATTCCTATTTTACCTTCCTCTTACACTATTTATTCAATTATGTTTAACCCAAGATATCCTATAATTTTGATTACCCTCTCTCAAGATCTAACTAAGTGTCCCAAATTGAATTAGATAGGGATTGAATTACAATCTCATAAGGATTGAATTACAATCTCTTGATCTCTCAGAACCCTTCATAACTATCTAACTAGTTATGAAGCAATCCTATAGTTATTAATCAATTAATTAAGATATCTCTCAATTAACTAATAACATGATGTTTATAGGTTTATGAAGGTACTAACTCTCATTGTGCAACCTTATACTAATTTCCTAACCTAATATCTCGATTCGAATTAAGGAATATGCATAATAAACATCATAAATACATATGCATTGTATTAATAAGATAAGAGTTTAACAAAATAATTCAAGAGTAATTCTTAATAGAAAGTTTAGCTCTCCATGATTTAGATTAGACCCCCAATATTTAGATTCATCATACAAAAAGGTAGAATAGAAAAGAAATAAGAAACTAGATACAGCTTGATGATACTTCTCTTCTAGCCCTTGTGTAGAAAATTTGGACATTAGGTTGATCTTGATGAATTACTTGTTTGATCTTGTTTTTTCTTATTAGCTGCCTCTAACACTTGTTTTTCTTTACCCCTAAATATTTTTTAGGCCCCAGGGGATGGAACATACATTTTTTAAATCATCTTGAGTCCCAAAATACTTTAAAACCTTTGAAAACATATGGAAACCATATGCCTAAATCACCATGACGGCCACAATCATGGCAAGGAAGCTTAAAAAATCTTACACCCTTTGTCATTATCATAGGAATCCTGATAAGGGTTCATTTCATATGATTCTCCATTATGTTAATTCACCCCTAGTTTGATGCTTAATTGGTTTATTTATGTTTTGAATTAACCCATATATAAGTCAGTTCTAGGAGTTAAAAACAGATATTAAAATGATGCAGTTTAAGTCCTTTTTAAGTGTCGTTTAAGTAATAGTCGCAATATTTTCAATTGGATCTCCTTCCTCCATTGGCTACAACTTGTGCAACTTGCCTCTAATTTGCTCTAGACATATGTATTGAGGTTCTGAAGCTAAAAAGAAGGAGAGAAGACATAAAAACACGTTTGGAGAGCAAAAATTTGGATCATAGTTCTAAAGTTTTTTTTCATGTGTTCATCTTTTTTATCTTGTTTTGTTGATCTAAGCTTGTATTTGGGGATTGTGATAGGAAGAACACATGATTTAGATATGTAAACATGTTTGTAGCCATTTTGGTGCATTCTAAACTTATTTTTACATTTAAATCCACTCCTTATTCTTATTTATTCAAAAATATGATAAATATGATGAGTGTACTTTATTTCTTGATTCAAATGAGTGACTGGTTCATTTTGTGGTTGAGGAATAGTTAATAAATGGTCTAAATATATTTGCAACATGATTTCATGCATGATTGAGGGCTATCTTTTGTTTAAATGAAGAGATTAATGCTTATTCTAACTTGATCACTTAGAATAAAGTTAAGAAACAAATTAGGATCTGAGAAATCTTCCTAATTTGTGGGAATATTCTTTAAAAAACCTCATTTAAATCACTGCATGACCAAGCCTTGATTTATCTTGAGGGTTATAATATGAAAATTGAGATTTTTTTTTAGGTTAAGCTTCCTAAAATTTATGCCTGACATTTAAGATTGATGAATGACCAAACTTCAAGATTGATAAATGACTAAACTTCAAATTAAGTAATTAGAGAAAAAGCATTGTTTTAAACATAACATTATTTTGATTTGGTGAAGTTACCCTAAGACAAGCCTTTCAATCCTTAATTAATCCATTTAGATCATTGAAAACCAATTCTTTAACCAATTAATCCATTAGGCAATCCTTAAACCCAAATTTAGTAATCTTTACATAATTTGGAAATATTAAGATAATTTGGAAATTTTAGTTAGTAAATTCATTTGAATTGGCTTCTTTAGATAATTATGACCTAATCAATTTAGTGCTTTCAATTTGGAAATCCCTGTGAGATGATTACTTAGATCTTAAATGTTCTATTATATTACTTGTGATCGATATACTTGCCATAATTGTTGGTTTTGAATTTGATTTTAAAAAATGTACTTAATTTGATAATTAATTTTGACCTTAGTAGATAACTAACACACAATAAATCCCACAATTGTGGCCTGATTGATTCTTCAATTTACTCTCATTCTTCTCCTCTTTGCTCCTTAGGATAACTAAAAATGAAAACAAATTAGGTATACATATAAATAATATCAAATTCATACATAATATCAACATTTATCACTTAAAATACATAACCAATAACAAGAACATTAATAGAATATAAAACTACGTCCTCAACACATCATTATCACCCTAATGGCCCAACATAACACTCTAAAAAACTAAAAAAAAAAAAGACTCTAATGTAAACTTATCAACTTCCCCATACTTAAACCTTTGCTTCGCCTCAAAGAAAACTAAAAGCACAGACAAAACACACATAAGTCACACAATCATGCAATAATGGCAACAAGGATAACAATGGTAATAATGCAATCAAATCTAATAGAATTAGTTCTCCCAAGAACATCAATTATTTAAGAAGATTCAAAATGTTAACTTGTTCCATTTGCAATCAAATATCTTTAAATTGAATAAACATATTAATTAGGATATTGTCATCCTACTCTCACATCTAAGGCACTTATAAGTATGAACAAAAAATTCTTTACCAAATGAAAAGGTAGGCTATCGTTAAATAACTACTTATGGTCATTTTTTATGTTTTTCATAAAGATTAATAGGCTTTTACTGTAAATTTAACCAATGCATGTGCACATTATTTTGAACACTTCCTTAGTCTTTTGATGCAAAGGCAAACACTTTGTTATGAATATTCCTTAATTACTTAACTAGGTTATGTCTTTTGAGCTTGGTTAGGTGTCATTTTATCCTTTTAACGTGAATTTGCACATTTTGTCGTAAATACCCCCGGTTACTCAGCTATATCACAGCTCCTAACTGGCTACTAACTTAACCTTAACTTATAACTAAGCCAACAGAGTAACAAATTTATTCACTTTATGTTAAATATTAACTTTATGTTAAATATTTTTAGTCTACATCATTTCTTTCTAATCACTTAATCCGTATGAGAAATTACTAATGATGCCTCCTAAGTTAAGTTCAAGTTAAACAAAATGAATCCAAATAAGTTTCCTAAAAGAAAGAATAAATACAATAACCTAGTTAATTTGTAGATTCAATGGAAAGATACTTAAATGTAAACTTCACAAGATAACACTTCTTCATTACTTAAATAACCTTATTCCTATTTGAACCAATTCCTCCCAATTTCATGCTATCTATGTACTCAAATATATGCACATAACAATACAATACCCACATAATGTAACAAAATGAACAAATAAAATATAGAAAATGCACACTCATATTCAAAATTTCATAAGAAAAGCATGTACTATGTCCCTACACTTGAACAACACATTATCCTCAATGTGAAAAAGAGGCATAAGGACAATCAAACAAGCACAAAAAGAAAAATGAAAAACATAAAATAAAAGAGATAAATGACAAGAATTGCTTATAGAGAATGTGGTAGAGATGGAGTAGGTGAAGGAACATGGATATTTTGAACTATAAAGAACTTGAGTAGCTTTTTAGTCTAATATCCTTTTTGTTTTAGCACTTGTTATGTTTGGGATTCCATCGTATCCATGTGGCTCTCCATCCATTAGTTGTTTTCTTTCACAACATTTAGAATAGTTTCCCACCCTTCTCCTTCTTCATCAAAGTTATCATTCTATGTGTCGTAGTCCTCTTGGGGTGGTGCTTGAGATGTGGAATGTGTCTTCCCTTTCCTGCTTTTAAAAGAAGTTCTAGAGTGTGGATTTAATAGCTCCATGTTATAATGCTCCAAAATATTAGATGTGCATAAATGAATCGCATCATCATATTAAAAAAAAATAAGGGTTAGATAATGTAGATTCACACCATAATAATAAGCAAGAGAAGTAGCAATGAAACCCATCTCTAAGTGATTGCTTTTCTTTGTAATGGTGCTAACTAATGAATGAAAAAAACGATAAGATGTGTAGACCTTGCATTTAAAATCCATGCACCATAAGAAAACCAATTCTTTAGTAGAACATTTGTTACTTTTGGTTTTATTAAAAATAGTGTGGAACATGAATTTGTGTAATAATAAGTGTTATATGCTCTTAAAAAATGCATTTGATGCCTTATGTGTGTTGAAATTATCTTCTCTAGTAATGTGTTATCAATATTTGCTCACACTAAAATCATCATAAGAGTCAAAAGTTGGCTTAAAGAAGCCAAATATCTCACACATAACGCCATGATCTAACCTGTAGGGTTTGCCTCTCAAATAAAATCAAAAAGTATTAAAAATATTCCCATCATATTGGAGGTTTGTAAAAAATATAAAAGTCAAAATCATGATATATTGCAAAGTTACAATAAGCAAACGTTTCCTAATGAATTTTTGTAGCAAAACTTTCTAACTTATCCTTCAATGCTAAATCAACCAAAAGTTCAAAATTAAAGTATCTAGGGGTAATTAAGGGCTTAGATTTAAGATTTAGGAAGGTGTTACCTTCTTTTTGTGTGAAGAAGGGGAATAGAGCCCCAAAATCTACATTTATGTCCCTTAACCCAAAAACTTTTTGCTTCCCTTTATTGATAGGTTTTATAGTGGTTTGCTTGGTCTTGGGTGCCATGAAGATGAAAAACCTGCAAAATAAACAAGTGATAGAGAGACATACGAAACTAGAGAGAGAAAGGTTAAAAAAAGATGCAAAATTTGTGATTTAAAGATGGGATGTGAGAAATATAAAGAGAACTATGGAATAATGATGAAAAGGATGAAGAAAACACAAGATTGAGGTGTAAAAATGAAGTATTAAGGGGGAATATGAGGAAAAGGGACGACTTTTAGAGAGAGTGGTGAAAAAGATAGAAGAAGAAGATAAAAATAAGTGATAAAGTTAGGGCTTTAAAAGAAAAGAGGGGTGTAGGTCGGGGATGTTTCGATGATCAATCCTATAATCATGGTAGAGATGGTTTATGTTTCTGACACAATCATGGCTTACATCCTTCTCCTATATCCAAATTTTCACTCGTTTTGGCCCTCTTCAAAGTTATGTTTAATGAAGAAACCTACAAGAAAATATCTAACTCTTAATTGATCAATTAACATCATGAAATTTAAAAGAAAGACATTTACAAATAACTAGAAACATCATATTGTAATAAGCGCATATATGAACTTATAAAGAAAAACTAACTAAATACATGACATACTAAGATTAAGGTCACCAACTTAACTATACCCAATGTTATCATAAAGAAACAAGAGAAAAGAAAGACATCACTTTCCTTCGTTGTGAAAATAATCTTCTAAAATAAAGCTTGCATCTATGACCATTAACCTTGAATGTCTCTCTTTTTTCATTCTCTAGTTCTAAAGCACCATGCTTGTAGACTTGTATAACCTTAAAGGAGCCACTCTATCAAGACTTAATCTTACCCGAAAATAGTTGAAGTCTCTAACTAAACAACAATACCAAATAACCACTCTTTAAGTTCTTCTTATTGATATGAGCATCATGCTATCTCTTTACTTTTTCCTTATACAACTTGACATTCTCATAAGCATTGAATCTTAGGTCCTCTAATTCATCGAGTTGTAGGAGTCTCTTTTCACTAGGCAACTTCCAATAGAAATTTAATGTATTGATAGCCTAATACGCCTTATGCTCAAACTCTATAGGTAAATGAAAAGCCTTAAAATAAAAAAGTTAGAATGGGTTTGTACTTGTATGTTTCTTGAAAGTGATTCAATAATCATATAATGCATCTTTTAGCTTCAAAGCCCAATCCTTCCTCGAATCATTCACTATTTTCTTTAAAATTTGCTTTAACTCTCTATTGGCAACCTCTGCTTAACCACTTATTTGTGGATGGTATGGTGTGGTTACTTTATGGAAAACTCTGTATCGCTTAAGAAGTGCATCAAAGGACTTATTATAAAAATGTACTCCTCCATCACTTATAATCGCTCTTAGAACTTTAAACCTATTGAATTTCTATTTTATAAACTTTTGAATCACTTTACCATCATTAGTTGGAGTTTTCATTGCCTCAGTCCACTTTGAAATATATTATATACCAATTAGAATATATGAGTTACCAAAAGAGGATGGAAAAGGTCCCATAAAGTCCAACTCTCACACATCAAATACTTAAACCTCTGAGATGGTAATTTTATCTCTCTTTAAAATATTCCTAACTCATTAGTATCTATCATTATTCAACACATATTCCCAAGAACCCTTAAACAAGTTTGTACAAAAGAATCCACACTTTTAAACACTAGTCGACGTTTTGTTCTCTTCATAATGTCCTGCATAAGAAGAATTGTGACATTGAGTTAATATTTTGAGCATCTCTTCCTCAAGAACACGTCTGTTAAGTAAACCATTAGTACAAATTTCATATAAATTTGGTTCTTCTTATAAATAATGTGTGCATTCAAATAAAAATAACTTTCATTATTGATAAGACAAGTCAAAGGAAGGGATATTACATGTAACATAATTTGCTATATCAACAAAATATGAAACAAAGGGGTTATTTATCAACTTTAACAATTTATTGGGGAATTACTTATTGATTTCTTCTTCTTATTTCATAGCCCCTCCTTCAAAATGCAATAAATGGTTAGCCACCACATTCTTTATTTTCTTCTTGTCTTATCTCAATATCGAACTCTTGAGGTAATTACACCTATTGAATAAGCCTCTACTTTGCATCCTTCTTAGTAAAAAGATATCATAATGCCACATGATTTGTAAAAACAATAACCTTTAAGGCCAAGAGATAAGAACAAAATTTATCTCATGCGAACACCATTGCTAGCAACTCCTTTTCAGTTGTAGTGTAATTCAATTATGCTCCAGTAATTTCTTGCTTGCATAGTATATGACATGTAGTATCTTGTCCTTATGCTATCCTAGCACACATCTTTTTATGTGATTGCTAGCATCACATATGATTTTGAACATGGTGTCAGAATAGACATAGAGATGAGTGTCTTCTTTAACCTATAAAAACCATATAAACAATTAGCATCAAAATGAAAAGGCACATATTTAGTTAATAAATTTGTAAGAGGTTTAGCAATGAGAGGAAATCCTATAATAAATTGTCGATAAACCCCTACACATCCCAAAAATGCTTAGGCACCCTTGACATTGCCAAGTGGTAAGAGCTTCTCAATAACTTTAGTTTTAATTCTATCTACATATATAAACTCTTGCACGATATATTATATCTTAAGACTACCCCCTCATGCACCATGAAGTGGTATTTCTCCCAACTAAGGACTAAGGGCGACTCATCACATCATTAAAGGACTTTATTTAGGTTCTTCAAGTAATGATCAAAAGAGTCTTAAAAAATCGAGAAATTATATATGAATACTTCCATTATGTCCTCAATTATATGTGTATATATTGCCATCATGTACCTTTGGAAAATGATTAGGGTATTGTGAAGCCTAAAAGACATCCTTCTATAGGCAAATGTTCCATAGGAGCATGTGAAAGTGATCTTCTCTTGATCTACCAGATAGATGAAAATCTGATTGTAGCCTGAATCTCTATGTAGGAAATAGTATAAAGCATGTCTAACCACTCTCTCAATCATTTAGTACACAAAATGCAAGGGAAAATGGTTCTTCTTGATCTATAAGTTGAGCTTCCTATAATCAATTCAAATATCTAACATATGACTGTTCTAGTAGAAATCATCTCACATTTTTTATTTTTCATCACCGTCATGGCTCATTTCTTTAGCACACATTGTACTGAACTCACCTACTCGTCATCTAAAATTAGATAAATGATTCCAACATCTAAAAGCTTCACTACCTCCTTCTTAACAATCTCTTCCATATTACGATTACGTCTCCTTTGATGCTCTCTCACTTTCTTATAGTCCTCTTTAAGGTTAATTCTATGTATTACCACATTGGGGCTAATTCCTCAAATATTTGAAATTTGCCTTATAATGGCTATCATTTTCCTATTAATGGTCTCTACTACCTTCTCTTTTTATTCTAAGTTCAACTTGTTTGATATGATAATTGGTAATATATGATCCTTCCCTAAAAAGATATATCTAAGGTATGAAGGTAAGGTTTTTAATTCCAAAGTAGATGGTCTCGCAATAAAAGGTGGAATGGATGCTTCGGTTTTTATTAAGGGTTCTTATTTTTTCTTCTCACCTAACTCCTCTTCTTACTCTATACCTCATCATCTCTCACCTCTACATTTTCCCCATCATGCTTCTTTTATTTCTTCACTTATTCATCAACTACATCTATCATCATACAAGCACTTCCTTCTATTGTAATTTTCAATGATTTGCTTATGATAAAATCTACTTTCTCATCACCGATCCTAAGGACTAACTTACTTTCATGCACATTCACTAGTACTCTTTCAGTGTTCATAAATGGTCTCTCTAAGATTAATAGATAATTGTAGTTTTCCTTAAAATCCACTACATCAAAATCAATCAGAATTATGAACTTGTCCACCTTAACTAACACATCTTCCACAACTATAAAAGACTTCTTTATTGATTAGTTCACTAATTGGATGAGTATAAAAGTTGGCTTTATGTCACCTAATTCCAATTTCTTGAAAATGAACAAAGGCATCAAATTAATGATTGCCCTTAAATCACATAAGCATTTATAATATTTAAGATTACCAGCTACACAAGGGATAGTAAAACTCTTTAGATCTTGTAATTTTAATGGCATGTGGCTGGTATTAATTAAGATACAGCTCTCCGTTAAGGACACTGTTTGGTTATCGTCCCATAGTCATTTGTTGGTTAAGATATCTTCGAGGAATTTGGAGTACTTGGACATGTTCTCCAAAGCTTCCATAGATGACAAGTTGATTTGTAACTTCTTTAATTTCTACAAAAATTTAGCAAATTATGCATTTATTTGATTTTTCTTTAATCTTTGTGGGAATGGGATTTTTGGGGTCTAGGTTAATGGTGGCACATAAGGTTTCTAGTCATTCTTCTCCTCTTACATCTCTTGGCTTTCTTCATTGGGGTTTTGGACCTTCTCCATTAGCTCTTCTAATTCCTTCCCACTTTTAAGTTTGATGGCTTTTAATTGCTCCTTTAGGTTAACTTTCATTTCCCACACTTTTTATTGATAATGCATTGACAAGCTATCCAACTTGAACTTCCAAGTTGTGAATAGAAGAGGCATGGTTCTTTATGATTTGATCAAATTTATCTTCTATCATTGTTTGATCTTCATCTTGGCTATTAAACTTAGAGCTTAACATTTCTATGAACTTGTTCATTTTTTATTTTAAGGATCTGAGTCTATCTTGGTGGAAACCCAATAAACCTTTCACTCTCATGTAATTACCTATATTATTAGTCTAAGAGAAATTTGAGTGGTTCTTCTATCCTGAATTATATGTGTTAGGATAAGGGTTATTACCTAAACGTCCTTGTCCATCATGAAACAATTATATTTCTCATGAATTTTTGTCCACATAACTCATATTTATATTGCATTGCCTTTATTGGGGTGGAAGAAGTGGCCTGCAAACTACTTAATTACTTGGTAAGGACAGTTATCTGTGCTTGTAAATCTATCATCAAATCCATGGCCATCACTCTCTTCTTCTCTTTAAAATTTTACTGCTTGCTCCTCTCTATTATCCAAAGTAACTGTTGTTTGCCATCTCCTCTAACAAGTCATAAGTAGCATTAATGGTTTTCTTCATCAAAGAACCTCCAGTTGTTGTATTTATGGTTAGTCCCCCTTGTATGCTGATTTACTCCATTATAGAGCGTTTATAATAGGAATTCCCTTGGCAAGTTTTGATGTGGATAATTTTGTTGCAATTCCTTAAATCACTCCCATGTATTGTATAAAGACTCTCTATCACTCTACTAAAAATTGGTGATCTCCTTGATAAGAAAGTACTTAGCTAAGAAATTTTGATCCAAAACTTCTATCTTGTGATATTTTCTAGATTTAGAAAATTTAACTATGCCTTAACTCAGTCTTTTAACGTGAAAGAGAACAACCTCATCTTGAAAGCATCCTCTGACATCCTATTGTATTGAAACATGTCACATATATATAGAAAATTTTCTAGATAAGCATTGAGATCTTCATTATCCAAACTATAAACTGCATATTAGTTTATGGTATATTCAATAAGGCTAGCTTATCTCAAAGTTGTTGGCTTAAATAGAAGGCCTTGTGATCCCTTATTAATTGGCATTAAAACTTGGCCTTATAAAGTCCATAAGGGTCCTTTGGTTCTCTCCGTGCTTTCCTTCTTCCGCCATTATTCTTTTTATAGCTTCTTGACGCTTCATTTGTCTTATCTTCCTCTCTTGCTTCGTAATATCCAAATTTCTGTGTATTAGCTTGCTTGAAATTCTTGTGATCTTTATGGTCATATACCTACAATTACATAAGAGAAAGTATTAATTCCTTAAATCAAAATCACTCTAATTGAACAAGATGCTAAAACTACTAATTCTTGGCAATGACACTAAACTCTTAATGGCTAATTTTAATACTATACAGCAAGTTTATGGATCATAATTTTGTAGTATAACCAATATCATCCCACAGGGATTAAGATTAATCACCTAACAACTTAAGTTACACTTTGTTTAAGGCAAAAAATAAAATAGAAATAACTTAAATTAAATTAAACTAAAGCAATTTATTAATTAAAGATACAATAAACTTAAGATGTCAAAGATAAATACTAGGAATTACTTTTATCCTTATTTTGTCTATCTCTTACCTTATTGATTAAATTATGTTTGACCCTAAGATATCCTACACTTTTAATTATCTTCTCTCGAGATCTAATTAAGTGTTCCTAATTGAATTAGATAAGAATTGAATTGCAATATCTCGATGTCTCAAAACCCTTCCTAACTATCCAACTAATTATGAAGCAATCCTATAAATAATTAATCAATCAACTAAGATCTCTCTTAAAGTAACTAATAACCTAATATTTATAAATCTATTAGTTACCAACCCTCATTATGAAACTTAACACTAATTTCCTAACCTAATTTCTCAATTAAAATTAAGAAATATGCACAAAAAATCACAAACAAATATGCATTGAATTAATAAGATAAGAGTTTAATAAAATAATTCAAGAGTAATTCCTAATAGAAAGTTTAGTTATCTATGATGTAAATTAACCTCCCAATATTTAGATTCATCATACAAAAAGGTAAGATAGAAAAGAAATAAGAAACTAGATGTATCTTAATGATCCTTTTCTTTTAGCCCTTGTGGAGAAATCTGGAAATTGGGTTGATTTTGATGAACTCCTTATTTGATCTTATTTTCTCTTGTTAACTGCTTCCAAAACTTGTTTTCTTTGTCCTTAAATAATTTTTAAGCCTCAAAGGATGGATCCTAGGGTTTTTAAATAATCTTAGGTCCCAAAACACTTCAAAATCCTTGAAAATGTGTGGAAACCACGTGCCTAAATCTCCATAAGAGCCACAATCATGACAGGGAATCTTAAAAAATTTGGCACTTTTTGTCACAATCGTGGCCTGTTTGATTCTTCAATTTGCTCACATTCTTCTTCTCTTTGCTCCTTAATACAACTTTAAATGAAAAAACATTAGATATCTACATAAATAAGATTAAATTTATGCCCAATATCAACACTTATCACTAAAAATATATGACCAATAACAAGAACATCAAAAGAACATAAAACTACATCCTAAACACATCATCATCATTTAAAATGCTAAAAAAAACACACTTAACTACTAAGTAAACATACTTTAATAAAAAAACCTATAAGAACTTGCTCTCATAAACAGTAGAAGAAAATAATTCTTGTAATAGAATTATTATTCTTGATTCACTTGAATAAAATGAAATATTATATGACTATTTATAATGTCAATTAGAGAATTCTAGATTGATTAACTTAAAAGATACTTAATACTAGAATATGAAGAGGGAAAATCTTTCAATGACACATATAAATTTTCACAATAATAAAAAACTATCTATTTTAGATTTATTCTATCATAACTCTCTCTAACTAATTTCAAATGACACAATATTTTGACATATTTAAATCTAGACATATAAATCTTTAAAACGAATCATAAATCATCTTAATTAGTTAAAATTTGTTCATTCAACTGCTCCTTTAAAATCATTGCAGAAATTTAAAAGTTATGTTTATTTCTAAAAATTTCTTGTGTAACTATGACTTGTTTTCACTTTTATTAGTCACCAAACACAGAATTGGTTTTTAGACTGCAGAAAATGGTTATTCCATCTCCTGTTAGACCGCCCAGAACCTCTGAAGCCTTATGGCCTGAAGATGCACTTCACCAGCTAGTTTGTGCATGCTCAAGTGATCCACTCTCCAACAGCCACGGTAGCTTCATCCGCGAGCTCACAAAGAAGGCCTTGAGATCAAGCATGGAAAATCCTGGGGATGGCGCGGCTGCAGCCAAGATTGGAAAACATCTGGGGAACGCCTGTTGCTCAAAGGCATGCCAGCTGTCACAGTTGTCATAAAGAGGGAGCAAAGTTATCATGGGAAGGTGAAAGCTGTTGTTGATTCTTTGAGGAATGTTGTCAAACTTACCTAAACGGAGGAAAAGCCAGGGGTAGCAAGTATTTTTACCTCAATTCAAGTAGTCTACCTCAATATTGTTTCACAGTGAAGGCCCAGATAGTTCATTGCTTTCCAAATGGTTAAGTCAATAATAATTTTGTAGATACACCTTTACCATAATTTTGTAAGAGTGATTAAATGTAGGTATCGTACATATTAAATATCTGACCAGTAGTGTCTCCATTGTCAAAGATTAAATATAGCCCACCCCACCTAACTTTAAAGCAGAGGAGGTCATGCTCAATTATTTACTTGTTATCTAATCTGAGGAACACAAGGTATAATATTATTATATGGGATCATGGATTTGAGGCACTTTATGTTACAAGTCTCCTTTCGGATTGACCTCGCCCATTTTTGCAGTCTTCCGTTTAAAGGATCCTTCGTGGAGTTGGATATTTATTTCCAAATAATAGAAATTGTTTTGAAGCTGTTTAAAGCAATGATTAAAAAACTGGATCGAACCGGTTGGTTCGACTCGGTTAAATCAGAACCGATCGGTTCACCGGTTTGATTTTATTTAAAAATTGTTATATTTAAAAACTGAAAGGTTAAAGGTCGGACCGTTCAGATTTACCGGTTTGACTCGGTTATCTGACCGGTTAGACTAGTTCAACCTGTTAGTCT
>JAOXYD010000003.1:19843724-19854582 GCA_028565735.1 Pinacopodium congolense | reverse complement strand
GTTCATTTCAATTCAGGCGTGATGCTAATTAATTCCCTTGTCTGGTGGCATGTGAGGGGAGACAAACATGAAAAAATGCACTATAATTTATTTTATCATCATACAAAGCACCGTGCTTTCCTTTTAATAGCATGCTAATTACCATTGATGACTCGTATATCTTTTATATCATCCACTTGTTTCAAGTCTATTCCGCTCAAAACTTCTCCGCCATTTTCTTTTTCTCCACTAGCCAAGAGGGAGAGTCAGATCAATCACGTGGCAATTGACCTGTAGAATGACTCATAAAACCAGAAGAGAGAGAGAGAGAGAGAGAGAGAGAGAGAGAAGCACAAATGGTCTTAGTTGTTTGAATTCCTTTTTCATGAAACTATAACAGAATTAGGTACTTATTTTAGTTTACAGTTGAGATGTTAATAAAATATCCCTATGAGATGCATATATGGAAGCGGCTAACAAACAATTTGGAATCTAGAACATGACTATGAAGTTGTAAAGCTATTTTTTTAAATTACATTTATTCTAATTTTAATGTATTTCAATGTACCTATTTGACAACAGCTTGTGAGGAGGATTAAGAAACTTAGTTATCTAAGAGAAGCCAAGATACTTTGTCCGCTTTCATGTCTCCCCTTGGACTATCTTTGTCTTAAGACGTCATTAATTGTTGAAACTTTTTATTCCCCTGCAATATATATATATATATATATATAAGAAACACTTCCTTATACCGTAAACAAATAGAACTAAAATTATGAAAAGCAAAGATTTTTTTTTTCCAATCGTTATCAACCTAAGAAGAATGTGAAATAGTAAATACAACATTTAAAATTATGTAATAAGAGTTACATCATGATTATGTGCTGGTGCATCAGCGAAAAAAAAAATTTCGACATTAATTGTAGGGCATGTTTGTTTATGTTTCTTATTTTTATTTTTTAAATATAAAAATTAAAAAAATCTAAAAATCTAAAAAATAATATATAAATATAGTACAAACATTGTAAAATAGCACATAAATTGAAAAATTTTACAAAAATTAATGAAAATAAAAATAAAAAATTGAATTAAACGAACTTGTAATATTATAATTGTAATTATACTTGCAATATGTAATTTAAAGCTCAAAATAGAATTTGATGAATATCCTTTTTTACATATATTATAATATCGTACATAAACAAATAATCACACTCAATGTAATATCGCATTCTCAATTTAAAATCTATTGTAAAAACTTTAGTGGGTACTAAATGTATTTAAATTAGGGTTTTAAATTTCGTATCGGCATCGATAGTATTGGCTTAAATTCAGTACGAAATTCTTCAATTTTATATTAGACTCAAATATCAGTTGGTATTGGTCAGTACCAGAAAAATAAAAAAATTAATTTTTTATAAAAATTTTTGTATTTTAATCTTTAAGTTTAAAGTTAAGTTAAAAACTATACGATATAATACATTTATAGACTATTTTATAAATTTTATAAAATTCAAGAATTAATTTATAATTTTAAAAATTATCCGAAACGATACTAATATTAACTGATATTAGAATAATACTATTTTAAAAATAAATTTGATATCAATACCTGTACGATCTAAATAGACACTCATATCTACATTGATAAAAAATAAAAAATTAAAACAATCCCACAAAGAATTGGAGCGTTGTATCACGCGCTGCTGCAACACGTCACCTAGGAGTAGTAAAGGGCGGGGAACAAGAAAAACAATCGAGGTTTAAATATAACTGAAAAACTACTCTCCGGTTTTTCCTCTGTCTAAATGTCTCTGATTGGTTGGAGACGTTTATATATATGGCAGAATCAAGAAGAAGGCACATGTTTCTGTATTTACTATTAAGCTAACTTAGCTATATTATACATACACTGAATCAATGCGAGTGTGAACGGTGATTGGAAGGAAAAAAAATTAAATCTCTGAGGAACATGCAGACATGAATTAGGAGAGAAGAGTAATGGATGCAACCTCATAAAAACAAGCAGAGAGAAGAGAAAGAAACAAGCTTTTGATCAAAATATTTTACACAAGTGTCAATGGAGAAAAGGGGTAACTCAATTCTCTAATAATTTTTGACCTCCATTGTCACATGGCTTCTGGGATGTCTCTTCTCTATACATTTCATTTTTTTTTTGTTTTTTCTATTTATGGTTGGCTCACATGGTCTCCTCTCTCTCTCTCTCTCTCTCTCTCTCTCTCTCTTATTTGTTAACCTTTCTTTTCTTTTTTCTCTTCTTTTTATTTTGTAAATAGCATTGGAACTATTGACTAGGCAGTTGGGAGGAGATTCCTCAGATCTACAGTGAAAAGGCTGTGTCTGTTCTGCAACTCTCATTCTTGTTCTTCACAAAGTCCGTCGTTGCGATTCATATCATTACGGTTAGTTTACTTCTGCCTTCTTATAATTCAATCATCTTTTCTTATTCCTGGTTCTGGGTTTAACTGATTTTCTACTAAAGAATGAAAGAAGGCAATGTTCAATCATGGTCGTGGCGGAATTTGACTTCTTCTTGTACTTTTATGGATGTCAGCTTCCCTGAGTTCAATTGGGCACTTTGAGAATGATCAAGTTTTTTTTGTTTATAAGAATTCATTAACCTTTTAGCTGATGAAAGTGACGTTTAAACTTCTCAATTTAATGTTCTTACTTTGAAGTTTGATGATGTTATCAAGCATAATATAGTCTCTTTTTCTCCCCAAAAAAAAGGACCATTAAACTCTTTGTGCCAGGCGATTCTTGATATTAAATTTTGCTGGCATTACTCTGTTCTTGTTCATACAATCATTGGGTTTAACTTGAAGATCCCTCTTTTCCCTATCAGTTAATTTTTTTTTTCAATTAACAATCTCTTGTCAATTGGAAAATATAAAATCAAATGGACTTCTGTGCTACGACTTTTTATTCTGTAGTCATCGTTTTACCAAAACTGGGCATGTTCACGAGCTCAGTAAACTGTATATTGATGGCACCGGCACATCGTTTTTATCCTGAATTAACTTGTCAACTTTGAGCTAGCTGAAACCTGTGAATCTTGAATTAGTACCTCGATATTATCTTCTTGTAGCTTTCCTATGTATCAAAAAGAAAAGAAAAGTTTTTCTTCTTACATTAAGTTATTGACCTTCCGTACTTATGGATGGGTGGCATTTAAGACGGAAAACAATTTAGTTCTACTCCATCATTCTATTTTTTCTGTTGCAGATTCCAGCATAATTTGGGATTTCTGCTGCTAGTCAACAGAGTACTTGGATTTTAGATTAGCTTTTAGTCTGCTTTCAGGACTTGTAGTGTAAAAGTACTGCATAGATATCGGACCGAGGTGCGCATATGGTTGGCATGATTTAGAAGTGGATGGTCATATACGCTATAGATGGAGCAAATGGATGCAAGTGATTTCAAGGTCTGCGAAATGGAGAATGTTCAATTTGAGGACTTGGACATTGAAGAGCTCCCTTCAATGTGGCCTGAAGATATTGACAGTGAAAAACCATATAATGTAGAAAATCCAGGAGCGGATCAAGATATGTTGGAAGAGGTCACAATAAATGAGGACACAACTATAGTTGATTTTCACCATCTTATTGAGCTAACTAATTATACTGACAAAGGTTCCTCTCAGTTGGCATACCTCGTAAAAAATTGGGAGTATAAGCAGGCAAATGCCGTGCGGCTTCTGAAAGAAGAACTTGACAACCTTAGCAAACAGAAGGAGGAAGTTGAGCTCAAGAAATTGGAGATATTGGAGAATTTTCGGTTCGAAGAAGAAAGACAAGGTGGCAACAAACGTCCGATCTCTATATTGGATGGAATTATTGACATATATGAAGATGCTCCAAGGAGAAAAAAAGATATCATTGTTCAAAGTAACAGAGTAGAGATAGACGCTGAATATGACACTATTGCATACTGGAAGCAGAGGGCTTTACATTTAGAGAAATTGTTGGAGGCTAGCATCCAGAGAGAGCAGGTGCTCATGGAGAAGTTGCAGGAAAGTATAAAGAGTTTTGAAAGACAGTCCTCACCAGTTGAAGAGTTGTCACAGATTCTGAAAAGAGCAGACAATTTCTTGCACTTTGTGCTTCAGACTGCTCCTGTCGTTATAGGTCATCAGGTAATTGGTGATGTAGAGATTGTGAATTTTACAATTCTGCATTTGAAAAGTTGTTTACATGCCCATTATGCACAGGGAAATTGGTTATTATCCTTGTAATTTCTCTGGAAGTGACTGATTATTTCATAATGATTTTGTTTTTCAGGATAAAGATTTAAGATATCGGTTTATTTATAATCATTTCCCAAGTTTGCAAGAGCAGGTAATTGTTGCAACTGAAGTTATTGTTGAAGGTTGATGAGACTTTTCCAGTCATATCTTTGAACGTTGTTGGTCCCCTTCCTTTTTTCAGGACATCCTGGGAAAAACAGATGTGGAAATATTTACTGGAGCTGGGGTTAAAGAGTCTCAAGATTTCAAGCGAGAAGTTTTGGAAAAGAGAAGACCAGCAAAGAGGGAAATCACATTTGAGACTGAATTATTTGGTTCAAAAACATTTTTAATCTATGTGGAACCTGTTTTTAGTAAGTCAGGAGAGACAATTGGTATCAATTACATGGGAATGGAAGTAACAGATCAGGTGAGCAATTTAATAATTTTGTTCTTCTAGGATTGTCTTTTACCTGAAAAGAATGGATGTTTACGTTCTTGATTGCATCACAGGTACAAAAAAGAGAGAAAATGGCAAGACTTCGTGAAGAGATTGCAGTACAGAAAGCAAAGGAAACTGAGCTGACCAAAACTATCCACATAACAGGTCCATTTCCATGATATTGCTTTATTGGTTGCTAAATATTGCTTTAGTTCTAGAGAAACTGATATTGACTTGGGCTAATCTTTCAGAGGAGACAATGCGTGCAAAACAAATGCTAGCAACTATGTCTCATGAGATCAGATCTCCTCTATCTGGAGTTGTTAGCATGGCCGAGATTCTTTCGACTACGGGTCTTGATCGAGAGCAAAAGCAACTAGTAAATGTTATGATATCATCAGGAGATCTGGTTCTTCAACTAATAAATGACATACTTGACCTTTCTAAGGTTGAATCAGGAGTTATGAAGTTGGAAGCCACAAAATTCCGTCCAAGAGAAGTAGTAAAACATGTGCTTCAAACAGCTGCTGCTTCACTACGGAAAGTTCTCATCCTGGAAGGTCGTGTAGCTGATGATGTTCCTATAGAGGTAACATGCTATAATCCACTGTTAATCAAAGGCTTGTCCTAGTTGAGAATCTTAATTTTTATATCCTTGTATTGTGTTACACTTGACCATGAGAATTTCAGAAAAGTATGCAGTCAAAATAATACTGCAATTGTCAAACCTTGAAAAAAAATCTGAATCATTTATGTATCAATTTCAGGTCATTGGAGATGTTCTAAGGATTCGACAAATCCTAACTAATCTGATCAGGTACTGAATTTTGTTAAGTTATGCACATATCAAAGTTCCACCAAGATTCTGATGATTGTGCTCTAGTCCAAGTAGTAATTAATCTTAAAGCTTTCTTTGCCTTAAAGTTTGAGCTGACATGCACACTCTTCTAGTTTGTGAAGGAACAATATCGGCCACTGTTGCTTGATATTGTTTTCTCTTTTTTAAATTTTTAGGTCACAGACAGCATTTATTCTGTAGTTCATAGCTTAGTGATATAAATTAGATGTCCTTTCAGATATTACTACACCTTTGATGCTCTAAACATATCAAGCTGCTCCTATCTTTTGATGCTGCCTTTCTTGGTTCTGATAAAGTAACATCATACACAATACTTGCAGCAATGCAGTAAAGTTTACCCATGAAGGGAAGGTTGGTATAAATCTGTATGTTGTACCAGATCCTTGTTATGGAAAAGTTGAAGCGAACCACTATAAGTCAACAGCTAATCAGGCAACAACAAATGGGCAAAAAGAAGAGCAATGTGCGTTAACATCTCAAACAGGCAGTGTTAGAAAAGTTTCCCATGTTAAGGAGCATAGTGGAGGCAACAACCAGAATCATTCCCTTAATGATGAACCTAAAACTCCAGTAAAGCATCAAAGCACATTGGATGCAGACAATGATGAAGGTTCTCAATCACCAGAAACAACCGTGTGGTTGCGCTGTGACGTTTATGATACTGGGATTGGGATACCAGGTACATCTGCCCTTTATTCCTCTGTTTTTAATGTTTGTCAGTTATTTACATGTTGATTTACATCACAGAAAACTCATCAATATCTCTTTTTCATGTGACAGAAAATGCTTTACCAACCCTGTTCAAAAAATATATGCAAGTTAGTGCGGATCATGCTCGAAAGTATGGTGGCACCGGTCTTGGCCTTGCAATATGCAAACAGTTGGTAAATGACATACAGAGGACTACAGCTTATATGGCACTTGGATTTAAAAAGTTACCATGTTTCAACACTTGATCACGTAGTAAATTGTCACAGTTTAGTATTCATCTTATAGTTGCTAGATGGCTCATTGATCCTTTAAATTTTGGCCTCTTAAAATTAATGGTCTTTCTTTCTTGAATCAACGAAAATTGAAGTTTGTTCTACTTAGATTCTGTAGCCTTTTTAGGTCGGTTTCTATGTTATTGTAATTGTGATTCATCAATATTGTGCTTTCTTTCGATGTTGGAATCTGTAAATTAAGTACCAACTTATCAAATGGCTGCTATATCCACACCACTTCCTCATACTTCTATGCATTGCCATTAGGTTGAGCTGATGGGTGGACGTCTCACAGTATCTAGTCAAGTGAACTGTGGCTCGACCTTTACATTTGTACTACCATACAATGCATCGCCAATGTGCGATTCTTCAGATGACCCTGATGAAATCTCAGACATGGTTGACCATGATGCTCCGCCTGAGGATGAAACAGCTGGATTCTTTGAGTTTCGACCTCGTAGTTTAGGCACTTTGTTCTGCAATGGACCCACCAGGATTCAAAAATTGCTACCAGAAAGCATCAATTATGGTGATGCTCACAGAATGAATGGATTCCCAGATGGTTTACATTCAAAGCCCCCTGATAATGTTAGATTAAAGGAGACAGGACCAGTTGAGGATGCCTGCTCTGCTGCTGAAGTTGCTGAAGTATCATCTGAACCTGATTGTTCAGTGAGCCATAGTCCAGAAAGCAATGATGAGAGTGTACTCTCTCAAGGGAAACAATACGACAGTGAAACCAACAGTCAGTGTCATAATCTTACTTCAGATTCGACTTGTTACTCAGAGTCAAATGGAGATATCAGGGTGAGAATAGAGACAAGTGAACCTCCAGGACCATGTCAATTGGAGGAGAAAGCTGAAATATCTTATCAAAGCACATCTAACAGCCCTTCAGAAGCACCCAAATCAAAATCAAAGCCGAAGATTCTGCTTGTTGAAGATAACAAGATAAATGTGATGGTGACACAGACAATGATGAAGCAGTTAGGGCATAGCATGGATGTAGCCTACAATGGAGTTGAAGCAGTGACTGCTGTTCAGACACATAACTATGATCTCATTTTAATGGTAATTTCCTGAGTCCCAATAAATGTTGGAAATTCTATTGGACTGCAATTAGTAGTTCATATTTTAGAACAGGCTGGCATATGCCAAATTCAAAGGCAGTGCTTAGTGAGGTGAACAGTTGGATTATAAGTTCTTGTAACCATGTGCCGACTTATTTTGCAGGATGTCTGCATGCCAGTTATGGATGGTCTTAAAGCTACAAGAATAATCCGTTCTTTTGAAGAAACTGGTAACTGGGATGCTGCTACAGAAGCTGGAATTGAAAAATGTATATTGCCTTCAGATTCCTTAAAAGATGGTCAATATCCTTTGCCTCCTCCAAAGCGGATCCCTATCATTGCGGTAAGCATTCTGTATTCCTCCATTCAAGTCTTAATGTTATTTATCCGGATGTAGATGTTTCACAGGAAATAGTTGCAGCCAGATCAAAACGTCAAGTGCACTCTCCTATCTTCACCATAATACAACTGTGAATTGCTATAAATGGATGTTGACTTCTTTGTGTCTGTCCTAAAGTAGAATATTAGGTAGTAAAACTAACCAGAAAAAAAAAGGCTTACTGTAAAATGTTAATGAAACTTGGATGTAGATAAGTTATATTTATAAGAATTCATCAAATCAAATGTAGATAAGTTATATTTATAAGAGTTCATCAAATCGTTTTATTTCGATGTAAATATTTCTATTCCTTTGTTTGTTTGACTCTATAATGCATGGACACATCCATTTATATCACATTGTCTTGCTTGTAAAATGCAGATGACAGCAAATGCATTATCAGAGAGTGCAGAAGAATGTTATGCAAATGGGATGGACTCCTTTGTTTCAAAACCAGTCACTTTTCAAAAACTCAAAGAGTGTATGGAAAAATATATATTATGATATCTCTTGTAAATTCTACTCTTGTGAATACAGGATGCTAGGAAAGTTTTGTAACCATTGCATCAAGTTATCTGTAGCCATTAGCATTTATTTATTAGTTGTATATATATTCGCTTCCCTCCTCCTCCTCCTCGTTTATGCTTTCTTGTTTCTCTTTTTCCTCTGCAAATTTTGCTGTTTCTTTTATGGTGTTACATAGAATGGAACTTGTAACTTTTCTTGTAATTAGCTGGAGGTTTTGGAAAGTTGTTTGAATAGCATGAAAGTTTGGAAATTCCACACTACTTCATAAGATGATATTAATATTAAGAAGCTAATTCGTGACTGTGATTTAGGTGAAATGAAGGGTTGACAAATAATCATAAAAGTTATTAAAATAGTACTATTATTCAAATGAACATACATTATAACCTGCGATGAACAATGTTGAGTTACAGATTACACTATTCTATTTCTTTTTTTTTTCAAAAAAAAAAAAAAAAGAAGAAAGAAGCAGGAAGTAGTAAAGGAACATAGAAGGCACTAACAAAAGGGTTAGCTAGAAAGGAGATCAGAAAAACAAGCCTCCAAGAAGCCAAACCAGAAAAACCTAGGAAAACATGAAGGAATAGAGGGGAAGGGGACAAGGAATCAAACCAACAACCACACCAAAAAATGTGAAACCCCGAGGACAGAACCAACAGGGATGGGGAACCTGCCTTCCAGCATAACTGAAACGAGTGCTGCAGATCTATACAGAAGAACCCAGCAACAAATCAAACTAAAAAGGGAGAAACAAGGGGATCAACTTGTATCTACAAAACTGATTTTCCATCTTTCCAAGAGACTAGGTGAGGGCGACAGCTCCGACATGTTAGCTATAATGAGCTCCCTAATCCAGGCTAAGGCCAGGTTAGTGAAGATATCTCTGTCCTGCTTTGCCCCTTGGATTTTCCAATTGTTCCTCTCCCTCCACACAACATAAACACAGGCACTTAGCCCCAACTTAAATACAATATAGTCATCCTTCTCTAACCCATTTGCAGAGGAACACCACTTAATAATATATGTCCAATCTGTTAAGGGAGTTTGGTGGTCACAAAGAATTTGCAAAGTTTTCCAAAGTTTTGCTAAAAAGGGGTAGGTGAAAAACAGATGGTTCCTATTCTCCTTGTCCCCTTGGCACAGGAAGCAATGTTTGTCAATTTCAGATCCGCTCCCTTTGTACCTATTCAACGTGGAAAATCTATTTTTAATGGCAAGCCATAGAGTGAAGTTGGCCTTAATGTAGTCCTTACGGAACCAAATCAAGCAGAACTAATGGACCTTAGGGAGAGGAGTGGTAAGGATGTCCTTGCAAGATCTATTAGTAAAGAGATCTAGATCAGATCGCCCTGTCATCAAGCTGCAGGGTTGGTAGGTAGCTCGGAAAGAAACCCCGAACTAGATCAGATCTGGGAAAGCTACATTTCCAGCCTTGATTAGAAACGAAAGTATGAACCTTGGTTTTTTGGGGGATGCTAGACTTTAAGCTTTGCAAGGAGGGAACTAAATTAAGAGGACCTGCCTTCGCCCATATGTCAAACCAGAAAAAAGTGTTACATCCATCCCCAATCCGGTGCACGAGGTGAGGATGTATTAGACTCCTGTTACACAAAAGTTGCTGCATGGTCCAATTGTCTTTAGATTTGATGTCTATGTCCTATAAGCTTCGATCCTTGAGGAAATAAGAGTGAATCCACTTGACTCAAAGAGACTGTTTGTCCGAATAAAGTCTCTAGATACATCTAGTAAGGCTGATTTTGTTTGCTGAAAGCATAGAGTGAATATCGAGACCACCCACTGCCTTGGGAGTACAAACTTCATTCCACCCCACTTTTACTTGGGCTTTCTTATTAGGATCACTAGCCCAAAGGAAGTTCTTTATATAGTGTTCTACTGTCTTCAGCAACTTTGTCGGAAGAGCAAGGTGGGCTGTCTTATAAACGTGCAGATTTGAGAGGATAAAGGCCACCAATTGCAGTCTCTCTACAAAGGATAAAGACTTGTTACACCAATTGAGCAGCTTACTTTAAAATCTGTCTAGAAGACTAGAGCAGTTTCTAAAGTGAGGCTTGCAAGAGATGATGGGAAGACCAAGGTTTTTTATCGGAAGAGCTGTCCGTTTCATGCCTGTGATTCTTTCTAACTCCCTAGTTAACATGTGAGTAGAATCTGAAAGGAGGAGATGACGCTTATCCTTGTTAACAATCAAGCCATAAACTTGGCCACACTTATCTACATAATTGACTAGGAGAGTGGTGTAGCGGTAACCCACAAATAGTAGTTGAGAGGAAGACAATAGGTGAGATGCCATTTAGAAACAGTAGTTGAGAGGAAGACAGCTGGCAAGATGCAACTTAGAAATAGTAGTTAGA
>JAOXYD010000003.1:19824741-19839821 GCA_028565735.1 Pinacopodium congolense | reverse complement strand
ATCTTTTCGTCTTTTTAATCAATTAATTTAGAATTTCCTAGATAATTGTAATCTAATTAATCTGGTAATTAACTTAATAAATCCATACATTTTTCCCGTGGGTTCGGCACTCAGAGTCTTAAATATACTCCACTTTATTACTTGTTCGATAGGTGCGCTTGCCTTTCATCACGTTAGTTTTTGCTTAATCTCATTTTAGTTTTTAAAGTAATATCGGTTTAAAGAACTCCCATTTTTAATCATTCAACTAACGAACAACACCGATGGACAGTTAAATATAATCTTACTAGACTAAGCATGATCCTAAGCTAAAAGGTGTAATAAAATATGGAATAGTAATGTAGAAGATGATAAGAAATAAATATAATTGTTATATTCTAAGATGTGATCGATGGTTATGGAAAAATGTTTGTGAATGTCACATGTTGTAATATAATTAACTGATTGGTTGGATTCAATGCTAATGTGATTAAATTATGAAAATTTCATGTATGAGTATTCCTTTGATTATAAATACTATATATGTTGTGTTATGTGATGGTAATACTCTAGTTACTTCTCACTGAGTTGGTAACTAATCCTTTGACATTTGAATTTTTCAAAAGGTTGATTATAAGAGTTAGACTTTCTCTGATATTTGGATTCTACCTTATTAACTAGATTAGTTAGGCCAACAACATTGCAACATTTCTTTTAGACTATTTATGCATTTGATTAGAAAAATATAGAAATAATATTTTCTATTGTTGAAACATTTTTCTTAAGATTTGCATAACATTATTTGATTGATTAATTGAATTTATTAGGTATAGAGATGTAAAATCCTTAATAAATGGATCCAACTTTTTAATTACAATTAATTATGAATTGAGGTTCATTGAGGTGGTTCAAAGTAGACCCATGTTCCTAGGGAGAAGTTAGGTAGATTTAACTGATATGAGTTAAAAAATGCATTTATGTATTGTGTAGGATAACTTCTAATGATGTGATTTCTGGCTTAGAGGCAGATAGAGAAGAGTCAATTAACTCGATTCTTATTTTGGTAGTTACCTTCCATATTTGGAGAATACTAGTAAATGTTTAGGCTTTGATATAAGAATTTCTCAATTAGTTTATGGTATATATTATAAAATATTTCAATATAGTCAACTCATTATAATTTTTTAATCATAAATGGCTATATAAATCTTGCTTTGTTGAATTTAGAATCCTTTTTATTTGAAAAATTAGTCATTTAACAAGATATTCATCATTGGCTTTTATTTATTGCCTTAAGTACGGTGATTTTCATTTTTTTCTTGATGAGAAATAATACAGAGTAATTCTTAATTTGTTTTCATAATTAAAATAACTCGAGATGGTTAATAGAGATAGTTGGGATTACTTTATTTTAAGCCAATAGGTTCGAGGAAAATAGATTATCTTGAGTGTTATAGATCTAGTAACATTTGAAGCACGTTGTAGTGGATAAAACATGCTAATTACAAAAGATTAAAAATAGAATACAATCAATTTAATATGATTCTTTAAGTGCTTTTAAGCTACATCTAGATCAACACATTTAGTTTGAAATGGAAATATTTACTTGATGTATACTTATAACATAACCATGACAAAAGTGTTTTTAAAACATTATGATACTTTCAACTATAAATAGGGTTTTGTTTAATGGGCTTAAAATATCTAAAAAAGATTTATTGAGTTTTGTGGGATTTATCTTTAGAGTTTTTAGGTTAGTATAGAAATTATAATAAGAGAGGCATTTTGATTCTTTTTAAGCATGGTGTTTAAGATTTACTATAATTCTATTTAGGGATGTTCTTAACTAAGCATTATTTCATATAAAGTTATGAACCTATAATGTGATGTGAGAAGTTTTAAGTTGGGAGGTTGGTCTTATTTACTTGGTTCTAGGTAAATGGCCTATATGAAACTAGGATAAAAAATTGACGCACTTTAGAAGTAAGGGCAAGTTTTGTATGCAATACTTTTGTTTAGCTGATCTCTTTAGATTTTATTTTGATTGCCATATATGGAAAATGTGAGTGTTAATAGAGTAAGGTGGATGCTTAATAGTTTACTTCAGGACAAAGATGTTATAACTTAAAGTGTTATGGTTAAGGGTTTAATTATGTATGGTTATTGCAACGAACCTATTGAGCTGTTTAAGTAAGTAATAAATGAGGGTGTTAGACCTAATGTTATGACAATATGGGTTCTTTCATATTGTGTTTATATAGGTTTGGTTAGTGAAGGGAAGGAGTATTTTAAGAAGAAGAGTGAGGACTTTGGTATATTTTCTTTTATCCAACGTTATGGTTGTATGGTTAATCTATATGCGATAGCTCATATTACCAAAGAATTTTAAAATGTGATAAACTCTATACTTATGGAGTCTAGTTTACTTTTATGAGGAGCTTTATTAAGTAAGTCAAGTATTCATTGAGACATTGATACATGTAAGGTTATATGACATAAAGGATTGGGTTGGAACCCTTATATAATAGTGCTTGTGTGCTTCTACCAAATGTTTATGCAAATATGAGTAGGTGCAAGGAAGGCTGGCATATAAGAGCCCTTATAGAGGGTAAAGGAGTTGAGAAAATCCTTGGTTATAACTTGGTTGGGGTGGGAGATATGCTTCATAAATTCAATATTTTTTAGATGATTCTCACACAGAAAGTCGAAAAATTCATTTGATGCATGATGAGATAATGATGAGATTGAAGAACAAAGACTATATGGAAAAGATGAGGAGGGCAGGCAACTAAAGGCTAAAATGTAGTCATTCTAAGAGAAAGTTGATCTTGTAAATTGGTTAATATTTTCTTTTATATAAATGTCATCGTAAAATGGATTAGGTTGAAATGAGATTGGACGTATTATTTTATCCTAAGATTGGCTTTGAATTTTTCCTAAATTTAAAAGTGGTTTATATAAAGTGGCTATGGTTGATCATTTTTCAATCAATATAAATTTAGGTGGGAAATCTCAAGATAAATCTTCTAACATTAATATAAATTTTTACAAAAATGGCTTAAACATTGGATTTTATCTATATTTTATGTGAGAGATAGAGATTGGGTTCTAAAGTGCTCTCCTTTGCTTCTTGTAATTACAAATTTGACGTCTTAGGCAAGGAAATGTCATTTTGGAACATAAAGATTTATGCACATATACAAAATTAGTTAAGATGTAATTAGATAGAGATTTAGGTAAGGCAATCTCAAGATAGATTAAACCTTGAAAGGAAAATTAATCTCTTATTGAATAGAAAGAATTCATGTAAAGACAAAGATTGAGAATCTTTTGGCATTAATAAGGAGATAAAAATACCAAATATTTCAAAGGCCATGCTTGTTAAAAGGATTCATTGAAATTCTATTTTCAAATTATAAATTTGTAGAGGACTTTTAAAGAGTGAACAACCGGGTTTAAGGAAGTTAATTTGAAAGTTTCTTTTTCTCTAACATATATAAGATCTAGAAGGACATAAATGCTTTAAGTTTTTTTTTTGCCACTATTAATTATAAAATTTCATTGGAACTTAACACAAAGCCCTTTCTATTGATGAGATTACAGGGGTGGTGTTTCAAAAGAAGTTAGACAATGCACTAAGTATGTAGTTAATTTCAAGGACAAAATTTCATTAAGGAGGAAAGAAGTGTAACATCCTCGAAAACTAACCTAAGCCCAACCTATCCAAATAGGCCCAACCCATCCTAATATATATAAAATCTTAAGTTGTCTCTTCTAATTTTTATTGTTGCTATCTCTAAAAAAAGGTGGGAAAACCTAACCTTTTTGCTCCTCTACACCCATTCATTTCTTTCTCCAATACAGTGAGAGCTACTTTTTAAACTTCAAATCTTTTCTTTCCCATTTGGCCAACATTACATGTGTCACTATCGTTTATTTTTATTATCATTGTTACCATCATCACAATCATCCTTCAAAATGTTATTTCACTAGTTTATGACAATAGTTGATAGCAACAAAAGGGTCATTTGGTTCAATTTTGCTTCTCTTATGGTTTTGATAGCAATGTATACTCCTCCTATTAGGAGGTTATTTTGATATTTTTTGGAAGCGATGAGACAATGATAGAAGTAATGACTTACATTATAGACTGGGTAGATGATTAACTATGGTAACAATATAAGAATTTTGGAGTTTGGGAGGAAAAAGTTCAATGCCTATAAAAAGAAAAATCATTGAGATCCATTTCCTTTTACTAAGTTTCCTTACCTCTTCGCTTTAAGTTTTCCAAATTATATCCAAGTTCAAATTTTACCACTTGTGTAATGTTGCTTTTGCTATTGTAGGCCCAAACTAGAGTTGTTTGATGTTAAGTTATTTTCATATCCAATATAAATATTCTAGTTAACTTGGAATAGTAATGAAAACTCATTGTTGACTAAAAGTTAAGAAAAGTCATAGCTTTTGAGAATAAATCTTCATGTTGACTTAATGGAGTTAACATAAATTCATCTTGGGAAAAATAATTGAAGAAACAAAAATCTCTTCTAAGCTAATGCAAGGAATTTAGTAATATTAATAGGAAGTATTAGACAATTTCATAGTTTTAGTCAATAATAATAAAAAATTTAAATTGATTTGATTCAAGTTAGTCTAACCGTGGTATTATTATTAAGCAATAAATTAGGTAAATAATAATAAAATAATATAAGTTAATGTAAGCTAATAGTGAGAGGTTAAGAATAGTATTTTGTATTTTTTTTGTTAGAAAAGTATAGTATATTAAAGAAAATAAGAGTGATATATAAAAGGATCTAGTCAGTTAAGTAATAAGTCACCAAATTATATACCAAAATGTAGCCCAGAGTTCAGTTATTAAAGATTTATTATTGCTATTTGCTAGCTAACACACACACACACACACACACACACAAACACACACACACACACACACATACACAAAGTGCAAAATCCATTTTAAAACACAAGTTAAACATAGTTGAGAAGGTGAACAATCTAACTTAGTATTCTAAGCCTAATGAGTAGTACAACACTCATTGTAAATAAGAATGGTAAACTATACATTCTAATGTTAGTTGTAAAGAAAAGCTACTTTGTACTTGGCCTTTGGACTGGTGATTTAAGATTGCAAATGTCCTTGTATAGGCTAGATGGTTCTCGGTTGGTATTTCCTAGCTTTCTTTTCATGATGTCACAATAGTGGTGCTCTTTAAGGATAAGACAAGCAGTTTGAGACTTTACATCTCCTAGCACATTTGGATGCTTCATGGCTGATCTTTTTAAGCTTTCCTCTTTTACGATGTTCAAGTAATTGTGCCTTACAAGGATGCTTTCCTCTCTAGAATCTTCTTCTCTAGGAATCATTAGTGGAATGTCTTTATCTAAGCTTAGTTATTGGGATGGCCAATTTATGTTTCCACTAACTAGACAATAAATATTGGAAGACAAGAATTCTTGGTGAGTAATACATAACCTATAAAAGCATAGATTTTGTATTTTTAATTGAATTTTAGTAATATTTTATTTTATTTTGACTGTGGCGAAAGAGTATAGGATTAATAGTTAGGACCTACTATTGGAATTTAGTCATTTCATAGATTAGGTATATTGTAATTGGGATATACCTAAATGTGTTCTTTAGAAATAAGAATAAATTGTAAATCCTAGGTGATACTTAAACATTATGATGGTTTGTTGCTAAGTGGTAATGGGTATGTACTTGTAATGTATGTTTTACGTGCTATATATATATTGTAAAAATTGGTTGTTATATAAATATTATGATGGTGGAGTATGAATAAGTGGTTAATTACAATGTACTCATATTATATGATTTTCATATATCACGTGGATAATTTGATGCTATATGTAAGTGGTGATTAGAGTGTATTTGTATATATTAACACAATGCTATGTGAAATCTTAATTATTAGATATTACATGATAAATTATTTGTGTTAATTGAAGTGTGTAATTACACGAGATTCAAGAATTATCTATTTTATAATGCTAGATGTATTTGTCTATGTAATGAAGTATAATGTGATTGTGTTAGGGATCTTATAATGAATTAGTTATACATTGGATTTAGGATGATATGATACACTGAACAAATTATGATTTGCAAATAAGTAATATGTTGCAATGATCATGAGTTATGCATGAACACGGGAATTTTTAAGAATTTATGAATATGGAATTTCAAGACAAATCATGATAAGTTATAATTGTGATATATTGAGAACTTAAAAGAGATATTACATTAGCAGCTTGTCTAGGATAAAGTATATTTAATAATCGGACTATAATTATATGACTATATATTTAGAGACTATGAGCTTATGATTATGTTTTCATTAGGTACCTGTCTAGGGAGCGGGTGTCTGCATATATTGAGTCTCATGATGTCTTATATGATTTCAGTTAGGAATTAGAGTGATGATAGGGTATCCTAGGTAATAGGGGATATCTTGTTTTGTTTGGCTAGGCATTAAGGTAGTGTTAGAGTACTTGATGTAATTGAGAAGTACTATATGCCTGTTATTGATATTATATATTTTTCATATTGAGATGTTATGATGACATAATGAGATAGGCTAGTAGACCATTAAATATAATCTAATTAGGTTAAGTAAGGCCCTAAACTAAAAAGTGTAATATAATGTAGAATAGTAGTTTAAAAATGATAGGGAATAAATATAATTGTTATATTCTTAGGTGTAATTGATTGATTGCATAAACATGTTTATGAGTGTTTCATTTTACGGCATGATTAGCTAATTGATAGGATACAATATTGATGTTATTAAATTATTAATATAATAAAAGAGCTTAAGATAATAAAGAAAAGCGTAGTTAAAAGTGTAATTTTTGTTGCTTTTTCATTAAGGTAACAAAATTCATATAATTTTATAAAGTGGCCATGCTGTAAATGTAAGACAATAAAATTTTTTGACTAGGAAGTGGAATTAATAATGTTGTTTTAGGTTTTTACTTAGGCAATAAAACAATTTTAAATTATACCTACAATATTAAATGGATATAGCAATAGTTTGTATCTTTATAAGGTAGTGAATTAATTTTTTTAGGTAATAATATCTAACAAAAAAATCAACAGTTTATCCTTTCACTAATAATGACATCTAGTTAAAGTAAAAGAAAACTCTTGTTATTGAGTAGTCAACATTCATCCTATATTAATGTTTATAAATATAACAATTTATAATATTAAAAGTAGCCATTGCTATATGGCATATCCAAAAACATTAAAGTTCATGATAGATGATTTCATACTTCTTCCAAATAGTTTGTTATATCCAAGCCTTATCACTTTCATATCAATGACAGCTTCATCAAGTTTTTGGCTATTATTTTCTTTTTACACTTATTTAATGCAAGTCTGCAAAAGAAAAGTAATGTGTTCTTCTTCAATAAAATTGAACTTGATAAAAAAATCAACAAAAAAAACTCAATAAGATTAAAAACATAGACAACGAGCAATAAATCTAGGAATCTCAAAGGATATAGCAACAACATAAAATATTGTTAGCCTTTCAATTTGTGACTTTATGATCTGAATGTTTTTTTGAACAATTTGCTACATATTGAAACATGACATTAATTAAATATTATGAAAATAATTTGTAAAATGTAGTAGTAATTTTCATATCTTCACATCTTGATGGTTTCAATAAGCAATGAGCTCTTAAAAAACTTCTTTTCTTATGTAATAGGGATGATTGGCCACCCTTTTGTATTTTGTTTAAGATATCTCTACAAAAACTTTACAATTATTAGAGAATATTTAATGGAAGAGAAAGAAGAAATAAACCTAACACTTTAGATTTCATAATTATTGAGATGGGTTTACACAAGGCAAATCAATAAGTAATGAAAAAAAATCCAAGGCTACTAAATAACAAGTATATGTATATTATTAGATAAAACATTTACTTATAGCTGCGAAAACAAAAACTAATTAAAACAAGACTCAATACTTACAAAAAGCATGTAGTGTGTCAGTAAGTTCCTTTATATTATAATCATAGGTGAATGCATAACTACCCAAGGGGCCTTTTAGAAGAATAAGTCATAGTAACCTAACTGCTACCTTCTTATCAACTTGTTGTTATAGAAGTTGACACCCATTAAGGAAAATGTAAGAGAAATTAGCCTTTATTTTAAGAGGTACAAATTTATTACCTTACTACCATCACTAACTTGAAAACTTACACTGTAATAGTTTTGAATCATCAATCCAACCAATGTAGTATGATACGTCAACAACCATGACCTCATTAATAATATGCTTGTAAACCTTTGAAAACAAGATACAAAGGGATATCACTACTCGTAAGATTTGACGATGCTATGAAAGAGAAAAGACAATACTGTGATAGTTTCAACAACTTCTCAATAGAGCCACTACCTATATGTTTTACAAGGCTTAATACATATTTAAAAACAGATTAAAATTGAAAATGGATCCATGAAACTAAAATTTAATCTTAAATAAAATCCAAATAGAATCCTAGAAATTTTAGAAAATAACAAACCAGAAACTTAATTAGGAAGCATACCAAAAAAGTGGAGGCTATAAGAAAGGAAAAGAGAGTGAGAGCACCAAGAAAGAAGGATGAGAGAGTGAAAGTGCCAAGTGGTTCCATAAGCATGAGAGGGCATGAGATAGAGAGGGAAACAATGGGTTAGCTTGTAATTTTGGAATTTTTATAAATAGTTAGATTAAATCCCATATAAATCCATTATTCCTAGCATAACAATAATGAAGATTGGTTACATTAGTTTATATAGGTTTATTTCATTTGGAAGGTCACTGGTTTAATACTCCACTTACTCAATTTTTATTAGAATTTCAAAGTAAGTTTGTAAAAGTTAGATCTGAGCATGAAAAAATAGAGTCTGCTATCTCAAAACTTACAATACCCTTAGCTTAAAAATTAGATAGCATTCACCCTTTTAAGAAAATAGGGGCTTCTCCATGTCATGAAATGCAAATGTATTTCAAATTTAGTATGCGCATATATTTTTCCCCTCTTTTTCTAACTAATTTTAATTATCATTTAGTTTATTTTAGTTTTAAAATCTTAAAATCACTTTATTCCTTTAATATTTTAAAAGATTTTCAAGTATTTGAAAATACATAATTTTTCCTACTAAAATGTTATAAAATTAAAATTTTGAAATAAAATTATAACTACACAATCTAAAATAGCAAGACTTTGATTATTATTTAAAGTTGTTTTAATTAGCAACAATTCTAGTTGTTACATATATAGGATTTAATGTAATAAGTTTTTTAATTTTGTTGCCTTTTTTAATATATAGCGACAAATTATTGCTATTGTTGCTTCTTAATATTATTAAAGGAAATATTATAAAAACTATTTCATTATAAAAATTTTTAACAATAAATTTTAAAATAATTGCAAGCTTATTGTTATCTAAAGCTCTTTTTGCTGTAGCATATGAAATTACATGCATAAGTATTCCTTTGATTATATATATTGTGTATGTTGTGATGGATTACCCCTTATTGAATTGGTGGGTCATCTTTTACTATTAAAATTTTTTAAGATGGTTGATTATAATAGTTAGACTCCCCCCAATATTTTGATTCCTGTCGCATTGACTAGATTAGGTTGACCAATAGCATCACAAAATTTCTTTTAGATTTTCTTATACATTTGATTAGAAAAATCTTTAAATAGTGTTTTTTTATTAATGGAACATTTTTAAGATTTAGTTAATATTATTTGATTGATTAACTTAATTTATTAGGTATTGAGATACAAAGCCCTTTAATGAATGGATCCAATGTTTTTATTTACCATTAACTAAAAATTGATGTATATCGAATGTAAAATGATTATGAATTGGAGGGGGGGGGTTAGCATACCCATTCCAACACTACCCTTATATTTGAATAATAAAGAAATTTTGTGATTTGATAGAAAGATAATATGGTACGTAAGAAAGAAAAGGGAGTAGAACAATGCCAAGAGGGGGGGAGGGGGCTTAAGAGGAAATTTCACATCACTGAGGAACAATTAATGAGTTGAATAGATGAAAAATAGAAGAAATATGAAATTGTAGACATTAGTGAGGGCATAAATAAAGTGATGTGTGTACATTAGGTATTAGAGAAAATTTGTTATATCTAATGGCTATTATAACTTTAGACATTAGTGAGGACATAAAAATAAAGTGATGTGTGTATAATAAGCATTAGAGAAAAATAGTTATATCTAATGGCTATTATAATTATAGACATTAGTGAGGACATAAACAAAGTGATGTGGGTAAAATAGGTATTAGAGAAAATTAGTTATATCTAATGGCTATTATAACCGTTATTAGATGAGAATTAGGGAAGAAATAATTATTAAATAATGAATGGACTTAACTGCATGACTGGCTGTTATGGCCTTTTGTGATCATCTATTGATCAAAGTATTGTTTTTTTCCTATTTATAATTTGTTGTTTAATACAATATAAGGGTAAACTATCAATTTGACTAATAGGATGGTTTTGAACTGCCTGCTATGTACTTTCTTCCATAAATTCTTCTCTTTTATGTTTCTCTCTCGAGGTTCTCTATAAATTTTTATATTTTTTATAGTGACATATTTAAGTTGATAATAGAAAAAATAACCATGTGATTAGTATCAGAGCAAAATGGTGAGAAAGAAGTGAGAGCATGGTGGATGAAACACAATCTAGTGATGTGTGTAGCATGGAAGAAAACATGAAAAATCAGCTTCAAAAAATGGACTTAAATATGAGTAAATTATAGAGGAGCCGAAGGCATCAATGTTACAATTACATTAACAAAACAATCAAGAAGAAGAAGGAAGAAAGAGGTCTAAGGGTTGTACTCAAAATGATCATAAGCCTCCTATGAGGTTTAGTAAAGTTGAATTTCCTTAATGTGATGGAGTAAAGTTGAGAGAAAGAGTATACAAAAGTGAACAACTTTTTATGTTATATGAGACCCTAATTGACTTGAAAGTGAGAATAACAACTATTCATATGGATGGAGAAGCATTATAATGATAGCAGTGTTAAAGAAAAGGAGAAGAACCAAGGATAAAGACAAACTAAGAAGAAGGTATAATCTGCTTATTGATAAATTTCCCCACTAAAAATTAGGTAGTATGTCTATATACTTATGCTTATAAACCAAATTTTAAACCATTAAACTATTTATTATTTGGTTAAAACTAGAATTATAATAACTTTATTTTAAATTATTCTTAACAAAATCTCTAACTAACTATTAAGATTTTAAATTATTGTTAGCACAAACTCTAACTAACTAACTTTAAGTTATTTTCCAATACAATTTATTAAATATAAAGACTAAATATAGCAAATACAAGTTTGTTTTCTAAAGAATCCTACTTAAATTTGTAATTTAGTCTAATAACTCTAAGAGTCTCTCTCAACTTACAAAAGTCTTCAATTATAAAAGTTTTAGAGACATATTAGCAACTTAATCTTTAGATGTCACATGCTTCAGTTGAATCTCCTTTTTTCTAATGAATTTTCTTATGAAATGGTACCTAGTATCTATCTGTTTACTTCTATAATAAAAAATTAGATTATTTCCTAAAGTAATAGTAGACTTATTATAAATAAAAATATCAATAACCCTATATTTCTCAAATTTAAACTCTTTTAATAATTTCCTTAACCAAATTGTATGATAAATAGCTACAACATACTTAGCTTTACTAGTTGAAAGAGTAATAATCGATTGTTTTTTTTAAAACTACAAATAAACATAACATTGCTTATAAAGATTGTACTTTTTCAATCGTTAACATCTCATTCCTATTAACTGTCATTAAACACAAATACTCTAACATCATTTATAATAGTATAAAATAAACCATATTCCAATATTCCCTTAACAAATTGAAGAATCCTCTTTACTGCTTTCATGTGAGTTAAAGTTAGAGCTCCCATATAATAACCAATGATACCAACTCTATATAAAATATCTAGCCTTATACAAGTTAAAAATTTCACTTTCCAATTAATCTTCTAAATATAGTTGAATTTAACTTTTCTATATGGTTTAACTTAGAAACTTAATTCTATATTTCATTGGTGTAGCAAATGAATTGACTCTATCCATTTAGTATCATGAACATATAAACAAATATACATAATTTATCCATTCTTATTCTCCTTGACATATAAAACTTGTTCATAGGAACACGTTGAAAAATAGTCCTTTTGAAAATAATCATTAATGCATATGCACTAGGCCTTTAAAGCTTGTTTAAGATCATATAAGGCTTTATTCAACTTCATCACCTTTTCTTCTTGCCTTTTAACAATGTAGTCCAATGGTTTCTTTGTGTAAATTGTTGAGCTACCAATAAAATAATTAGTCAAATAATTTTCAAACTAGTATAGGAGTAACGAATTCATCATAATCAATTCCAACTCTTTAATTGAATCCCTTAATGACAAATCAAGCTTTATACTTCTTTACTTTTTCCTTTGCACTTTTCTTTACCTTATAAATCTATATTACTACTATAGATTGCTTCCCCTCTAGAAAAGCTACCAATTTACAAATGTCATTCCTTTTAATTACTTTCATCTCTTCATCCATAACAAAACTCCATCTTTCATCTTTGACGACTTTTTTAAAAGTCATTGGTTTTGTATTAGTTATTAAACAAAACAGAGTAGAAAAATCAATTTATTTTCTTGGTTTATAAATTTCACCTAAACTTTACTTACAAGTTGATCTTTTGAAGGAGTTTTGTGAAGACATAACCGCTTGATTTGTTTGAACTATATGTGGAGGAGTGTAGGATGTAAAGATGGTAATAATTTGATCTTGGTAGTGATCTAAAAAAGAAAAAAAAGGAAAAAAAATCATCAAATAAAAGAAGAAATTATCATATTTAATAATAATAGTTTTTTCATAGGATTATAAAATTTATACCTCTTTGAGTTTTCTGCATAATTAACAAATACAAATTTCTAACTCTTATAATCTAATTTGCTTCTTGTTGTTGCTAGTCTAATTAAAACAATGTAGATATGAAAATCTAACATAGACTAAACAATTAAGGCAAGTGTACATCGTCAACAAGGAATATAAAACGGAGTATCGTACCCAAAGAAAAGTAAAATATGCAAGCAAATTAACTCGACGAAGTACAATTAACCTAGAAATCCAGAATTTGATTGATTTGAATATTACGCAAAGTAAGCAAGATAAGGAAATATGCAAGATGCAAGATGAACTAAATACAATAACACTTGACTCAAAAGACTAAAAATGGCTAAGGCTTTAGACTTATTTTGGGTTAGGTTTCCTAAATTTAATAACGGTGGATTAGTTTAGGACTTACCTCACTTAAACAAGTTACACCTAATGGTCATAGGTAGCGCTCCATAGATTATTTGGAATACAAGGCATTAAACACTAGAGGCATAAGATTAAGGTCTTTAATTCTAGGTGTCCTCATATAAGATCCTAAGGCTTGGCCCACTATTTCGTTCAAGTATGTTGTTAGATTGATTTTTAGGTAAAATAAGTTCTAATGGTCATGAAACTCATTCTCCTAAGGCCATAATTTAGGTGATCAAGCTAAACTAAGGCTTAACAAGCATTCAATCCAGCAAAAACACATCCACAGAACCTGTTTCTAACCCAAATCAATCCATAATCTTAGGCAAAAATGAACTACTTACACATATTAATCAAAAGAACACAATAGATGGTCAAAATATGCATATCCATTGATTAATAAACAAAATAGAATCTTTACAAGCATTGAAATGAAAATGCAGAAATCTAAAACAAGATGTTCACTCCCTTAAGATTACTATAACACGATTTTACACTTGAAATATCTAAAAACATATGGCTAAAACTAGAAAAATAAAACAGACTCTCAATAACTGACTCTGATGATGATGATAACTTGACTCTAATGACGAAAAATTTAACTTTAGTGACAAGAATGCAACTTGGATGATGAAATATGTGTATCGCTCTCTCTGCCATCACTCATCCTTTAAATATGTCTGCCTTCACCCTTTTTATACCTAGGATTGTGTGTAGTAAATGAAGCGTAGAAGTTGAAGAACAAAATGCGCGAGCTGAAGTTAAGCTCCTAGGTTCGGTTGATTAAAGCTTGCTTGGGGTCTTCATTTGGTTGGCAGGATCTTCCATTCAATTGACGAAAAAATTAATGGCAAATTATTTGGTTAACCGGTGTCAATTCGGTTGACTGACATTTATTCAGTTGACTGTTGTTAGCCATTCGATCGACCGAACTCTGCTCGTTTGACGACGTAAATTTGAGTCTTCTTTATACTCCCCAATAAACTCTAATTAAGTCCAAATCTCTACAACATGCTCCAAAACCAATATACACCTGAAATTAATAATAAAAACTCTATATTGATGTAATTCAATTACCATATGGGTAAAAACATAATGAAATATGCATCATAAAAAAATGTAAAATACCCATTAACCCCCACACTTGAATTGATGCTTGTCCTTAAGCAATTCACTTGAATCCATAAAAGAAGATTTCTTAAAGTAGTTTAAAAACAACCAACATGTTCTATTATTTTGCTTTAACAGAAAATCAAGTGTATACAATCCTTTAAACTTCAACAACTTAAGTATCAAACTAGTACACATATCATAATCTTTTTATCAATGCACATAAACAAAATCAAAGGTAGATGCCATGGATAAAAAACAAGCATAAAATTAAATAGACTTTCCTCACAGTATTTACTCATGTCACTCAAGTGTATAAGGGTTATGTTTCACTCAAAACTTCCTCTAAGAGACTACACTACCATAGGTTTGCAATTTCACCTATTTTTAACTACATATAGTACATGCCATCATGGATTAAAAGGACTTTTACTAAAGGTTGTAATAGGGTTTAGGTTAAGGTAAGGTAATGTTGAACTAAGGTGGTTCTAATCACGTGTTTTGATGATGACAAAACATTACTCTTACTAATGTTTTAAGTGTTTGAATTGTTTATAAGAAAGGTTAATGCTT
>JAOXYD010000003.1:19799531-19811650 GCA_028565735.1 Pinacopodium congolense | reverse complement strand
TGATGAGTCACTTATGCAGTGCACATTGTGGATTACATAATAAGTTACATAGTCTTTGAGCCATACAGAAGGTTGTCGTAGTGAGAAATCTAAAAGGTAAAGTGTTTCACCTGGATTCTCCATCAATTTGGGCATGTATAACTTAGCACTTTTGCAATTTACCTTTAAAGAGATTTCATTTTCTTTTTGTACCTCAAAAACCCTAAATGGAAAAACTGTTTTTACCTTGAATGATGCAGTCCACCGCGACTTATGTTTCCTTAGAAAGAGACGATGAAAAGAGTTATAGATTAATACTTGCTCACTTATCTTAAAGTCTCGGTGTAGGACCTGTTTATCATGTCATTTCTTCACACGCTCCTTATACCACTTCAAATTATGATAAGCACCTAGTTGGAAATTCTGGAGCTCATAAAGTTACATAAGTCTTTTAGCACTTGTAGATGAAAAATTAAAGTTAAGGAATTTTGGGGCCCAATATGCACAATGCTCTAACTCAATTGGATGATGAAAAGACTTTCCGTACACAATCTTGAATGGTGACATGTCTATGGGTGTGTTAATTGTACCCAAAGTCCATCATCTAAATTTAATGACCAGTTCCACCTAGAAGCATTGACAGTTTTCTCTAAGATTTTCTTCAATTCCCTATTTGAAGTTTAAACTTACCCACTGGTTTGGGGGTAGTATGGTGTGTCAACCTTATTGGTCACCCCATATATAGCTAACAAAGAATCAAAAAGTTTATCAGAAAAATGTAACCCCTATAACTAAAATGTGTGAAAATATTCTTCTTTAAAATTTTGACAACACCTCTAGCCTCATTTGTGGGCAATGCCTCTACTTCCACCCATTTACTAACATAATTAATAACAACAAAAATGTATTGATTGGAGTAAGACTTAGGAATGGTATCATGAAGCCTATAACCCAAACATTAAAAATCCTCACAGATAATAATGTTAGTTAATGGCATGTCATATTTTCTAGTGATATTCCAAACTTTTTGACACCTATCACAAGATTTCAAAAATGCATATGCATATTTAAATATGGTGGGCCAATAAAAATCATACTCTAAAACTTTATGTGCTGTCCTAGATGCTCTATTATGTCCCCCAACGTCTTTAGAATGACAATGATGTAATATGGAAGATATCTCCTCTTCAGGAAAGCAATGCCTAACTATACCATCAATATAAATCTTGTAAAGTAAAGGGTCATCCCAAAGATAGTGTTTTACCTCAGATAGAAATTTATTCTTATAAGAATAAGAAAAATCAAGGGGAGGGATATTACCAACAAGGTAGTTCACATAGTCTACAAACAAGAGAGTGGCCATCATAACCATTAGACGCTCATCAGGGAAAGTCTTTTTAATGTCCTTATTTATCACGCTTTCTATGGAAACTTCACCTAGCTTTGACAGGTGATCAGCTACAAAGTTTTCAGTACCCTTTTGATCCCGGAGCTCAATGTCGAATTCCTACAAAAGTAGAACCTAATGAATCAATCTTGTTTTAACATCAGGTTTTTCATCAAGTATTTTAAAGCCGCATCATCTATGTAAACAATAACTTTAGACAAAACAAACTACAATCTAAACTTATCAAAATCAAACACAACCGCTAGCATCTCTTTTTTATGATGGTATAATGGTGTTGTGTTCTATTTAGGGTACTACTTATAATAAGGAGGGTGAAAGATCTTACCTTGTTGTTGGCACAACAGAGCCCCATTATAAAATCACTTGCATCAAACCTTAGTTCAAACTAAAGAAACCAATCAGGAGATACAAGTATAGGAGAAGTAACAAGTTTATCCTTTAACAATTGAAAAGAAGTCATGTAATTATCATCAAATAGATTTAACTTTGTAAGGTGGAGGACGTGTCATAATGACATCGATTTTAGCTGGATCTACCTTTATGCCCTTGCTAGATATCTTATGCCTTAAAAAATGCATTTTTGAACCAAGAAATGACATTTTTCCCAATTAAGCACTAAATGAGTTTCTTCATACCGAGTTAAGGATTTCTCTAGGTTATCTAAACATGCATCAAATGAAGTGTCAAACATAAGGAAGTCATCCATAAAATTCTCAATGCAAGCTTAAAACATGTTAGAAAAGACAGCTATCCTGAATCTTTGAAATATAGCTAGAGCATTAAATAAAACAAATAGTAGGCACCTATATGCAAATGTACCATAAGGACAAGTAAAAGACATTTTTTCTTGATCTTCTAAGGCTTCTGGAATCTAAAAATAACCACTATATCCATCTATGGTACAATAAAAACTATGTCCAGTTAATTTCTCAATCATCTGATTAATAAAAGGCAAAGGAAAGTGATATTTCTTGGTGAGATCATTCAGCTTCCTATAATCTATTCACATTCTCTATCCAATTACTTTTCTAATGGCTATGTCCAGCTAATTTCTCAATCATCTGATCAATAAAAGGAAAAGGAAAGTGATATTTCTTTGTGAGATCATTCAGCTTCCTATAATCTATTCACATTCCCCAACCAATTATTTTTCTAATGGCTATCAGTTCATTCTTTTCATTTTCCATTACAGGGGTACCTCCTTTCTTTGGCACCGCTTGCACAGGACTCAACCAACCAAAATCACAGATAGGATAGACAATACCTACATCCAGAAACTTGACTACGTCATCTTTCAAAAGTTCTTTCATATGTAGGTTGAGTTATATCAGGGGCTGCACCATTGCCCTACTTTCATCCTATATAAATATGTGATGCTTGTAGAAATAAGGGCAAATACCTTTATGTTTGAAATAGTCCATCCAATAGCCTTCTTATGGTCTTGAAGTTTTCTCAACAACATCTCTTCAATAGCACCTGAAAAATAAGAATAATGCCTGGTAAGTGCTCAGGTGGGTTCAAATATACATACTTCAAATGGCTAGGAAAGGGTTTAAGATCAAAAGTGGGAGGCTCTTCAATCAACGACTTATGTAACGGCTTGGCTAATATTTAGAATGTCCCTTAAGTTTTGTACTATATGCAATATGCTTGATCCAATTCAACTCCATGTTCTTCCAGATCCTCTTATAACTCCTCGCCAATCGCTTTAAGCACTCCTTGTGCTTCCTCTTCCAACAATCCTGCATAATCAATAGAAGAATGATCAATATCAAAAGAGTATACATCAATAAAATTACAATAGCTAAGAGAAGAGGGATGATTCATAGCTTTGAACATATTGAACACTAGTTCTTAATCTTGATGTTTCAAGATGAGCTTTCCATATTGCACATTAATGATGGTCCATGTCGTGGCCATGAAAAGTCTCCTGATAATGGTAGATATGTTACTATCTCCCTCCATGTTAAGGACTAAGAAGTCCACTGGAAATATGAATTTTTCTACTTTAACCAACATGTCCTCTGTGACACCTCTCGAGTATGTGATAGACCTATTTGCTAGCTAAAGTGAAATTATGGTGGGTTTGGGCTCTACTAAACCAAGCTTCTTGAAAGTAGAAAGAGGTATTAAGTTAATGCTAGAACTTAAATCCATTACGGACCTATCTTTATGTAATTCACTAATAGTGCAAGGAATAGTGAAAATCCTTGGATCCTTGAGCTTTGGTGGTAGCTTCTTCGATAAGATGGTCGCACACTCCTCATTGAACTTCACTGTCACATAATCTTTAAGCCTCATGTTATTAGACAATATCTCTTTTAAAAACTTAGCATAAGAAGGCATCTGCGCTATAGCCAAAGGAAATGGATTGTTAATACGGAACCTTTTAAAAATTTCAAGGAATCTACCAAACTAGTTATCTAATTATGTACGTCTTAACTTATGAGGATAAAGGATCCATAGTCTTATTGGATTGGTGATGGGGTCAACAAATATCCTTGGATGATCCTTCCTTGTATTTGGTTCTTCCTTTTTCTCATTGCCTTCTTCTTGACTCTCTTTCCCCTTACTCTGCTCCATTTCTTCCTCCTTTTTCTCAACTTCCTTCAGTTGTTTACCACTTCACAATGAGATTGCCTTTGCATGCTCCTTCGGGTTGTCCTCAATAGAGCTAAGTTATGAATCCAGAGCCCTTTCCTTTAATAAAATTGAAATCTAGCTCATCTGATAGTCCAAGTTCCTAATATAGGCTAGTTGGTTTTGCAATTGAGCCTCAATGTTGGAAATGTATTTTGTGACTAAGTCTTCAAAGTTGGATTTCTTAGGTAAATTGGAAGCCATGAAACCTGGAGGTGGCTGTCTCCGAACATTAGATGGTTCTGGATGTGCCATCTAATCATTTTTTCATGAGACGTTAGGGTGATTTCTCCACCCAGGATTATAGGTGTTACAATACAAATTCCTTCTTTGCCGTTTATAGTTGCCTAAATAATGGGCCTCTTCTTGGCCTCTTCTTACTCCTGAGCAAATGGGTTCCTAACTTGACACTTCTAAGATGAATGGGAATATCCACCACTATGCTTGTACATGGCAAAAATCCTCATAGTTGAACTCGCTCTCCTTTCACACTGTGCATTAGATTATCTTGCTTCTTCATCAAAACCTCCATCTGAGTTGATAAAGCCAATGGATTATCCACTACATGAGCACTTGTAAGTCATTTTGGATGCCCCTCTATATGATATTGGAAACTACTTATGGCCATCTCATCAATCAATCTGTAAGCTTGATATAGTGTCTTCCTCATCTAGCTACCTCCTGTTGCTCCATCAATAGTACTTCTAGTCGATGGTGTCACTCATTTATAGAAAGTATTGACATACATCGATGTAGATAATCCATGACTAAGGCACTATGCCAACATGTCTTTAAATCACATGCCTCATATAAACTCCCATTCTCATATTGAATGACAGAAGTAATCTTGTTCTTCATTTGAGCAACCTTGCTAGGAGGGAAAAAGTTAGCAAGAAACAATCTCATCAATTTATCCCATATAGTGATTGACCATAGCTGCAAAGTGGCCAACCATGCTCTCCCCTTATCCCTTAGAAAAAATGGGAAGCACCTCAATAAAACTACATCATAAGGCACCCCATTTTTCCTGACAAGTTACAGATATCTAGAAAATATCTCTAAATAGTTGTTCGGATCCTCTAAAGATATTCCTCCAAACTGAGATGGAAATAAAGCTATGAGGAATCTTGAAGTTCATTACTGTGATTCTCTACCCGACAGTAGGAGTCCTGGGTCTATTATTGTGCTTCATGGTCAAATCCATCATGGCTAACTCCCCTCTCTCTTTAGGATGCTGCATCATCCCTTCCTCATGTTATTCTATATTTATAAGCTGCACTTCACTCTCAAGCTTCTCCCCTCAAACCTCTTCTTCTACCTTGATAGTCTGATGCAATCTATCTTACCTTCTTAACTCAAGAGTGATTTTCTCAATCTCAATATCAGGTGGTAAAATCTCAGGCTTTTGACCATGAGTGTGAATAAACAAAATAAAACAATAGAAGAACACAATAAAAGCAAAAAAAAAATAGAAATAAAGTACTCTAAAGCAAAGCTATCAAACAATCACTGAAATAAACAAGTAAACAATGAAACAAGAATTAAATCTCAGATAATCAACACAGTTTAACGTAATATCTCATAATTGGAATCAATGGTAACAACGCAAAAAACATGTTAGGGTCTAACTATACCATAATTTTAACCAATTTAATTTTAGACAAACCAATGGTCGTTGTGAATAAGTAGTTTAAAATTGAGTATTCGAGTATCGTACCCTAAAGATTCTCAAAGTGCAAGAAATATTAACTTAAATGATGCAAAACTACATAGATGATCAATGTTTTATTTATGTAAGTAAGGATTTAAAAACGGAAGCAACAAATTAATAAAAAGAATTCAACCTAATAATGTTTAACAATTAAGACTTCTCAGAATAATAAAAAGGTTAAGGTTTCGGATTTCAATAGGTTGATCAACAAAAAAGTGTGGCATTATCAATTAGGTTTTACTTCACACAAACAAAATATTTGTAATGGTCATATAAATATCTTACCTCTTTTAAACTTAAATTAACCAATTGATCTGCAAATAACTTGGAATAAAAGACATGAAAATCAAGAAGCCTAATTCTAAGTTCGTTAAATCTAGGAATCCACACACAAGACTTTAAGATTTGGTCCACTCTTAGATTCAAGTATATTGAACAATTGAATTTCCCACAATTGAATTTCAAAAACAATTAAAAATTCAATGTTAATGGAGTTGTAATTTGCTAAGGTTTCAACCTAGGTGATCAAGCCAAATTAGATGAAATTAACACTTAATCAATGTAAAATAATATGACTAGATCTATTCCCAAACTAAATAATTTCCTAACCTCAACCAAAAGTAAATTACTCTAACATATTAATCAATAAGCACAAATAATAGATCAAATAAAGCATACTTATTAAATAATAAATGTTAACATGGTTTAAACGTATGGAAAAATGAAAATAAACAAGACTAAAATCCCAGATAAAATATGTGATTCTTATCACTTGAATGTCTCCTCCAAGCCAATCGTCGCCCAAAATTGGCTTTAAAATGAAAATAGCGAGAATTGGGGAAAAACCTAAAAACTATGAAAGTTTATGTGAATCTGCCTATTATGTTCTATTTGGAGGTGGCAAAAAATAGGTTTATACACCTTGTTTGCGTCTCTTAGGGCTTGGAAGGATTAGATGATGGAATGGTTGATATTTGCCCTTAAAAATGTCCTAAGACATCACATTCAGCACTTATAGGAGTACCCTCATTAACTAATCAACGATGCTATTTAAGAAGCTGAAGCTCGTCGCTATCCTTACACATTTGAGAATTAATAGCGCCCTATTCATCCATCAATGGTGTCATTGATGCTCTATAGAGCACGCCATTGATGGATTTGTAAACTCACCTCCATGCCTCTTTTTTCTCCAAACCACTCCAAAACTCCTCCACTCATTCCAAACTCATTATATACCTGAAACTAACAAGAATAACTTATAATTGGTGCATTTTGTACATCAAATGGGCAGAAATATAGAAATTTATGCATCCAAAATCAATATAAATCATTGATTAGGATAATGATACCAAAATTTAAGCAAATAGAAGCTTAAAATTCAAGAAAAATGTGACAAATTGATACAAAAAACACATAATTTGGCTAAAAAATCAGTAAGATATGATAATTTTAAAGAAAAAGGTGTGAGAGGGGCAGAAGAATGATGAAGCAGAGTCAGTAAGTTTTACCTAAAATACTAGTTTTTTAATGCCATCTGCAAAGTTATACAGCAGTCTTTAAGGAGTAATGTGATGGTTAGAGCCTGCCATGTTGGATTGTTGTATAACTCTTTAGAAAAGAGAGTTATACACGGGCCAAACAAGGCTATATGAGGGTTAAACTAGACCACCATATAGCCTTTGCTAGCTTCTTTTAAAGAGAAATTCAACCATAAATGCTTCCTAATTTAAGTCCAAACAAAAATGAAATTGATTGTTTATCAAATTTCCCTAAGAATTGAGATTAAAAAATTAAAAAATTAATTAATTCAGATTAAAAAGAAGTGAAATGCTAAGGAAATCAATCTAAACCTTACTAAAAGATAGTTAAAAGGCTTCAACACACTAAATTGAGTTCATACCATACACACAAAAAAATAAGAAAGTAAAGACACAGACAATGAATTACTTAACAAGGATAATTCCTAGTTTAGCGAGGAACAAATAAGGAAAGATTCTCATAAGACTCCTCAATTGAATTAAGAACATATAACTTTGTTCTTTTCCCATTCACCTTAAAATTTAAGTGACCATTAGTTACTTCAATTGTTCTGAATGAATAAACTTTGTTCAATTCATAAGGACCTGTCAACTGAATTAAAAACATATAACTTTGCCCTTTGCCCATTCCCCTTAAAATTTGAGTGACCATTAGTTACATCAACTGTTTTGAATGAATAAACATTGTTCAATTCATAAGGGCCTATCTATTTAGATCTCAACTTATTAGTAAAAAACTTTAGTCTTAAATTGTAGACCAAGTCCTTGTCACTAACTTTGATCTCCCTTTGAATGATAAGCTTTTCATGCCATCTTTTGACTCTTCCTTTATATAATTTAGATTTTTCATAACCATCAATCAAAACTCATCCAAGTTATTAAATTGAAAATTTTTTCCTTCACCCACTTTCCATTAGTCAAAATTTTGAAAATTGATGGTCCAATAGGCACGATACTCTAACTCAATAGGTAAATGACAAGCCTTTTTATAAACCAACTTGTACGGAGACATTCCTATTGGCGTGTTCAAAGCCATAAGATAAACCACAAAGCATATTTAGCCTAAGGCACAAAATTCTCTTAATTTCTCAATTTGAAATTTCATCTTGACTGCTAGTCTAATGATGATAGTAGTAACCTTATAGGTGATACCATATTTAGATAAAAGAGAATCAAATTGTTTATTACAAAAGTACGTTCCCCATCACTTATAATTGCTATTGATGTCTAAAATCTTGTAAAAATGTTCTTTGAAAATCAAACTGCACCTCTTACATCATTATTTTGAAGTGAAAATGTCTCAACCTATTTACTCAGATAATCCACAACCACCAAGATGTATTGATTAGATTATGATGTAGGGAAAAATCACGTGAAGTCAATATCACAATCATTGAAAATTTCATATACCATAATATATTTAGGCGCATTTCATGTCTCCTGAAGATATTTCCGAACCTTTGGAAATTATTAAACAATTTAACAAATCGAAATACATCTTTAAATAATGTAAGTCCATAGAAACTACACTCCAACACCTTGTGTGTAATCTTATGAGGTCCAAAGTTTCCTTCAGTCTAACAAGAATGACAATTAATTAAAATGGAGGGTAGTTACTCTTTAGGCATAAATCTCCTAATGATTTCATCAGCACGGTCTTGAACATAAAAAGGTCATACTATAGATATCTCTTGATCTCTAAAAAGAACTTCTTCTTTTAATGGTATGAAAAATCCGGAGGTAGAACAGTACTAGTCAAGTAATTAAAATATCCACATACCATGGCAAAGTAAGCATGATTAGCAAATGCTCTTCTGGAAAGACTTCCTTATTGCTTAGGCTTCTTCTTTCTCCATCACTATTTCATCCTAATGAGATAAATGATTTGCCACAAAATTTTCTTTCCATTTCTTATCTCTGATTTCAATGTTGAACTCCTGAAAAATGAGAATTCATTGAAGAAATCATGGCTTGGCATCCGGTTTATTCATCAAGAGTTTCAAAGCTAAATGGTTTATATAAACTATGATCTTTGAAAGAACTAAATAGGACTGAAACATGTCAAAAGTAAGCACAACATCTAACATCTCTTTCTAACTGCTACTGTAATTTCTCTGAGCATCATTCAAGGTACAACTTGAATAGTAAATAAGATGAAACATCTTTCCATGGCATTTCCTATGAGTAGCACCAACTTAAAGGGAAGAGACCAATCAGGTGATACAAAAATAAGTGTACTAGTAAGCTTCTCCTTTAACAATTGAAAAGAACGCATACACTTTTCATCAAAATTTAAAACTGAGAAATTGATTAATATCTTACTAAGGGGCTTATATTTGTTAAAGAAATCAATGATAAATCTCTTGTAAAATTTAGCATGTCCTAGAAAACTTTGAATTACTATAACTAATATAGGTGGTGGAAGTTGATCAATCATTTTAACTTTTACTAGATTTACCTCTATTCCCTTACTAGAAATCTTATAACCCAATACAATACACTCTTGCACTATTAAATGGATTTTTCCGCAATTTGAGAACAATTTGTTCCCCTCACATATTCTTAATACCTTCATAAAATTCTCCAAACATACATCGAATGATGTGCTAAAATTAGAGAAATAATCCATAAAGACTTTGATTCAAATCTCTATTATATTAGTAAAGATAGCCACCATGCAACGCTGAAAAATGGCAGGAGTGTTACACTAGCCAAAGGCAAGCATCTATATGCAAAAGTTCCATAAGGATAGGTAAATTTCATCTTCTCCTAATCCTTATGAGATATAGGAATTTTCAAATACCCATTGTATCCATCTAAGGTACAAAGAAAATTATGCCTAGCCAATCTTGCAATGACTTGATTGATGAAGGGTAAAGGAAAGTGATCTTTTCTAGTGGTGTCATTTAATTTGAGATAATCAATGAACATATTCCATCTCATGACTTTCATAGTGGCAATCAATTCTTCACACTCATTTTTCATTATAGTAATTCCACCCTTGTTAGGCATCACATGAACTAGATTGATCCATATGGAATTAGAAATTGGAAATATAATTCCAACATCCAAGATTTTTACTACATCATTCTTTATCATTTTCTTTATATTCAGATTTAATATACATTGAGGTTGGACTAAGGCTTTTCTTCCCTCATCCATGAATATATGATGAGAGCAAATAGAAGGACTTAAACCTCTAGTGTCAGCTAGTGTACATCCTATTACACATTGATACTCTTGAAGCACTCTAAGCAATCTCTCCTCCATCGTATCAGTTAATAAAGATGAAATAATCATAGAAAATTACAATGGAGGTCTAAAAAAGGAATACTTTAAATGTGAGAAAAGAGGCTTAAGCTCTTGAATTGGTGACTCTTTAATGGATCACTAAGGAAAGGACTTAATTAGTCAATCTAAAGGTTTATACCTTTTTGATTGAATTTAACTACATGTTTCCTTCTTAGCTTTTGATTCTTCTAAGACTTCTTTGACTTACACTCCCTTTAATTACAAATATCATGGATGGATTAATGCCATTTGCAAAGGATCTAAATAAAGATACTTGAATGATCATCTTGAATGGAATTAACTGCAACGAAGTTGCAGTAATTGAAGGTTGAGGGATGTTTCATTTCTCTAAACACTTTGAAGTCAATCTCCTCATCTTAAAGTAACAAAATGAGCTTTCCTGCATGTGCATCAATTAGTTCCCTTGAAGTAACCATAAATAGCCTTCCTAAAATGATCGGTAGTGAGCTATCTTCTTTCATATCTAAAATAAGGAAATCAACAAGAAAAATGAATTTATCAACCTTTATTAGAATATCCACTATGAATCCTCTTGGATAGGTAACTGATCTATCAGCCAACTATAATGAGACTGTAGTGGGTTTAGGCTTTTCTAATCCGAAGATCTTGAAGATAGACAAAGGCATTAGAATAACGCTCTCTCCAAGATCCATCAAAGTCCTATCTATATGTAAGCTACCAATTGTGCAAGGAATGGTGAAAATACCAGGTCCTTAAGCTTGAGAGGTGACTTCTTTAGAAGGATAGCATAACACTCTTCATTAAGCTTAAGCATCTGATACTCCTATAATCTTCTCTTCTTAGATAGGATTTTCTTAAAAATTTTGTATACGAGGGCATTTGACAAATGGCCTCGACAAACAGGATATTGATTTGCAATTTTTTAAACATGTTCTAAAATTGATTATTGAGGTTTATATTCTTTAACCTTTAAAGGTAAGGAATCCTATGTTTGGAATGTTGCATATCTAGATCAGTAAAAAACCTAGATGACTTATCAGAACTTTCACCGTCAAGTTCCTTTGCTTTCTTCTTCTCTTACAATCTCTCTCTACTGTTACGTTCTCTTTTATCTCTCCCTCTTCTGTCATCTTCTTTTTCTTTCTCTTTCTTCTCTTCCTCTACCAATACTTGCTTTTTATTAGTCCTATATGGCACTTAACAAGGGGTGAATTAAGTTTTAAAATTTTTAAAAAATTATTCAACCTAATCTTTTACTAATTTATTTAAATGCGGAATCTAAATAACAATTTTAATTTATCAAGTTAAATAGTAACAATAAATTAGACACTAAAAATAAGTGTATAAAAGTAAAGAGAAAGGGAATAAGGACACTTCACGATTTGTTCTAGTTTGGAGTTATCCACTTGCCCCTATGTTTAGTCTTGAACACTACTATTAAGATTTTTTTTACTATGTTTAGCCTTCCTTAGGTGTGACTACAAACTCAGGTATAAGGACATTATCATCATCCACAAACTCTGATCCCTGAAGAGATCTTTAAACTAAGTTGTGCCACTAACCGCTTACT
>JAOXYD010000003.1:19783984-19799431 GCA_028565735.1 Pinacopodium congolense | reverse complement strand
ACAAGATAACTTTGGTGATCTCAAGTCTAAGGATCACTTATACAATCATCACAATGAGTATTTCCATAGACACACAAATAATGTTCCATATGAAATTCTCATATCGGGTCAGTTCAGTGAACATGTTCTCTAACAAGCATCTATACGTTTGTTCAAGTATCTTCATACTTTAGCCTATGAGATCGACTACTTCTTTCATAAGGAAAAACATAACGTATGCTAGTCTTTCCACTCTATTAATGTCAAATTTTAATAGAGCAAAGACTAGGAACAATTTAAGGACAATATTCAATTACAACATAAATCTCATAATTATGATCTCCATAATAATTTCATTTATAATACATATTTATCCCATGGACTTTATCTTATACATTAGTTAATTAAAAAATTATATATAAAATAAATAATACCTTTATTAAATATGTCATAATTCTACAACCAATCGATTAACTGCATGACATAAACCAATAGTCGGAATATCACAAAATTCTGTGCAACATCTAATTCTTTTGCTTCAAGGGGGTGGATACATCACCATCAACAGAAAGCTCAAAATTCATCATTTTCAAATTTAATTTTGCTCTAAATCCACCTTCACAACAGAAAACAAACAGGTACTTGTTACCAATATATTTCATATGACTTATATTAAATGAAAATTTATTTCATATCATAATTTAAGTTGATCTTACTACTCATTCTACGTATACCATATGTTGGTAATATCAAAATTTTCTTAACGCATTAATTATCCAACTCATGTTGAATGAACATTTATATGAGTTTTGATAGAGTATTGAGTTTCAATTTTATTACAATCATTGTGCACATTTATACTACAGACATCAACCCAATAGTACTGTCAAAGATAGCACAGTACTTCGCTATCATATTAAAAATTTAGTTTCTGCATAGTTTCTCCATTTACATGACCGTCAATGTATTAGTACGAGTAGCTTTCTACACGAACAACCCACATATTTAAGTGAACAACACTTTCCGTAGAACCATTTTACGCTCAGTAAACATGATGTCAAGAAACAATGCAATTTGAAAAAAGCATGTTTCTGTCTTAGGATCAAGACATTATATCACATATTCTGTCAAACATGCCTATCATGCGAAGTTTGTAATGCTAAAATACCTGGAGATCCAAAATTTTTTGAATTAATTTTCAACTTGTAACCTAACAGTGATAACAGCTCTTATACTATGTCAAGAAATCATTCAAGCCAAAGATTTGACAAATTTTAAGACCTAGAAGATAAAAAGTACAGCAATACCAGTCACATGTTAAAGGTCGAGGGACTATCGCCTGGAAATTGGTTGAACTGGAATGAGTGGTTGACCAGACTGATACTAATATGCATCAACAAAAAGATACGTTACTTAGAATAGATCTGCAAACAAACTTGCCTAACATGTATTTAAGCCTTTGGCTTCATTGTACTGAAATGTTTTTCTCTTAATGCAATCACGTGAACATTGGTTCTCAACATGATGAGGGCATTGTCCCACGAGAACTTGGGAACATGCATCAAAGATACCTTCTATGAAAGACTCTTACCAAGCCAAATCATTTTCACCACCTATTGGATGCCTGAACCAAACAGAAGATTGAAAGTTCAAGACTCAAGTCAGTTATAAGCCTTGCTTGAACTCAAAAAATGAAACCGTTGGAACGGCGAATCCAGTACATGAATTTCAGAGCAACTAAAAGAAAACAGAGACTTTGCTGTTGATGCAAAAAAAAAAGGGGGAAAAAAATAACAGTAAACATAAATACCGGTTTAAGTGAAACAAACTAAGTTGTTGATTTGTCTATTTCCACAATGTTTCAATCCTTCAATTACCTGCATCATAATAAATCCATTACTTCTGGCACCTCTGATCTATATCAGAAAACATTCAGAATTTGAATCGTTAAAGTCCAACTAGAGAATATCAACATGTGGGAAAGGTACCATATTAATACATGGAGATGTTTATGGACTCATGCATGCTTTCTGTCACTAATAATAGATATTTTGTATTCTTTTTTATAATTCCAATTAAATGACTTAGGTTTATTTTTAAAGGGGAAATTAGAGATGTTCTCAACCTTCAAGAAATTTAAGTCATTTATTGAAAAGTAAAGTGGTAATGCAATAAAGGTCTTGAGAACAAATCATGGTGGTGAGTTTATCTTTACAAAATTTGACAATTTTTTTTGTAAAAAAATAGGTATTTAAAGATAGTTCACAGCCAGCTATACCCCTCAACAAAACAAAGTGGTAGAGAGGAAGAATTAGAGTCTTGTTAAAATGGCAAAGAGCATGCTTAAAGCTAAACATTAACCAAAGAGTTATTAAGTTGAAGCAATTCATATAGCAACCTACATGTTAAATTGCAGTCCAACATCATTATTGTCCAATCAAACACCATTTGAAGCTTTTCATGGGAGGAAACTAACATATTTTATAGTTTTAGGTGTATTACTTATGCCCTTACTCCATCACAAAAGAGGCCAAAACTTGATGATAATAGTGTAAAATATATATTTATAGGATATAGGTTGAAAACTAAAGGCTATCGAATTTACAATCCTATTTCTAAAAGATTACTAATAAGTTGTGATGTTATGTTTGATGAAAAAATTATGTAGAGTCAAAATGAAATGCAAAAATATTCAGCCATTATTTAAGGGAATGATGAGTTTGCTAACGAGCTAGCAGTTGAAGACAATTATTATGATCATAGAGGTTCAAATCCCTGCACACCTAGCTCCACTCCTATCTCTTCAGGTTTAGCTATAGCTAGCTCTGCTTCCTTTATTACACCCCTCAGAAAATGGCGATAAATAAAAGAGATCTATGAGTAAACTGAAAGGTGTCAACTTGCAAAAATTGAAGATCCAAATTTATTTTAATAGGTTGTAAAGAGCACTACATGAAGTGATGTTATAGACAAAGAAATGAAGTCATTGGAGAGAAATAAAGCTTAGATGTTAGTTGATAGGAAAGGAAGTTATAGGGCTCAAATGGGCATACAAATTGAAATACAAGTTAAATGGATTAATACTTAAGCATAAAGCAAGGTCGTGACGTTAGGATACATACAGTAAGAAGGTATCAAATTTGGATAAACTTTCTCTCTTATAGCTATATTTGAAACTATTTGTAGTATATTATTAATTATTGCTCACCAGAAATGGAAATTATATCAATTTGAAGTCAAATCAGTCTTTTTAAATGGTTTTCTAGAGGAAAATATTTATGTACAGTAGCATCAAGGTTATGAAGTTAAAAGGGATGACATGAAGGTGTATCAATTAAAGAAATCACTTTATGGACCCAAGCAAGTCCCAAGGGCCTAATACAAAAGGACTGATGGAGACATCTTCTGCTTTCTTCCTTTCACTTTTAACCTCCTTTCCACTTCTTAGAGTAATTTCCTTGGCATGCTTCCTAGGATTGGCTTCGATTGTGGTTGGAAGCTTACCGGGTAACCTTTCTTGTAAGAGGTGAGAAATTTATCCAACTTGAGTCTCCAAGTTCTTGATTGATGCTTTATGATTTTGCATGCGAGACTCATTTGATTGGATATACGTAAGCACTATTTTTTCAAAACTTGGTGCTTTTCTTTGAGGTTGATTGGCTCTAAAGCCAGGTGGAGGTGGTCTTTGAGGATTGGGTTGAGGTTGTTGAGGTGGTTGCAAGTAGTTCTGAGTGTTACTCCATGAAAAATTAGGATGGTTCCTCCAACCAGGATTATAAGTGTTTGAGAAATGGTTTCCTTTTTGCCTATTAAAGTTGCTAACAAATTGAGCTTCTTCGGGTTCTCGAGCAAAAGGACTTCCTTCTTGACACTCCAATGATGAATGGGAAGTACTACCATAGCTTTCACATTCATTCCTATGGGAACTACTAGCAGCAACGGTCATCAAATTATCTAGCTTCTTGTTTAATACTTCCAATTGAGCTGCAAGAGCTACTGTGTCATTGATTTCATGAACACCATGTGGTTTCCTTGGATGGCGTTCGGAATTATACTAAAAGCTATTTATTGCCATATCCTCAATCAAATTGTATGCATCGGTCACAGTCTTTCGCATTAAGTTGCCTCCAACTGAAGCATCAATGGTGCTACGAGTTGAAGGAGTCAATCCAGTGTAGAAGATGTCCACTTGCTGCCACGTATTGAATCCATGACTTGGACACTTTGCAAGCATCTCCTCAAATCGTTGTCATGCCTCGTATAGACTTTCATTCTCGTATTGCATAAACGAGCTAATTTCAGTCTTCATCTTGGCTATCTTAGCAGGTGGGAAAAATTTAGTCAGGAACAACTTCATCAGTTCATCTCATGTGGTAATGGAACTAGGCTAAAGAGTAGACAACCAAGCTTTTGCCTTATCTCTAAGTGATAAAGGGAAAAGTCTAAGCCTAGTTACATCATCAGAGACTCCATTGCTCTTGAAGAGTTCACAAATATCAAGGAAATTTTGCAAATGTTCATTGGGATCTTCTAAAGCCGAACTTCCAAATTGTGAGGACCTAATCATGGAAATTATGCTATGAGGGATTTCCAAGTTGTTGGCATTGACTCTGGGCCACACAATGTTAGCCACAAGTCTACCTCAGTTCCCTAAAGCTAAGTCCATCATGGTAGGTTCTCTATTTTCTAATTGAGGTCTTATAACTACATGTTCATTAGGATTCATTTTGACAGGATCAAGTTTAGTGTCAGTGTCACTGGATGTTCCTATGTCTAACGACTCGGATGACGTCGCACGAGTTTCTTTCTTCTTCTTCCTTATTGTGCATTCAATCTCCAGATCGATGTTTACTAGCTCGAGATTGCATCCCCAAGTATGCATAAATGTTCAAAATAAATACTAAATAAAAGAAAAAAATAAACAAACAAATAAAAGCTAATAAACTAAGGAAAAAGCAAATAAAGCACAAAAGCAAAATAACAAGCAAATAATTACAGAAAAATTTAGAAAAATTATAAAACAAATTTTTACAAGTCCTAAAGTAATTGACACCAATTTTACTAACATTAAGGTGGCAAATTCTCCAGCAACGACCCCAAAAACTTGTTGCGTTGGTTAGGTGACTTTAAAATTGACTGTTGTTCGAAATGATTTTTACTTTAAAACCAACGTACTTTTGAGGCAAGTGCACCCATCGTAAAAGTAATAAAGTAGAGTAAAATTTAAAACTCCGAGTGTCGATCCCACGGGGAAAAAGGTTACTTAATTACTAAGTTGATTGGATTACAATTATTTAGGAAAATCTAAAGAAATTGATTAAAAATTGGAAAAGGCTAACAATTGAATATTTAGGCTTAAACCCTTTGACAATGATTTTTAATTGCTTCTAAAAAATTCTGAAAATTACCAAATGTTTAAAGGAGTTATGGATTTGATGTTTGATGATTTATTTGAGTTTAAAAAATAGATTTAATGTCTGATTAAAGTCCTTCATGAATTAAAAACAAAACTATGGTTAAGACTTTGCTTTTTCTCCATTTAATATGGTTTAAAGTTTGGTTATGCTTTAAAATCAAGTAAATGGGCATAAATATCAAGAAGGTGAGTTCTGGAAAACTAAGCCCAGAACTCCAACTTTCACAAAAAATCCAAGTTTGGTCATTCAAGGATTAATTTATGATGCTTGTTAAATTTTCAAACAATTTAAGTAGATTTCTCATACTTAAACTATCTTTAATCCTAATCTTAAGTGGCCAACTTAGATTTTGTACATTCAGATCTTCAACAAGAAAAATACAGACATATAAACATGCATATAAACTCTTCTAAAACATCAAAATATCAATCCATAGCAACAAGTACGATTAGCCATACATTTGAACTAAAACATGCAAGATATAAACTTTACACCACATACTTAGCTAGATCTACAAATACGAGCTGAAATAAATAAGTTACGAGTTACAAGACCTGTTTAGAATCCTTTTAGAGAAGTCTTGAACTCTTTAAGTTGATCTGGACACCACCACAGCTCTGAATCCACAAGATCTAGCAAGAAAATCAAAGCATATGCAAAGATATACACATAAGAACTTAGTCTTTGATTTAATCCGAAAAATAGGAGAATATAATGAACAATCTGAGTTAGAAAACCATCTTAGATGATTTAGAAACTCAAATCTATTTCCTAGCTACAATCTCCAACAAACAGAACTCTAAAATACAATAAGAAAGTCGAAATCTAAGTGTTTAAAGCTTAGGCTATCAAAGAAGAAAAAGAAGAGAGAAACTAGAGCTTCTCTCACTACTCTAATATGATATCTCTTGATTCTCCGTGTGTTATCTAATGTTTTGGTTATATGCAGACTCTAGAAGACTCCCATCACATGCCAGGAGATAAGGGCATTAATTAAAATCACGTCAATGTTGAAATCTAGAAGATATGGAGCTGAAATTGTTGACTTGGAGTTCAACGGCACCCTACCTCCCTACAACGGCACCCTGCCTCCCTACAACGGCACCATCACAGGGTACCATTATACGTCAAAATCTAGATAGTTCAATGGGCCCTGGAACATCAGATAACGGCACCCTCTTTTGGTGCCGTTAATGGACAACAACAAGAGGTATTCTTGATGTTTTTGATCCAATCTTCATCATTAGACTCCATTCTGCAAATCAAACATAATAAGGCATCAATTAAATAATTAAATACTGAATTAGGGGTCACAATTCATCAAATTAACCATAAAAATCATTTCAATTTGACCCCTATCACTTATCCCTCAACTCGATGTCAAACTTCTACAAAAGTAACACCCAACGAATCAATCTTGGTTTGGCATCGAATTTTGTCATCTAGTACTTCAAAGCTGGATGATCAGTGTAAAAAATGACTTTAGACAAAACTAAATATGATCGAAATTTATCAAAAGCAAACACAACCGCCAACATCTCCTTTTCTGAAGTGGTATAATAGCATTGTGCATTGTTCAGTGTCCTCCTCACATAGTAAATGGGATGGAAGATCTTACCTTGTCTTTGGCCCAAAAAATCACCCACTACATAATCATTTGCATCAAATATTAATTAAAAGGAAGAGACCAGTTAGGAAACATAAATATGAGAGTAGTCACAAGCTTATCCTTTAGTGATTAAAAAGATGTCATATAATTATCATAAAAACAAATACATCATCTTTTTGAAGAAACTGGGTCAAAGGTCTAGTGATCTTAGAAAAATCCTGGATGAACCTATGGTAAAAACCAGCATGGCCCAAGAAACTTCTAATGGATCTAACATTGTTTGGTGGTGGAAGTTTCTTAATGACATCAATTTTTGCTGGGTTTACCTCTATACCCTTTCTAGAAATTTTGTGACCTAAAATAATGCACTCTTGGACCATGAAATGACATTTTTCCCAATTAAACACTAAATGGGTCTCTTCATACCTAATTAAGACTTTCTCTAAGTTATCCAAACATGCATTAAATGAAGTACAAAACGTAGAGAAGTCATCCATGAAAATTTCAATGCAAGATTCAAGCATGTCAGAAAAAATAGCTATCATGCATCTTTGAAATGTAGCTAGAGCATTTCATAAACAAAATGGCATGTGTCTATATGAAAATCTATTATAAGAACATGAAAAAGTTGATTTCTCTTGATCTTTTGGGGCTACTGAAATCTGTAAATATCCACTATATCTATCTGAAGCACAATAAAAATCATGTCTAGCTGATTTCTCAAGGATTTGCTCAATGAAAGGTTAAGGAAAATGATATTTCTTGGTGGCATCATTCAAATTCCTATAATTAATACATATCTTCCACCCAAATACCTTCTTAGTAGGTATCAATTCATGCTTTTAATTTTCTACAATAGTGGTGCCTTCTTTCTTTGGCAGCACCTGCACAGGGCCCACCTAACTAGAATAAGAGATATGATAGATAATACCTACATCCAAAAGCTTCAGTACCTTATCTTTGACAATATCCTTTATGTGTGGGTTGAGTCTCCTCAGGGGCTGTGTCAGTGCCTTACTTCCTTCCTCCTGGAACACGTGGTGCATGCAAAAAGAAGGGTTTATACCCTTGATATCTATAATGGACCACCTAATGGCTTTCTTATGATCCCACAATAACCTCAACAATTGCTCCTCCATGGCACCTAACAAATAAGAAGAAATGATAACTGGTAAATGGTCAGGTGGATTAAGATAAAAATACTTTAAATGAATTAAAAGTGGTTTAAGGCCAAAAGAAGGATGTTTTTTAATTGAAGGCTTTAGTAATGGCTTGGTTAGATGTTGGAGAGGTTCGTATGATCTATATTGTGTCCAACACGCATATTCCAACTCAATTCCAAGGTCCTCCAACTCTTCTTGCAATTCTTTGCCTAGCTATTCGAGCATTCCTTGTGCTCACCCTTCCAACAAAATTGTATAAACAATAGAAAAATTATCAGCATCAGAAGAATAAACATCAACAAAATGACAAGAGTAAAGGGTAGAAGGATGCTTCATAGCATCGAACATATCAAACACTAGTTCTTCATCTTGAAGTCTTAAGATGAGCTTTCCATGCTGCACATCAATGACGATTCGTGCTGTGGCCATGAAAGGCTTTCTAATGATAATAAGGATGTTTCGGTATTCTTCTATGTCAAGGATTAAGAAATATATCGAGAAGATGAACTTCTCTACCTTGACCAATACATCCTCTAAAACTCCCATCAAATAAGTAATTGGCCTATTTGTCAATTGAAGTGAAATAGTAGTGGGTTTGGGCTTTACTAATCCAAGTTTCTTATAAATAGAAAAAAGGCATCAAATTAATACTAGCACCCAAATCCATCAAGGCCATATCTATTTATAAATCACTAATAATGTAAGGAATAGTAAAAATCCCTAGATCCTTAAGCTTAGATGGCAGTTTCTTTGATAAGATGGTTGAATAGTCCTCATTTAACCTCACTATTGCATATTCTTCAAGCCTGCTTTTGTTAGAAAAAATCTCTTTTAAAAATTAGCATAAGAAGGCATATGTGCTATAGCCTCAACAAATGAAATGTTAATATGCAACTACTTAAACATCTCAAGAAACTTACCAAACTGCTTATCTAACTGTGTACCTTTTAATCTCTGAGAATAGGGGATCTGAGATCTTATCGGATTGGTGATGGGATCAGCAAATAATCTCGAACGATCCTCGTTTTCAATTGGTGCTTCCTTTTCCTTCTTGCTGGCTTCTTGACTCTCATCTACTGCACTCTTCTCAATTTCATCATCCTTCTACTTCTCATTAACATCTCCAAGTTGTTTACCACTCCTTAATGAAATTCCCTTGGTAGGTTTTCTCAGATTGGCCTCAGTGGTGCTATGTAACGAACCTTGAGGTCTCTCCTTTTACAAACTCGTAATCTGGTTCATCTGGTTTTCCAAGGTTCTAATTGAGGTTTATTAGTCTTGCAATTGGGTTGCAGATGTGGAAATGTATTTTGTCAATAGCTCTTTAAAATTGGGCTTTTCAAGTACACGAGGGTCCTTAAAGTCTGTGGGTGACTGTATCTAAATAGTGGATTGTTGTGGTTGTGTCATCTGATCATTCCTCAAAGAGAAGTTAGGATGATTCCTCCACCCAGGGTTGTAGGTGTTGGAATATGGAACCCCTCTCTGTCTATTGAAATTGCCCACATATTAGTCCTCTTCTTATTTTGGAGTAAGGGGTTGCTAACTTGGAACTCTAAAGAATGATGGCAATCTTTACCAGAATGCTCACACATAAAACAACTCTTCATTGATGAACTTGCCCCTCCTTTTACCCTTTGCATCAAACTATCCAGTTTCCTTGTCAAAACATCCATCTGAGCTGATAAAGCCACTAAATTGTCCACTAGATGAACACCAGCAGGTCTTCTAGGATGCCTATTGGCATGGTATTGGAAACTACTTATGGCCATCTCATCAATCAATCTGTAAGCTTGATCTGGTGTCTTTATCATCAAGCAACCTCCAGCTACTGCTTCAATGGTGCTTCTAGTCGGTAGGGTCACTCCAGTGTAAATGGTATTGACCTATTGCCATGTGGTAAACCTATGACTAGGGCATTGCGTCAACATATCTCTGAACCTCTCCAATGCCTCATATAAACTCTCATTCTCATCCTGGGTGAAAAAGTCATCTCATTCTTCATCTTGGAAACCTTGGCAAGTGGGAAAAATTTGGCCAAAAACAATCTCATCAGGTCATCCCAAGTGGTAATGGACCCTGACTGTAGAGAGGCTAACAAAGCTCTCGCCTTATCCCTGACTTGAAATGGGAATAATCGTAGTCTCATTGCATCATTCGACACCCCATCCTTCTTAAACAAATCACAAAGGTCCAGAAAAGTTTCCAAGTGGGTGTTTGGATCCTCTAAAGACAATCCTCCAAACTGAGGTGCCCTAGCCATGGAAGTAATGCTGTGGGGAATCTCAAAGTTTGCTGTTATAATCCTAGGCCTTACAATAGGGGCAGTGGTGTATTGTTATACCCCATAGCTAGATCCTTCATCATCAATTCCCTTTCCTTTTTGGGATGCTGCATAAGATCTTCTTCACATTATGCCATCTCTATAAACTACTCTTCACCCTTAAACTATTCTTTTATGACCACTTCTTCTGCCTTGCTACTTTGAGTTGATCTCACTTCTTTTCTTAAGTTGGAAATAGATTTCTTAATTTTAGTATCTAATGGCAAACTCTCGAGCTTTTGACCACGAGTGTGCATAAAAAAAAGAACACAACTAAAAGATCACAATGAAAGCACTGAAACTAGAGATAAAGGAAAATAATCAGGCAATTAACCAATCAACTGAAACAAATTAAATAAAAAAATAAACAAGAAAACAAGAAATAAACCTAAGATAATCAACACCGTCTAACCTAATAACTCATAATTAGGATATCCTTGAAAATGGTGCCAAAAACTTATTGCGGTTTAAATAACTTATAATTTTAATCAATTTAATCTAAGAACAACTAAAGGAAAGTGCACCTTGTAAAAAATTAGTATACAATAAAGTAAACTAAACATTGCATCCAAAGAAAATCCATTATGCTAGTAAATTAACTCAAACTATGAAAAATTATCTAAAAAACTCAGGATTTGATTAATTGGTAATTAAAGTAAGGTAAACAAGATGAGTAAATATACAGGATGCAGAATGTACTAAGTACAACTAAACTTGACTCAAGAGATTAAAAATGGTTAAGACTTAATTTTTATTAGGTATCGTAAATTACAATGGTGGATTGGTTTAGGACTTACCTCACTTAAACGAGTTACACCTAATGGTCAAAGGCATCCCTCTTCTCTTTTATTCTCAATTAACTTACTTGGTCTGTAAATTACTTGGAATAAAAGGCATTAAACACATAAGAGGCCTAAAATCAAGGTTATTAATTCTAGGTGTCCTTACACAAGACACTAAGGCTTGTTCTACGCCTACGTTTAAATGTGTTGTTTAATCGATTTTCTGGTAAAATAAATTCCAATGGCCATGAAACTCATTCACCTAGGGCCAATATCTAGTTGATCAAGCTAAATAAGCATTTAAACAAGTAAAAATGAATTCCATATAACTTGTTCTAATTTAGATCAATCTACAGTCTCATCCAAAACTACTTACACGCTCATGATTATCAATAGAATACAAGAGATCGTCAAAACATGCATATCCATTGATTAATCAATAAACCAAAATCTTCACAAGCTATAATGTAAATACAAAAATTTAAAAGTAAGATGATCACTCCCTTAATAATTCTGCAAGAGTTCAACACTCGATAGCTAAAAAAACTAATGACTAAAACAAAATAATACACTCGACTCTATCAACTCTCACAGGACATGAATTGAACTGAATGATGAATAAGATGACTCTGATGGTGAAAACTCGACTCTGATGACAAAGAAAAAGGCAATAACTCTCTATTGATTACATGTAAAATCTGTGCATTTTTGTCTCTCTGTTGTCTCTCCTGGAATACGTATGTTTGCACCCTTTTTATAACCTAGGGTTCTGTGTAGTAACTAAAATGTAGCAAAAAAAGAATACAAAGCGAGAACTAAAGCTGGAGTTTCTAGGTTCGATCGATCGACCTTCACCATTCGATCGATTGATTATTCAATGCGGTCTTCATTCAACCAACCAGTTTTTCTATTAGGTTGACCAAAAAATTCCTTGTGATTTATTTAGTCGATTAATGTCAATTCGGTCAATTGACTTTCATCAGTGTCGACTCATGTTTGCCATTCAATTGACTGAACTCTACTTGTTTAACCGTCATCTGTGGAGCTTTAAGCATAGAATGTATAACTCCTCTTTGTGCACCAGAACAAGCTCCAATTAAATCCAAACCTTCACAAATTTCTCCAACACCAACATACATATAAAATAAACACAATTAACCCCATATTGGTGTAATTCAAACATCAAATAGGCAAAACATAACAAAACATACATTGAAAACCACTGTAAAATGCCCAAGAACAATTAATATTGTTCATAAGAAAAAAAAAATCAACATAGTTTTCATTCTAATGTGTGTATAAAGCATTTGTAAATCTCTTCACAATTATTGCTCTCTCCACTTAGGTGTTTAAGGGTTTAATATTTTTCTCGACTTATTTTAATACAAATACACTACCATATGCTTAATCATTCATCAAATCTCCACCAATTAAATTATATACATACACAAATTGAAAGGGCTTTATTTTAGATTATAATGAGGTCACTGATAAAGGCGAGGACTAAAGGATAAGAATGATTAAAAAAACATAAAAATTAGTAAATAATTTATAAACATGTAGGGAACAAAATTCCTCATTACATCTAAGAATACAAAGAAGAACTCAGATCAACCACTTCCCTATGAAAAAATATGGACTTTACGCTACTCCTCTTTTTATTCACATTTTAATTTTTCAAAAATTTTAACCACATACAAAACTAGAATGGTGCCTCGTTAAAAGGTAAAAGTGAATTGTAGACTACACTTACCTTTGAATGAATAAGATTCTTTACTATACTTAACCTAGAAATAACACACATTATAAAACTAGGATAGTAATTAACGTAGAATAATAAAAATAATATTAAATGAAAAGGAATAAAATTAATAACATACATTTAAGAATATAACTATTAAAACAAATCTATCTAAATGAAATTAGAAAATTGGGTTACCTCCTAAGGAGCACCTTACAAAGCTAGATCAATGATTATAGTAAATGGATGAATAATTAAATTAGATAACATAACTAATTAAAACTAAAAAATAATTCCATGAAATGAAAAAAAAAATGCAATGCATAAAGTAGCTAGATATAAGTGAGAATTCCTTTAAACAATCACTATAACAAATTTTATTTTAGCTTAATGGATTATTCAAAATTCTTGGACCATCAGGGGTTTCTAACTTAGATTATATTCTCTTTGAATACATGCTAAAGTTGATTTGGCATCACTAATTATCCTCAACTAATCAATCAATTAACATGCTATTCCAATCTAAATCAAAATCAACTTAACGACAGTGTACCGGTCGCAAGGTAATTGGATTAAAATTATAGAGAAAATTGGATTAAGACTCTAGAATGTCTAACCTATAGAGAAATGTGTGAATACTAAGGAATCAGACTAAAATTATCTAAGGAACTCAATATCTTTAATTTGAAGGGATTAGAGTAACTAAAAAAACTAAAAAGTGTCCAACTTCGCAATTGAACTCCAGATTTATCAAAGGATTACCAATTGATTAATTTGCTAATGACTAGGCCTAAATGACTTAAGTAAGTTATGAAGTGGATTAGAATTTCTAATATAAGGCATTCACTAAATCAAGACAAAGCTATGACTAAGTCACTGTCTTTTCTCTAACATTCTTTGTTCATGGTTTGGTCCACTTATAAGTCTAAGAAGTAGGCTTAAAGTTTAGGAAGTTCTAATCCTAAAAACCATATTCAAGATTAGTGCGTTCATGATAACAAAGGTAGATTTCTTGAATCCTTGAATTAAACCATGTTATTTACTAAATTTTTCAATAATTAAAGTAGAGATTGCAGGACCACTAACCATCTTACATCGTACTTCAAGTGGCTAACTCAAAATAAGCATTATGATCTCAAATAAACAAAGATTATCATCCAATCATGTGTTATAAACTCACTCAAGACATTCAAGAACCTAACCTTAATTAAGATTCAGCTAACAACATCATAAATAAACAAGAAATTTCGAATCATATAAAGGCAGCCCATGTTCTTGACATACATATGAACAAAAAGAGCATGAACAAGAGATTTAATGTTTACAAAGAACCAACTGATAGATAGCCTCCTAACATGTCTATGAACTCTGTTAAATCCTTAAAACAACTTGAAATTACAATATAAAAAGACTGGAAAAGAAAAGGAAAAGAAAAACAAAAAAACTAATGAAAGAAGAAGAGAATATGATTTTGATATGAATCCTCCATTCAATCCATCCTAAACTCTCTAAAAATGATCTTAGGAGCTTCTTATATATGTTAGCTGCAAGTAGGAACAAGTTGGAGCAAGTTGTAATAAGTGAAGAGCAAGTTACAGTTGAAAATCATGTGATAACTACTAAAATGGAACTTGAAGAGCAGAATAATGATAGACTATGCAGGTGCCATTTAAGTCTCTGTCTTTGAAGTAAAATAACGAGCTGTGTGGATGAGTTTCAAAATAATCTAACTTCTTTTACGCTCAAACCCATAAGTATATGGGTCCTAAATTATAGTAAAAAGAGGATATCAATCCCATAGAGATTGAGTTTAACCACCACTTAACTCAGGTTTTACTTTTTTTGAGAAAAAAATTCGAATGATTAAAAACTTGAAAATAAACTAAAATTAAATAAATTAGAAATGAATAATAAAATGGGCAAAGTAAAGGAATTTGATAACCAATGTTTGAGATTAGGGGTCACTTTTATCCCTATTTTGCTCCCCTCTTATGCTATTGATTCAATTGTGCTTGAGCTAAAGATTTCTCTAATGTTTAATTACCCTCTCTCAAGTAGTAATTAGTTGTCCCTAGCTGAAATAAATTAGGATCAATTATGCTATCTCTAGATTTACCAACATCTCCTAACCATTCAATTAGATATTAAGCAATCCTATAGGTAATTTAAACAAATAGCCAAGATCTCTCTTAAATTACTTGAAAAAACTTGAAAATTTATGGGTCTATTGGAAGCCAACTCTCATTGCACTATCTTACATAATTTCCCAAACTCACCCTCTCGGTCTATTGCATGGTATAAGAACAATAAATATCATAAGCATCTATTCATTGAATAAAAAGGAATAAGGTTCCCAAAATAGTTCAAAAGTAACTCCTATAAAATTTTTAGCTACTCATAACAACAAATAATTGACCAACATTCATGTTTTCC
>JAOXYD010000003.1:19771282-19783884 GCA_028565735.1 Pinacopodium congolense | reverse complement strand
TATTTAGGAAAGGTTTTGTAGATTGAGAGATTGTAAGACTAATTCTATCTTACTTCAATTAGGGACAATTAGTTACATCTTAGGAGGATAATAAAACTTTAGGAAATCTTGGGTTAAATACAATTAAATCAATAAGATAAAGGGAGATAAATAAGGATAGAACAACCCCTAAATCTCTACTATTGAATATCTTCTTTAGTTTACTTTCTTCTTATGATTATTTACATTCAAGTTTCGTTAGTATAAGTTTAATTTTCAGTTTCTACCATCTTATTTTACCTTAAATAAAGTGAAATTCAAATCTTTAGATGTCTAGATTCAGTCCTCGTGAGATCGATATCAGTTATACTATAAGTTGTAATCTGTATACTTGTAGTGTAATTAAAACTAGCAAACAAGTTTTTAACGTTGTTACCAAAGATTGATATTTTAGCATCTTACTTGATTTGGGTAATGTTGATTTAAGTTTTATTGATACTTTTCTTCGTGTCTTTGCAGGTGTATGAATACAAGTAGTACGTGAAAATCCACCGAAGTGAGTGACGGAGAGCTTTTAGATATAACAAGATACGAACAAGACCTAAGAAGAGTAAAGCATGAAAACATTATGTAGAGAAATAGGGTTGAAGAAAGAGAACAAGGAATGACCGAGAGAGCTTTGATGGACTTTATGAGGCCCGGATTTAGTCAACAAGGAGTTGCAAGGCCTGCAGTCACGACAAACTATTTTGAAATCAAGCTAGCACTTTTAAATATCCTCTAAAATAGTGTCCAGTTCTATGGATTGTCAGCGGAAGATCTTAATGCTCATCTATACAACTTCTTAGAGATATGTGATACTTTTAGGTTTCAAAGTATGATTGATGATGCTGTGAGACTCAGACTATTCTCTTTCACTTTAAAGGATAGAGCAAAGACGTGGTATAACTCGCTCAATTTAGGACAGATTACTACGTAGGAGCAAGTGGCACAAGCCTTCCTTGCCAAGTACTTATGAGGAGTCATTATATGAAGCTTGGGAGAGGTTCAAAGAGTTACAGAGAAGTTTCCCACATCACAACCTTCTAAGAGAGTTCCTTTTGCAAACATTCTACAATGGTGTAAATCATAATACAAGAGGAACCATAGATGCAATTGCTGGAGATTTTTTAATGCAAAAAACTATTGAGCAGCTTATGATCTTCTAGAACAGTTGGCAAGCAATAGTTGTATGTGGTCAAGTGAGAGGAGTAGGTCAGGGCTAAAGGAGCAAAAGTGGATGATACCAGTTGACTCAATAACAGCACTACAAGCTCAGATTATAACCCTTGCTAAGTAATTTAACAATATGTAAGGAACATCCTCATCTTTTGTTAAAGCCATGTAATTACAATACGAATTATGTGGGTAAGACAACCATGATACAACTAGATGTTTCTTATTAGGAGAGGATGGTACTGAGCAGGTAAATTTCGTAGGTCAACCGTAAAGAGGTAATAACCCCTACTCCAACTCCTATAACCTTGGGTCGAAAAACCACCCCAATTTTTCTTGGAGTTCTAACAATGTAGGAGGCCAAGTGAGAGCACAAGGACCTTTTGGATTTCAACAAGATTGCTTTAGCTCTTTGGAGAATAAGATGGACAAGATTATAAATAAGATGATAGATGTTATGGACAACAGATTCATAAGTCAGGAAGCAGAGTTTGACTGAAATTTGAAGAATCATGCTTCATCTATCCATCACTTGGAGGAACATATAGATCAATTAGCTAACGCTTTATCTTTTAGAAATAAGGGTAGCCTACCGAGCAATACAGAGCCCAATCCAAGGGAGCAAGTAAAGGCCATTAGAGTTATAATTCATTTAAGTCTTTATATTTGAGAGTAAAACAACAATCTGGGAAACATAATGGTGGGTTGCATGAGGTCACTGTTTTAGTCTTGAAATCTAACATTTTTTATGAATTTTTGATCTTTTCTCTACTTTTTATCTTCAATCTTCATTGTACAACATTTATAAACATAATTAAGCATTCTAACAGCAATTTAGGAGTAATGTAGCTTAATTTAACATGAATTGGCTATGAAAATTCTATAAATTCCTAAGCTATCAAATAGTCCATCTAATGGCTTGCTTGTGGTCTCAAAGAACCCTTAAAAGCATCTTCTCCATGGTATCTATTAACAAAGAAGAAATAATGACTAGTAAGTACTCAGGTAGGGTTGATATTATGTCTAATATGGTTGCCCAAACCAACTCCATGGTCTCCCATATCCTCTTGCAACTCTTTTTCTACATCTTCAAGCAAACCTTTTGCTTATTTCTCCAATAATCCTGCACAAACAACAAAAGAATGATCAATATCAGGTGAGTATATATCAATGAAATTACAGAAGTGGATGGGTGTCTCATGGCATAAAATGCATCAAACATTATCTCTCTATATTGAAGTCTCAAGATGAGCTTTCCATGTTGTACATCAATAATGGTTCTCAATGTAGCCATGAAAGGTCTTTTAGGAATGATAGGGATGTCTCGATCCTCCTCCATTTCAAGGACTAAGAAGTCCATCGAAAATATGAACTTATCAACCTTCACGAAGATGTTATTGATGACTCCTCGCGAATAAGTAATGGATCAATTTGCTAATTTAAGTGAAACTATAGTTGATTTGGGCTCCTTCGATCCAAGATTTTTGAAAACAAAAAGAGACATTAAGGTCATGTTTTGTATGGCTTCATAAATAGGTTTTGGTTTCTTTTTTTTAAAACACAAAAACCCAGAAAAACATCATAAAAATCGAAAGAGACAACACACTAATACAACACAAAAATTGATTAAAATAGCACAAAAACCAAAAATAACACACAAAAACCACAACTAAAAACTACAAACAACAATAATACCAAATGACCCCTAAGTTAATGCTTGTACCCAAATCTATCAATGCTCTATTTATATTTAAACTAGGAATAGTGCAAGGAATAGAAAAAATTGCTTAATCTTTAAGCTTTGGTGGCAACTTATTCAATAAAATAGCTTAACAATCCTCATTCAACTTCACAGTCTTATACTTTCTTGAGTCTCCTCTTGTTGTAAAAATTTCCTTTAAAAACTTAGCATAAGAAGGTATCTGCACTAAAAATCTAGCAAAACGAATGTTAATATGTAGTTTCTTAAAAATTTCAAGGAATTTACAAAACTACTTGTCTAATTGTTTACCTTGAAGCCTTTGAGGATTAGGATCCTAAGTCTTATCAAATTTATCATAGGATTAACAAATAACTTGGAACAATCCTCCTTTATAACTGGCTCTTCCTTTTCCTCCTTTCTTGCTTCTTAAATCTCTTACTTTAGTTTCCTTAGCTTCTTCATCCTTCTAACTCTATTCAAATTCTTTAAACTATTTACCACTCCTCAGTGTGATTGCCTTTACATGCTCTCTCAGGTTGGCCTTAATGGTGCTAGGCAATGAACCTGAAGTCCTTTCCTTTAATAAGTAAGCAATCTGACTCATTTGGTTTTCAAGATTTCTAATGGAGGGTTCTTAATTTTGCATCTGAACCTTAGTGAGTAGCACTTCAAGGTTGGATTTTTATATCAGTATAGAAATGGAAGCCTTGAAAACTAAAGGTAGTAGTCTCTGAATATTGCGTGGCTATGGTTGTTCCATCTGATTATTGCTCCAAAAGAAATTTGGGTGATTCCTCCAACTAAAATTATAGGTATTAGAGAAGGGATCCCTTCTCCTATTGTAGTTTCGTATATAATGAGCTTCTTCCTACTATTGTGCAAAGGGGTTCATAACCTAATATTCTAAATATGGATGAACATCTCCAATACAATGATCACAGATGGCACAACTCTTTATAAATGAACTCAGACCTCCCTTAACATTGTGTATCAGACTATCTAGCTTCTTGTTAGAACCTCTATATGAGCTGATAAGGCCACTGAATTGTCCACTATATGAGCCCTTATAAGTCTCCTAGGATGCCTGTCTATATGATAATGAATACTGTTAATGGCCATCTTATCAATTAACTTGTAAGCCCTTTCTAGTTTTTTCCTTATTAAGCTTCCCCTAACCGCTACATCTATAGTTCTTTTAGTCGATTATGTAACCCATATATAGAAAGTGTTAACCTATTACCATGTATAGAGAATCCAAAACTAGGAAACTGTGGCAATTTATCTCTAAACTGCTCCAATGCCTCATATAAGTTGACAACCTTGATAGGTGAAAAAACCTGGCTAGAAACAATTTCATCAACTCATCTGAAGTAATAATTGACACTAGCTACAAAGTGGCTAACCATGCTCTTACTTTGTTCCTCAAAGAAAATGGGAATAGCCTCAGTTTCACTACAAGCTCTGAAAAATCCTTTTTCTTGAATACATTGCAAATATTTAAGAAAGTCTCCAAATGAGTGTTCGGATCCTCCAAAGATAATCCTTCGATCTGAGATGCCTTCACCACAGATATAATACCTTGGGGAATCTTAAAATTAGTTACTGTCACCCTAGGCCTCACAATGTTTGGAATGGGTTAGTTGTTGTGACCTATGGTAAGACCTTTCATGGTTAATTCCCTTCTCACGTCAGGATGCTACACGATCTCTTTCTCACGATGCTCCATGTCTACAAATTGTTTCTCACCTTTAAATTTCTCTTCTTTAACCTTTTCCTCTTCTTTGTTGCTACCTTAAGTCAATCTAGCTTTCTTATGCAATCTATGAGCAGTTTTTTCAATCTCAGTATCAAGTGGCAAATTCTCAGGCTTTTAACCCTGAGTATGCCTAAACAAGATAAAAAAAACTAAAATAAAGAAATAAAGGCACAAAAACTTGAAATAAAACATGAAAAAATCAAACAAAATCAAATAACTAACTAAAATAAGCAAGTAAACAAATGAAATAAGAAATAAATATGAGAATCAACATTGTCTAAACCTAATATCTCCCAAATAGGTCTTTGAAAATGGTGCCAAAAACTTATTTTAGTCTAACTAAAAGCAAAAAAAAAAAAAATCAATTCTAATGTAAACTAAATTAAAAGCAAGTGCACCTTATTAATAATTAGTATAAAACGGAGTGAATCGAGTATCGTACCTAAGGGAACAAAGTTAAAAAAATATATAATTAAACAATGTCCAATTAGTCAAATAACCAAAGTTTGATTGATGTGAAAAAGAATTAAAATGAGCGAATAATGAAATATGCAAAATGTAAACTATGAGTGAATTACAACTAAACTTTACTAAAAGAAAAAATATTGCTAAGGATTTGATTCCAATAGTTTAATCCCTTAAAATTAATGTTGATAGATTGATTTAGGATTTGCTTCACTTAAACAAGATATAAACAATGTTCCTAAAAACAAAATTTCCCTTTTAAACTCAAATTGCCTATTGGATTAAAAATAATTTGGAATAAAAGACATGAATTTCAAGAAGCCTAAGTTTAAGTTCATTAAATCTAGAAATCCTCATACAAGTCTCTAAAGTTGGCTTAATTTTAGATTCAAGTGTGTTACTTAATTGATATTCCAGTAATTAAGCACTAATGGTTATGGATTTTTGATTACCCAAGGCTCTAATCTAGGTCATCAAACTCAATTAGGCAAAATAAGCATCCAATTAGGTTAAAAATCAATTAACAAAAAATGTCATAACCTAATTGTCATCCTAACCTTATCCAAAAACAATTTGCTCACATATATTTATTAAGGTCATAATAAGCATACCCATTGAATGAATTAACAAAATAGAGTCAATATAAGTGTTAAAATGAAAAATAAAAAAGACTAACAAGAATATGGACAGTCCATGAACATTTCTACACCAAATCACCACTTGAAAACCCTAAAAATACATATTAAATGATGATGAAAGTTAGGTAGAAAAATAAGATAAAAACCTATCTATGATAATCATTGATGAGAAGCTGCTTTGAAAACTATGTAAAAGTGATGTAAATAAGACTATTTATACTTCTACAAGTGGCTGCAATGGTAGGGAGTAATTTAGTCAAGTTTGTTCCTTAAAATACAAAAAATGATGTGTAAGAGTGGCCTAAACCATGGTTGATTAACTGCTAAATGGCACTATTTAAATACCATCAGTTAAGTCCTAGAACAAGAATTAAATAGTAGTAGTAGTGAATGACATTTTGTTTAAGGTATAATTATGATACTTCACAAAGGTCTACCTAAGTTTGCAAGTCCTCTAGGGAGTTACAACTAGATACAATCTAAATGGCTATTATAAGGTGATTATACATTTGTAAGGCACATATACACTAGCTATAATAAAGATAAGTGTGGTTCAAATTAAGCTTATGTATAACCAAAATCTGTTTTAGCTTGTCTAGTTCCAATAGAACCTTCCAAGAAAATTTCATAGTTAACACACATTTATGAGTCACGATGATGATATGCTTAATTCAAACTAATATTATAAATCTCCAAGATCTATCATAGCTTGTCTAATTCCAACAAGATAGCCTTCCAAGTAACTACCATAAATGTTTCTAAAGGCATTTATAAAGTTGTTTCCTTATCCATTACTTTCCTCTCTTAAACGTCTTTTGAGCATATAATTACAATCTCCTTACTGTGAGATATTCTATAGACTAGTTGATTATTTCTTTAAAGATTAGTGAGTTATTAAAGATTGGTGAGTTAGGATTTTAAGTCTCCTGAAGGATTCTTGCATTCCTCTCTTTCTATATTCCATACCCTAATCTTCCAAAGACTATCTTGAAGCACAATTTTTGATCTTGGTTCCTCCACTTGGTTTGTTTAATCCACTTCAGAATCTCCTACCAATTAGTCTGAGGACATGTTAGCTGGAACTTCCTTCGAGTAACATGCTATATCCTACCTAAATAGTATTAGTTAAAGAATAAATGGCTATGTAATTCAAGATACAACGAAAACAATCTATAGTTGGTTAGGGCAAATTTTCCATGTAGTATATCATAAATGGATAGCTTCTCATTACTAGTTAAACATAGGATGAAAAGGCATTTAGGAAGAGCTTTAAGGAACCAAACTGTTTTGAACCAATTTGCTATTTAGCCTTTTCTCCTCTAGAAGTCCCAGCAATACTAGTTACTATAGATACTAGACTTATGGTTTAGCCACTTCACCTTATCCCTTGACCAACTATCTGGAAACTAACTAGGAGTTAGACCTTTCAGATCCTCCAACGTATTGGTAGGGAACCTAAATCTGTTATCAATGATAACCTCCCTAATTATAGCTTTGATGTGTATTATACTCTTTAAAGAAGCACATATTTCCACTGCATCTAGTGAGCCCAAATTACACATGTTATCAACCCAAATTTTAACATAAGTTCCATCCCCCAGTTTATAATTAAAAAGGCCCTCTTACTTTATGTTTCCATTTCAATATGTGTGATATTGGCTATGAGGAGTTATATTTAGGCTCACAATTCCAAAATAAATGCTTCCTAAGGTGGTAAAAATGAACCCACCTTACCTGTAAAGACTCCTTATCCATTTTTATCCTCTAAGTTCTCTTAGTCATCTGAACTTTGTTGCCTATTTTCAATTGTAGAATGTTTAGCCATCCCTCCTTCCTTAGAAAACACATTTTTTCTAGCTTATTTTTAATGCATAACGACCGTCTAACCTACCTTTCCATAAGAATCACCTATGCATCCTCTTAATTTTTTTAATAACCCTTATTGGAATTATCAAATGTCGTATCCACTAAGTGTTTAATGAGTTTAGGATAGCATTAATCACTTGAGCTCTTCTAACAAAGATCAAACTTTCATTGCACCAATTTTCAATCCTTCTTTGAATTTTCGATATCAAATGGTAGAACTCTAAGTAACTCAATCTTTGATGGGAAATTGGTATACCTAGGTAAGTAAATGGAAGTTGTTTCATTTCCAAACCTGTTGAATTAGTTCTCCATCTCTCCATATGTCTAATAGATGTTGAGATTTACACCTAAATTTTATCTTTATTAATAAATAAATTAGATAACTTCCTAAACATCTCCAAGGTATTCAAAGTCTAGATATGGAGTGATTGTTAGATTTAGACAACAATAATAAATCATAAGCAAATTTAGGCTATAAATTCCATTTTTACCATATTTACTATAGAATTTGAATTCCCTATTGCTCTTAATGATATGATTGGTTGTTATTTCCAATACTTCCATCATTAGGGTGAAAAGATAAAGGAAAAGAGGGCCCCTTAACTAAATTCCCTTGGCTCCCTTAAATGATTTTGTGGGAAGTTCATTCACTAAAATGCTGAATGATGTAGAAGTTACACATTGTTCAATGCAATTTATAAATTTAGAGGGAAAACCAAAGGCTTACAAGGTGTGGGTAATAAAACTCCAATTAATAGAATTATAGGCTTTATGAAGGTCTACAATTATAGCTTAATTCTTGCTTAAATGCTTTGTATAATGGTTCTTGAAAAGTTCCTACATTATTAGAATATTATAACCTATTTGCTTTCCTTCCATAAAAGTTCCTTATATAGGATTGAAAAGTTTGTTGGGGACAAATTTGAGCTTATTAGATAGGAGTTTGGAGATTACCTAGTATATAAAATTGCAACATGAAACTAGTCTATATTCTCCTAGGAAAGAGGGGATAGAGCTTTTGGGAATGACAGTTATGAATGTTTTTATTGAATTCCTTGTTGAACAATTCCTTAATTGCTTTTATGATCATTTATCTAAATAGATGCCATGATTTTTTAGAAAACATGGCATTCAATCCATCTAGACCCAAATCCTTACTAGTTTTGAGGCTTAACACCACCTTTTCAATATTAGTTGGGGTGATTGGAGCTTTTAAGATTTTCCTCTCCTGTGCTGTAATTTTATTAGTTATAAAGGATTATAGCAGGGATTGAGAGCTCATAGTTGGACCTGTTTTACCAATAGAGTTAGAGAAGAATGAAAAGTTTCATTTAATAGGTCTTCTTAATTTTGTGCTATGGAACCATCCTCCCTTTTCAATATCGTGATTTTATTATGGTTTTTTCCAACTTGAATTGCCTTATGGAAAAATCATGTATTCCTATCTCCATCCAATTGAACCTTTGATTTCTATTTTATCAGGGAATGGTTAGGTTTAATAGTTGTTGCATATTCTACTATAGCCTTCTTGTCTTTCTCTTATAAGGACATATTAAGGGGGTCAACATTAAGGGCTTGTTGTACCTACTATAACTTCCTTTTATTGATGTTTATAGAGTAGCCAGTCTTCATATTTTTAACTCATTAAGCTCCTTTTGTTTTTCCTTAATATTCTTAAATTTCACACAACAAATGTACTTTCTTGACCTTGTAAATCTATAATTCATGCCTTTGGATATAGCAAGTTTAAATCCTTAATCCTAAGCTAGATAATTGTTGAATCTAAAAGGTGAGGGTATCTTTGCAAAATGAGGACCTAATCTAACTTGAATAGGAGAGTGATAAGAGAAAAGAGAATCATTAAACATTGCTTTACTATTGGGGAAGGATGAAATCCAATAAGAATTGAGCAAGGTCCTATCCAATTTCTTCCTTATAAGGTAATTGTCTTGCTATTTATTACTCTATGTATATTGATATCCCTCCATTTTTAGATTCATAACTTAAGATTCTACTGCATACTCGACAAGCTAATCAAAATAATTCCTAAAACTTATGTTCTAGTCAGCTTCGTATATGTACATTACTTAATTAAAGTTAGCCATAATGATCCAACATCCTTGTATAATAGTATGTATCTCTATTTTATTTTTCCATAGACCTTCGTTTTGCAATGAAAAATTGGAGGCATATAAGAAGGTTGTGGATATGGATTTGTTACCTTCCAATAAAACCAATTCTAGGTACACCATCTAATCTATAATTACTTAGCTCAAAACTTTGATTTTTTATTGATCATAAACAATCACTATTCTTTCTTAGGAATGTGCAGAGTGATTATTAATGACTCCCCAATTATTATTGAAGCAAATCACGTTTCTATAATTATTTTCTATTAACTTCATTTCTAGTAGCCCCATTAGGTTGGGTTTAGTTTTTTAAAGAAAATATTGAAGCATAAGTTGCTTCTTAGGTTTGTTAATCCCTCCAACATTCTAAGCCAACATAATTATAATGTAGGAGGAATAGAGCCCTTATTCTTACTCCTCTGGCTAGCCTTTCTTTTTATAATTAGATTAAACTTACATATGATCTTATATATCTCCTCAACCCTTGAAGATCGTTACTCTTACTAAAAATCGTTCTAATTATCAATTAGATTTGGGGTGTCTACTTCATTAGTATGCTTTATAGCATCATCATTCCTCTTCCTTCAGAATTATCTCTTAGCTCTACTTTATGCCTGCCCACTTTAATTTGCCTTACTTAAAGAGATGGCTTTATCTTTTCCAATGAGTTTCCAATTGTAGTGCTTGAGTCTTACACCAATTCAATTATATCCATATATCCTAAATCACTTTGTACCTAGCTTACTCCTCTATAATTAGACCCCTCAATTTCACCTCTCTTATTGATGTACATATAGGCTCTTCATTATCCCTCTATATATATATGTCTCCCATTCGCTAACTTTATTCCTCTTTATCACATTAGTTCCTATCAATATTATTATGTTCATGATTCTCCTTATTTTGTCTTGATAGGTGACTAGTTTATTTCACTTAATTCCCATTCTCTAAATTCTCTATTATAAAGATAGTATAACATTTGTTAACTAGATTGTCTACTATACTAGTAGCATTTAATTCTTGATTAGTAGGTTTTATTGAACCTTTATGAACTGCTTCTTTCTTTATTGATTTGTTATCAGATCATCTAGTCATTGCTTGCTATTTATTCTAGTTCAACTTATTACAATCACCATTTATGAATCTTCTACATGTTGACTTCTAAAATTTATCAACTTTTCTAGATTAAAGTCTCCATTAATTAAAGACCGTGGTTAAAGGGATTTTTTGAACTAAGAGGTGATTCCACTTATATTTTGATGATGACGAAATGTCTTTACTAATGTATTTGTGGAGTTTGATGTGTTTAAGATAGGTTTAAAGGAAACATATCATGAAGATGCATGTATGTTGAGCCTCTAAGTGAAAGAACATGGTTTGATGGGTTTAGACAAGTTAAGAAAGTAGATGAAGATTAATATGAAAAAAGATAAACTTGAAGATGAAAATGGAAGAAGATCAAGTTCAAGACAGTATTTTTAAAGGTGGTTTAAGTGAGTTTATGTAAGTCATCTCTTGGTCTTACCATAGTCTTAAAGGGTTCACATCATTAACAATGCTTTCATGTTTAGTATTTTGTGCATAGGATGCATAATTAAGAAGTATTATGTGTGATTTTTAGGTGTAAAAATCCTTGTAATGTATGGATGAATGCATTTACAGTATTACATGAGATGTAATTATGTATGGTTTGATGAATTAGTTAAGTTATGAGTAAACAATTGTATGTGAATTAGGCATGATTTGTATGGTAAGTCTTGAATAATGAATTATTTGAGATGGTTAAAGAAACATGAGAATTGAAAATTGGTAAAGTATGTGATTTGTTAGGGGTCAAATTCATATAGTTTTAATGGTTAATTTGCTAAATTATGACCCCTAATTCAGTGTTTAATTGCTAAATTAATGTCTTGTTAGTTAAATTTGCAGAATGGAGCTTAATGATGAAGATTTGATCAAAAAAAATGAAGAAAATCTCTTTTTTTCTATCCATTAACGACCCCTTGAGAGGGTTCTGTTAACTGAAGAACAGGGAGCCATTGAAGGGTCCAGCATTCGACTTATAACGGCATCCTGAAAGGGTGTCGTTGTAGGACGATGGGGTGCCATTGTACACAAATTCAATAATTTCAGCTCTAAATCTTAAAGATTTCAATCCTGGCGTGATCCTAATTAATTCCATTGTCTACTAGTACATGTGGGAGGTCCAAGTTGTCTACATAGACCCAAGAAAACTTTGAAAACATGCAGAGAGTTAAAAAAACTTCAGATCAAACTAGTTAAAGAAGCTCTTGCTTCTCTCTTTTGATAGTTTAAGCTTTAAACACTTGTATTTTGAGTTGCTTGTTGATGATTGAAGCTAAGACATATATCTGAGTTTCTAAACCATCATAGGGGGTTTTCTAACTCAGATCATTCACTATATTCTCCTGTTTTTCGGATTAATCAAAGTTAATATTCTTATGTGCATATCCTTGAATGTTCTTTGATTTTCTTGCTAGTTCTTGTGGATTTAAAAGCTGTCGTGGTTTCCAGATCAAGTTAAGGAGTTCAAGACTTGTCCAGAAGCTTTCTAAACACGTTTTGTAACTTCTAAACTACTTTATTCAGCTCATATTTTTAGATCTATCTAAGTATGTAGTGTAAAATGCATATCTTGTATGTTTTGATCCAAATGTGTGGCTAATCATTTCTGTTGCTATATATTGATGTTTTAATGCTTGAAAGAGTTTAAATGCATGTTTAAATGTCTGTATTTTGCTTATTGAAGATCTTAAAGAACCAATTTTAAGCTAGCCACTTAAGATTAGTGTTTAAGATAGTTTAAGCATGAGAAATCATCTTAAATTGTT
>JAOXYD010000003.1:19760899-19771182 GCA_028565735.1 Pinacopodium congolense | reverse complement strand
CATAAACTCAAAACATTAGTGATTAAGAATGTTTTGTTATCATCAAAACCAAGATTGGAACCTCCCTTGGTTCAACAGTATGATTTATACTTTATAAGAGATCTTTTAATAATAAATTTATTCCAACATATAAAGAAGTAAAGAAATTATTAGGAGTCAAACATATTCTGTATAAACCATATGATAAGAAAACACTACTACTATGTTTTGAATCATATGATAAATTTACAAAAAAAGTTGCCAACAATAAAATTATCCCTTCTTTATTTAAATAGAAATAGAAACTCAATTCCATCTAAATGATGATACATAAATGTGTTATACAAAATAACTTTAAAACCAGTATCTAAGTTTAAGCATACAACTCATACGAAATTTACATGAACTTCTTCATCATTGTCCTTAATATATTTTGAATCATCCTTATTTGGTTGTTTCTTAGATATGAACCCTAGTATAATGGTAGAAACAAGAGTAGAAACTCCACTATCCGGTCACTAAGAATTAAATATGGATATAGCAACATAGGATGCATGACTAATAGAATATAAAGAGTTACCTAATTATTCCTATTTTTCTTTCCATTTTTATACTTTATGCAGTCCTTTTTATGACCCCTTCTTCTTATAGAAGGAGCATTTCATACTCTTTATAATATCATTAAGTTTCCTTACTCATTAGTCTGACTAACATCTTTAGGTGGAAGGAATCAAAGAGACTTACCTTTGCTTTTGAAAACTCTAATTTTACCTTTAGATTTGGTACAAGAAGGGTTGTTTGAGAAGTGCTTTTTAGTTTCTCTTCCTCTAGCATACAATGGGAAATCACGAAGTTAGTCCTCTAAGTCTTATCATAGTATTATAATTGGTAACATGAACACCAAATCGAGAGAAAGGGTATAAAGGGCTTGGTGTATATTGCAATTATCATAGATGGTAAAGTTTAAGGCTTTAAACCTACTCTACATATACACCATATTAAGGATATACTCTCTCACTTACTTATCTTTGTGTATCTCATCAAAGAACTTCCTTCATCAGAGTATAAATCTTAGCTTTAAGAGATACATGGTAACTCTAAGAAACATTATTGCGAAATTCTTTAGCTATGGCTATAGTAGGAAGTCTCCTAAGAAGATTATTTAAAATAGACATCTCAATTATCAAATAAGTCAACCTATTTGACCTTTCAGAAGTTGTATAGGCTACTGTTTTAGCATAAGTACTATATGATATGCTAGGAGATGACATTTTAATTTTCATAATCATGTCAATATCTGTAATCTCCAAGGCAAACTCCACATCTTCCTTCCATTTTTTAAAATTAAAAGCAACAAAGGTTTTAATAATTACAATATTATTATTGATAGAAAAGGTGTTTGCAAAATAAATAATGTATAATGTATTATATAATCAGCATAAATGTAAGATAATAACAACACAAAAAATCATAAACAACATCTATACTAAGCATATCATCTAATATATCATAGAACACCTGTGGACAGAATACATAATATATATAGATGAGACCTCCACATAAAATTGGTGAGACCTACACCATCAAATACTGTGATTCTACAAATTATGGGTATATAAACCACTTAAGAAATGACTTTTCTTCACTTAATGATTTTATGCACATCTCCATATTTCATACAAGATAAACACTTGTAAGCTAAATAACAAAATATAAAATTAGAGACATCTGCCAACATATACGTTAACATAGTCCTAATACAAACTTAAAAGGCTATTATAATGACCACAATCTTATTGATACTCAAATTGCTTCACAAGCACAAAGAATACTTACCTCTGTATAAACATAAATATATGATACTTACCTCTGTATAATGTAAATTCTATAAATATCTAGTTATTATCATATAACAATGTTGAAAACACATTATCAATATCATTATATTTAAAATTCAACAAAAATAAATTGAAAAAGTGAATAATCAAGCAGTACAGAATAATAAATAACCTTATGATATATCAAAACCACATATATCTCTATCAAGTCAATTGCAAGAAAATTCACCCAAATCTAACTTTAATATAACTTGATTTGAATTTTTTTGAAGTTTAACCTTAGTTATTACCAATGTAATATTTTTGGAAAAATTCAAAACTTAACTTTATATACCTATAGGATCCCAAAAATGATCTAAATTGAATTTAGAGACCATTTTGTAAAATATGAAAACATTGAAATTTTTTAGTCTTATAACGTTGTTGACGTTAATAGATGATGTCACATTACATTAGCAATGCATATATGGCTATAGACATGTGTATTCTCCACATGCACACCATTGACACCTTTGTGACTTGGATGGCACACGCTCATATGGTTAAACACAGGAGACACAAGAGACCATTATGGCGTGTACATCTCACTCGTCTTTCACACATTGATAAGCATCAAGCTACAAGTTTGCCATACATCCCAAATCTTCTTGCATGCATGATAGGTGGCTAATATGTGCCGTTCAACTGCCAGATGAGGGACAAACACAAACTAGATAGCAGATAGATTTGCAATGATCCCTCACCAGATTTCGACAATTTTGGTGAGAAAAGTCATTAAAACATCATTTTTATGAATTTTTCCTATAAAATTCATGTATAATCCAATCTAAGTAATAAATGTTTAGTTTGTTCAAGTAAAGCAGATTATTTCTTTGATTTCCTTATAAAGAAATTAGGAAATCTCCATCCAAATTCATACAGTCGTGGAACTAATTCTGATACCATGTGTGAAAGAACTTTATGATCTACCTAGAATCATCCATGAACTTCTATGAATAAAAACAAGAGATAATGTGGAGTTAACCTACTTTTTTATTCATCCTTGATAAATAAATTGTTGGAATCTTTGAACAAGCTCCTAAATCACTTAAGTAAGCTTGTCAACCTTATGAAAATGTAGTTGAAACTTTTGATTAACCTTTATGAAAGTTGCTCTTAATTAATTGTACTAAATCTTTTTACACCTTTCTTGATATTTGGATCTGTTAATAGGTTAGAGGAAACTGTATATTCAAAAACCTTGCATAAGCAAATATAAGAGATCTAGCATTATTTATAGGTAACTTTATTGAATTTCTCATTTACATACTCGATAAATACTCCATTCAAATTGAATGGATTTTATTTTCTTCATTGAACTTAGACATTTTTTATTAGATCCATAATTGAGTTTTCTTCATTATCTTCAACCTCGTCAAATTTAGTTATCTTAACTTAAATTTTTAAATGTTATTAATCAATAATTGTCCAACCATTTTAAAAAAATTTCTATCACTCTATACCTTCCTCACAACAAAGTTAAGCAAAAGTAATTACCATAAATTTACTAAAATAAATCCATTAATCAAATGAACGTCATTATAATTTCATCAGCTTCTATGTCAAGTTTAAAGCTATGGACTTAAGTGGTGATATCAACTGCAGTGTTGACATGCAGTGTTCAATCTTGCATTATTTCTGAAGCTCTTGGAATTTCATGATTTTGAGGAGGCTGCTGATCATTTGAATTCCGCTCGCCGTTCTCTTGAGAAATTCCGCTCTGCTCCCCGGGGAAATTTGTTCGGACAGAATATGCCGATGGACTTGGTTCACCGACTATAGGTTCCATAAATTGAATTTGATGATCATTCACAGCATTTCTTCTCATAGTATGCGAAGACAGGTCCCTGTTGTAAAAGTTCCAAAATAATGTAGTAGCTCTTTGCTTCAATGACCTGGAATCAGGTGTCATTATGACATCCCATTGTTCATAGATAAACATGGCTAAGAATACTAATAGAGCTAAAATTGAAGCTACACCGGCAATCAAGAAGAGACCCCAGAAACTTTCGATACCGAGACTGTTGGATGAAAGAGAGGTGCTTGCATCAGGACAACTTGCTTCTCTGCCAAACCATTTCTCTTCTATTTTCTTCATTGTTTCTCCTTCTGTCACTCCTAGAATTGCCCTGGAAACATCACTTACTAATGGAGAACCTCTAGGGAACACCTGAAATAATGATACATTGTTACAAAAAACTAGTCAAACCTATATCATAAAACTAATACAACAAGAGGAGAAGTTGAACTTACGAATCCAAAACCATCGGTTTTAAATGTAGGTTCAACGGTGGTATATTTGGAGCAATACTTTGCTTGAAACAATTTTATGAATGGTACTTCGTCGAATGCTGCAGTTATACCACCATTGCCACTTCCTTTGGTAAACAGTGCATCCCATTCTTCCAGAGTTTCGTAAACCAAGAGCTTGGATTCGTCGAAACCTAATTGTTTCAAGAGTCCAAAAACGAATGAGCCCTTCTGGTAGCCAACATAAGCACCATTCTTGATAAGTTCTTTCACGTTAGTAACTGTGGGCTGGAGCTTTTGGACTGTTAGAAGACTTGTTAAACTGGCTGTGTAACTTTGTGTCAGAATCAACACAACGAAACACCATATTACTACGACGAATCTTGCCAAATTGCTAAGTACTCTTTCCCCTGTAAGATAAAGTTATATACATTAACGCGTACAACTTCATGTGAAAAAAAAAAGATAATGTAGAATAATATTGCTGTAAGTCAAATGAAATTTCTAAATTATCATAAATATTGATGGGAAATTACTCTGGGCAAAAACCATTGTAGAGAAGGAAAACCAAAAACTAGTGCCCGCTTGAAAAAGAAGTGGCCCTCGAAATTCTTCATTAATTCTGTGCTCAAGAACCCAGATCACAAATCCAATGAACATGAAGAAGCAAATGCAAGCGAACCAAAGATCCCAAGTCAAAGGCTTCAAGAAAATCCATGCATTTTTACTTTTGTTGTCTTTGACAGGTACGACCATTGATACTCCAGATTCTGTGTATGGGAGTGTAAAGTCGACATAATTGGATCTGTTTAATCTAATTGTCACATCTCCCACCACAACATCATAATTCTGTTGGTATCACTCAAATGCCAAAAGTGTCGTTAGAGAAAGAAATGAAATGTGTAGCCAAAGCCTAAAGATTTGGGATTTTAATGAGATATCAAAACAAAAGTATTACGGAGATCTAGTGCTTTACCCCCAGGTATACTTGATAGACCAGATCATTGTAAGTTCCAGCGCTTGTTCCATTAGGGAGCTCGAAGGGGAAGTAGTCGAATGGCAAAGCATAAGGCAACAATTTCACTACAGCTTCAAAAACATCAATGCAGTAACCTTCGGCATCAGAGGAGTTGGTAATAGGGTCTTTAGTCACCTTTAAAAATTCCGTGAAGCCAGATTTTACTGGCACTCCTATTCTCAACCTTTTCCCTTTTGTCGGAATCTCCCAACCCTTGGGAACAAAAGTTGCTTCTCCTGGCCATATGATAGGTGCAAGACTGGTATTGGATGTAGAATATGTACTTGAAGTGCTGCTATTTGTTGGTCTATTCAAATTTCTGACAAGTCCATTTTCTGCCGTCCAAAATCCAATGCCTCTAGCTCCATCACCATTCAAATTGATTATCTGATAAGGCGACATCTGTAACTGCCGATTAAGAAAGCTGAAATTTCCTGAGACGCCCGTGAAACTAGTATTTGACAATGCTTGAAGAAGGTTCGGACCAGACTGATAGACCCCAAAATTGTCAAGATCAGTTGAATTAATTGAAACGTTAGGCTTTTGGAAGCCTAAGTTAGTAGTTCCAGCTTTCTCAACAGCCATCGCTAATGCTGTCATAGCATCATAGGCCCATAAACCATAAACGTTCAAATCAGCATCCATTGTATCAGGATTATCCTGCATGAATTTCCTTTTAAACCGATTCTGGACACTTGTTAACTCTTTCGTTTGGGGAACATAAGGTTTCACTCCTAACACACCTTGCATGGAATTCAGAACTGAAGAGTTCATGGAACTCCAGAAGTCAGCCAATCCATCAGTGATAATCCAAACATATCCTGGATCCATCATTCCAACCTTATCAGCTTTGACGAAAAGTCGAGAACCAAGAGTCGGGGACATGTGCACGATAAAAACTCTAGTTTGCATAGCCACTAACTTATACAGCTCTTCACCAAGTTCATCATCAGTGGCCGTCGGAGAAATGGCACTCCGATACGGGACTCGAGCATCAACTGCTTCCAAAGCATCTGTCAAAAAAGGTATGATTCCACCACCAAATTCGTCGTCCACGTACACAGGGACCACTTCTCTCCATCCAAAAGATTTGACTATGGCACTTATAGCTTTCACTTGAGTTGCATCGTCCTGTGTGGCTCGGAAAAAGTAAGGACTCCTGAGAGAGGTCAGGGAAGGACTTGACGCAGTAAATGAGATAATGGGGACCTGAGCTTTTGCTCCCATTTCAATTACAAAATTGGCCTGCATCGATGTTGGTGGCCCTAAGATTGCCTTCACTTCCACATTTTTTATCAAATCTAGGCCTGTCATTTTCATAGGAAAATTTTTGCAATGTTATTCTTAAAAAAATGAGTAGATATTAACAAAACATCAGGATCTTTGAGGGTCATAGCTTCAAATTATAAAGAATCTTGTTTAATTTTACAACATTTCTAATAAATAATATGCAAAATGCTAATTTGATATCTAATTGCTGCTTGAAATGTAAAATGCAAGCCAACTTTTCAACTTTATTGTTCTCTTTAGAAAATTTAATTTTATGCCGCTAGGTTTTTCTAAAACTAATCTATGACATTGTTCTCTTACTTATATGAAGTGTTATGCGTAAATTATGAAAAGAAATTGTTGGTCCAACTTTTCTTGACTTTTAGCATTGCTCCTTCAAAGTAAAATCATGTGATCATCAAATAACGGCATGTTTTTCTAGAGTAAAAACAAGTATATATTTTGTCCTACATAATATGGTGGCAGTCGAAGTCAACGCTTTGTTTGCATCCAATCATTTCCATCCTACTACTCTTACAGCTTGCTGTTTCTGACTAAGTTCCCCATTTAACTTAGTATGCCCACAACTAAACCTAATTCCCCCATTTAATTACTACGGAGCTTTTAATTTTAATTTTTTAAACACAGAAGTTAATGTAAGTTTTTATCATTAATTTCGTATTTTATCATTAATTTTATATTTTTATTATTAATTCCTGATTTTTACTAATTCTTGTATTTAAAAAATCAGAAAAAATTAAAATCGAAAACTAAAACAAACAGGGCTACGAATGCAACTAGTTGGAGCACAAAAATTGCTATTTTTCAATTTTCTTTCTGAAAAAAGAATTACAAAGAACTACATAAATAGCTATCTGCATGGATAGCTTAAAGGTTCCGAGCTTTAAGGGGTACGCACGTGGGTATTGTCAAATACCTATATTACCATTCTCGCGTAAGTAGACGACTTCCAATTTTAAGTCTACGAGCTTAATACAGTTTTAATAGAAGAAATACTTGACTAAGCAACCATTCTGTTAGTCAACCCATTATACATAATTAACATGCACCCAGTTCTCGAGAATTGAATAACATGTGAAAGAATCTCATCTATATCCAAAATATTCAGTAAATTAAAGCCTTATTTAGTTGGATTTCTATGTTTAATTTTTGTTTCTTATTTTTTAAAATATAAAAACTAAAAAAAAAGTAAAAAAAACAACATATTAATACAATATAAAAATTTTAAAAATACACAAATAAAAAATACACAAAATTCAATACAAAAATATATAATTCATAATTTAAAACTACAATCAACTACCTAATTAAACATATCTAATATTATAAGAGGTTTTCACCGTGGAATATCTAATGTTATAATATATATGAACTTATATATGCACCGCGTAGTATATATCTTAAATGAAAATAGACAAAGTCTTTTCCTAAACATAGCTATACTATAATAGATATTATAATGCTTTACAGGCTCTAACAAAAAGTCATATCATATTTTTCAGAAAACAAAAAAAAAAAAACCCAAAAGTCGTATCATGTTCAGTACTGTTTTCATCTTTGAGGTTTCTAAGAGTTATTCCCCTGGCTACCACATTTTGCCCACGCGGAACGGCGAGGGGTATGAAGTCAAAGATAAACCGTGGGGGGAAATTTTCATATAAGCTTGTATATCTAAAGAAAGAAAAAAAAAAAAATTTATGATGATAATGTATAAACAGAAGAAACACACATAAAGTCGTCAAACCAATTATAAGTTGACACAATTCATCAGGCGACTGCTAATTACTTTTGCACGAAATCCATATTACCAACGATTATGAGAAGAAAAGCATGAACAAATGGATAATGAAAGCAATCGAAAAGAGTCGGTCGAGTAAAACCTGCGGCAGCTGCTTCGACTACATCCTCCTTGGAATTTCTAATGGAGAGAACCAGCCTGGTTTTGTATCGGTCACCGTGAACGGAGTAGAAGTCTGAAATAGACATGTTAATACAGCTCAACACCACCTTATCGAATCCAACGTCCAGGTTCAGAATGACTCCTACATTCACCGGAATTATTGTGCCGTTCTGCGCCATGGCCATTTTCATGGACAGAGAGGCAAAGAAAATGAGCATGAGAAAGCTTTCAGGAGGATTGTTCCCCATTTTTGTATGGTATGAATCGAAAGAAACGTTTGAATTTTTGTGGGTTTAACTTGCTATGAGCAGAGGTGAACATATATAGACAGACATGCACACAGTTATGTATTAAATTATTTTTATTTAAATAATAAATAGGAAATGAGATTGAACTTATAGTGAAGAATCTTAGCATAGAACGCATCTGAGTTTTGTGTCACCACTTATGGACAAAGATTCAAGGAGTAGGATTATATAAAATCAAATGTTAACAAGAGTAGTGTCAGTTAATTGCGCGTATTAAATTAGACTGCTTATAACGAGTACGTTTAATATTATTTTTTATTTTTATTTTTATTTTTGTATGTATATTAATTTTTGTGTATTTTTTTATTTTACACTTTATTAGTATGTTATTTTTTTTAATTTTTGTGTTGTTTTTTTATTAATTTCTATATTTTAAAAAATCAAAAATAAAAGAAAAACAAACATGGTCTAAGGCGATATGCAATTTTACAATTTTTTGTTTTTGCTCCGATGCATATAACTTAACCTTATTTTTATCAGAATGACTGACATTTCAAATATTGTAAAAGATGCAATTTTATGTGTAAATTTTAGTTGTTTTTAAAATATTAATATTACTTTAAATTACTTCAAAAACATTTTGTGATACTTTTATTAAATTTTAACTGAACTATTTTAAGGAAATACCTACTAAAATCAGTTAAGATTAGTCATATAAATTCTGTTAGATGTGTAATAGGAAATTACATAAGTTTTTATCATTACAATAAATAAGAAGCAATACAAGATTGGTCAAGCTATCAGGGGGGGTATAAGACTGCAAGTAGCAAACCCGGGGAGGTAAGACAGCAAGTAGCAAACTGGTGAAGGCCAGAATTATTCAATAAGTACAGTAACTACCTTCAACCCCCGTACCTTCATGAAGACTTCCTATAAATTCAGACCAAAGATGATGAAGGAGACCAAGCAACCCCGGCTTCTCCTCAGGAATCACTACAATTAAGATGCAATTGGTGATCTATAATTTGCATTCTAAATAGGTTCATTAGAAGAGTAGTTTAAGGCTTTCAGCCTTCTCAAATCATAGAAGATCCTCATGTTCCTTTCTTACCATATCTACTCTCTTAAGGGGTTGTTTTGTATCAATTTTATTTTAATTTTAGTTTTTTATTTTTTAAAATATAAAAATTGAAAAAAAAGTACAAAAACAAAAAAAACATATTAATATAACACAAAAATAAAAAAACAGTATAAAAATTTAAAAAATATACAGAAACCAATACAATAATATAAAAATTATAATAAAAAACTACAACAACAATACCAAATGACTCATTAGTATATATCTTAAATGTAAACCATCCTGCAAACCAGATACAAATGAAGAAATGTTGCAAAAGTCTAGAATTTTTCTTCAGATATGAGTGATAAAATTTTTGTTTGAATAACTTAACAAATATTTAACAAAAATTATGTTTAAATATTGTTAACGCTACAAAAAGAATCAAGACTATTAAGACTTTATTGTGATAACTCTGCAACCATTTTCTTCTCGAAGAATGATAAGTATTTAAATAGTGCGAAAAACATGGATTTAAAATTCTTATTTGTGTAAGAAAAAGTGCAAAAACGTAGATTGTCAACCCAATGGGTGTCTTGAATGCAGTCCTATATGCCCAAAGTGCATCATCCAACTTCATAGACCAATCTTTTCTCGAAGA
>JAOXYD010000003.1:19724004-19739674 GCA_028565735.1 Pinacopodium congolense | reverse complement strand
TCGTTTTGGAGAGTTTGAAATGTAAGACCAAAATTTTCTATTAATTCAATTGCAAGGCTCCTCTTCAATGCTTCCAATCACTTCTAATGTTCTTATTTTCAATATAAATTTGTGTCTAATAATTAAATCTACATCAAAACATAATATAAACACAAAATAAGCATTTAAGAACTAAAATAAATTTGAATTCATATTGAAATACATATGAAAATATCATATAATTAAACCTTATCAACAATAGATGCAGTAGTTGGGGGATCTCTAATGTGAAAGATGATAGTTGTAGCAATATTACATGCTATAGGAGATGACGAGTAACAGTTGCTTGCAGACTACAGAAAGTAGTAGGCAACTACCTCTAAAGGAGCAGAAGAGTGTTATTCTTATAGATTCAGTGACTGCCTTACAAGATCATATGTAAGCAATGGCTAAACAATTAATTAATTTGCAGGCTACTTCATTAACATCTTTGAAAGTAATACAACATTGATATAAGTTATGTGGTCAGAAGAGTCATGTAACTATAGAGTACTTCTTAAAGGCTAACAGTGAGATATAACAGATGAACTACATAGGAGCATTACAAGGGGAGCCAAGTAATAACCCTTACTCTAGTACTTATAATTCGGGGTGGAAGAACAACCTAAACTTTTCTTAGACTAATATTGCAGGTACTAATATGAGAGTATAAGGACCACTAAGCTTTCAACAATATAGGCTTGGTGCACTGGAATCAAAGATGGACAAGCTCATGGATGTGCTTAGCTTTAATTTTAATAGCCAAAAAGAAAGCCAGAAGAGGATGGAAGAAAAATTCAATCAAATAGTAAGGAATCATGCCTCTTCCATCTATAATTTAGAGGATTAAATTGGGCAACTAGCCAATACATTATCAATAAGAAGCATAGGGAGTCTCCCAAGCAATATAGAGCCTAATAAAATAGTGTAGCTAAAAGCTATCACACTTCGAACTAGAAAAGAACTAGATGAACAAGTGGAGAAGAAGGTTATACCCCATAAAGAAAAGGCCAAGGAAAATAAGAGGAAGAGAAGGAAGCCAAGCCATATATGCCACCTCCACTTACATTCCTAAGATTCCATTCCCACAAAAGGTTTAAGAAGAATCAGATGGATGAAAAGTTTACTAAATTTTTAAAGAAGTTGAAGAAGATATAAATTAATTTTTCTTTCATGGAGGCGCTGGAGAACCTGTCAAAATATGCCAAGTTCCTCAAAGATATCCTGATCAATAAAAGAACTTAGGATGGTAACCAAACGATGTCTTTAACTGAGAGTTACAATTCAATCATTTCTAGTAAAATTCCACCTAAATTAAAGAATCCAGGGAATTTTTCTATCCCTTGTGTTATTGAAAATTTATAATTTTCAACGTGCTTATGTGATCTTGGTGCTAGTGTTAACTTAATGTCATTTTCTATTTTCAGGACATTAGAGTTTGGAGATATAAAGTCAATAGTCATGTTTATACAGTTGTCAGATCAATCAATTAAGAGATCAGTTGGTGTGGTGGAAGACATGCTTATTAAATGAACAATTTCATCATTCTAAAAGTTTTTGTGGTGTTGGATTATGAGGAAGATAGCAATTGTCCATTGATTATTGACTGATCATTTATAAATACCAGAAGAGTGTTAATAGATGTACATGAAGGGAAGTTGATTCTTAGGATTGGGGATGAGTAGCTAGAATTTAATATGAACAAGATATTGGAGAATACAAAGGAGGGTAGTGCTTGCATGAAGATAGATATGATTAATGGGTGTGTGAAGGAACTAGAGATGAATCATGATGAAAAAGTGGATGTGAAAGATGATAAAGGTGTTGAGAAGGGTAAGAAGTTAGGTGAGAAACTAAAACAGGAACTTTTAGGAAGAATGAATGCCCCAATTTCATTCTCCTTTGTGAAGTCACCCATACTTAAATTACAGCCCTTACTTCCATACTTAGGACATGCCTTCTTAGGGGAGGGAAAATACTACCCATTATCATTCTTAAAACCTTGAATTTGGAATAAGAGAAGGTAGTAAACACGAGAAAGTGGAGGATTAAAGCAAGGTTGAAGTTGATTTCAAGTAAACTCAAAAGTTGATAGAAAGCACCATTTCAAGTCGATCAATTTTACAACACATGGACTCTTTGAATGGAAAAATTAAAAGCAAAACATTCTAGGTGAACAAGCATCATGGAAAGCTATATTATGGAGAATTTCCACTGAAAGAAAGGGACGTATTCTCTTGCCGTTCTCTTATTTCTTAAATCTAACCAGACTATGATCAAGTTAAGGACCTTAAATTATTATGTTTTTGTTTGTTGTTAGTTTAATTTTAATTTGAGTATTGAATTAAGTTCTTAACTATTTTTTCCTAAGTTGTTTAAATTCATTAAAATTATTAACATTTTAGTGTTTGTATGTAGGTATAGATACTTTGAAATTTTTTTGGTAAAAATTTTTTAAAATAAAAATAAATAATAATAATAATAATGAAAAAGAAAAAAATTATTTATATGCCACCATAACTACATTGTCACCAAAATCTTGTTCAAATCCATCCAAACTAGGTTTTGTTTAAATCTTCGTGGAAAAAGAATAAGCGATTCACCAGCCACTACGTCTATGGATCCCACCAAATCATTAAACCTGGCAGATACTTGCTCTTTGATCATTGATTGACCTCCTTCTGAATTCAAATTTTTGTGTGTATTGGTCTTCGATCATTTAGTTCTGAATTATATTATGTCGTCTTGATGGTCTTTTTGAATTTATATTCAAATAAAACATTTTGAGTTGAGCATCACTACAGGCTAGGACCATTCCTAATTGAGGCCAATGATAAGTCTCATGAAAGAATGCTTAACCTTTTCGATAAAGCACGTTATACGACAAAAGATTGAGGAATGAATTTCACATCTTTCCATTTCCACATTAGCATTATCAAAAGTTCGTTCCTCTCCCATCTCCTTCCTCTCCCTATGGTCGAGCTCAATTACAACGACCTTATGTCATTTCTTTTATTATTATTTTTGCATAAATCGTTTTAATTTTTTTTCTTTTTCATTTTTATTTATTTTTACTTTATTTATTATTATTATTTCTTTTTTCTTTTTTCCCTAAAGCTTTAATTTGTTTGAAACTTTTCTCTCTCCAAGTGTAGCCCCTTTTCTCCTTCTTTCTATTTTTCAACTTTTTTTCCCCAAATAATCAACTTATATCCAATTTTTTTTATTGATCTTCCATCAATCTTGCATTAATCCTAACGTTTTCACTTCCTTTTAGCTACAAATCACACTTTCTTCTTTATTAATTATTGTTTTCATCTTACTCCCCTTTTACCTTCTCTTTTGTGTTTATTTATAATTTTTGCATAGTGCTTATTCCCATAGCAAGTAAGGGAAGACAAGTTGTAGGAAATAAACAATATAAAGGGAAAGAGGTTGTTTCCAATTAAGGAACGTAAGATATAGCTAACAAATTTGATGCTCCTTTTCCAATCTTTAATCATTAATAAGGTATAAAATTCCTACAACTCAAGGGGTAAATAGAACAAATGGAACGATAACAACGTCATCATAATCAGAAGCTTTTGAAAATTTTTAAAATGAAAGGGATTCAAGTGTCATATCCCATGTCGTCTTCATTAGAATTCTCATAAGTTTTCTTGCTCTCGTCTAGTTCTTACTGTTTTATTTTTGCGTTTCTTTCATATGTGTTATTGTACGTTGCTCTCCTCCATGTTGAGGACAATGTGTGGTTTAAGTATGGGGAAGGGGTCATGTATTTCTCCATGCATTTTTAATTTGCATATATCATTTTAATCATGCATTTGTAGGTTTAAACTTAGTTGAATTAGGTGTATTTATGTTGTGTCATGCATTCTAGCAATTAGTGTGAGTATATCAATGGTATGAAATTGAAGGAATATTCTTTCCTTTGAATATGAATAGTTGAGAATGAAGAAGTATCTATCTCGTGGAACCCACTTCTTGATTGTCTTTTTATAGAATATGCGCCTTAATCAAGATATTCTCATCTAGGTTTTGACTTTTGACACTTGTTGATTGCATTTGATAATAACTTGGACTTAATTAGCTGGGCATCACTAGTGATTCTTTATAAGAATGAATTGGTTCAGAAGAAAGGATATAGAATATGCTTATTCAATTCATCATTCCTATTCCGTTAGCTTTCATAAAAACTAGGCTAAAAATAGAGCTAGTAGCTAGTTGTGAGTCGTGATATAGCCAAAAAAAGAAAAATAGAATGACACTCAACCAAGCTTAAACAAATGAACTCAATTAAAGTCGAAATATTGAGAGAATCATTGAAAGTAAGAACAAAAATGATGTGCTAATGTGGAAAATAAAATCTATGGACCTTATTTGGATTATCATGATATTTTCATGAATGATTGCCCATTGATAAACTACCTTCCACTAGTAACGCTATCAATGCATGAGTACATATGCCATGGGTTTGAGAATAGGTGATTAACATCCTACTTAAGGTGCATCTTTCATGTAAAGACCTTCAGGATACGAGCTTCATAACATAAATAGTTTGGATCTTCTTGAATGATTATGTTTAAAAGCAAGTGAATTTCAAAAGTCTTATGCCATTATTACATTTTCATCATTCTCATATTCATATAGTTGTTGCATCTTGTTTAATTGATTTGATTTATGTGCTTGTATTCTAGTTTTTCGTGGGCACAATAAAAGTTTAAGTATAGGGATGTTAACAAGGTTACATTAGAAGTTAATTACATAGTGGTATAATGTGTTAGTATGCATGTTTATGATGAGAATTGGATGACTTAGACTCATTTTGATGTTATTATACTGTTTTGATGATGTTTTAATGTGACGTTTGTTGATCTTGGGCAAGAATTCTATCACTTTAGTGTGAATATCTAATGCAGGTTCAGGTGGAATTGACTTAGGAAGCACCTATGGACTTAAAGGAGACGTGTAACCAAGTTAAGGAGTTAGAGCATCCAGTTATGAGGCTTCATACCAAATATAAAGGCTATATGATGAGTCATGAAAAGTGTACAAAGGAAAGATCAAGACAAGCTGAGCTAAAGAAACAAATTTGGTACAGTTGAGTTTCAGAAGGCATTAGGTGTACTTATAGAGCTCCAAATGTTATGAAATGTTATATAATGCTAACATTAATGTGAGGAGCCTACATACCAAATTTCATGCAATTTGGTGGTCTATAGACGAAGATATATTAAAAATACCGAGCAAAAGTTAAAGTTGGAAAAGCTAATATGGAGGGATGATGTGGAGTGACTTGTTTAATTTAGTTCTTATATTATTTTAGACAGGAGGAGACATGAAGAAACCCTAGAAGCCACCATTGGAATCCTAGGGAACATACAAGACAAAAATAGAGGGTTTTAGGAAGAGAAAAACATGAAGAGACTCAAGAATAAGGAGGAGAATTAAGATTTAACAAGTGTTGTCTAGATTTCTAGTGAGAGGGCCATCATCATCATCACTAGTTTTCTCTTTTCTTTTTCTTCCCTTTTGATATTCAATCTAAATATTATTTATTTGAATATGATTATGGATTTCTAAATCTAGTTTAGGGATTGTTTTTGAATTTTTTATCCAACTATATTCTTATTGATTTAATACATAATTATTTGTGTTAACTATTAAACTGATAATCACTTTGAATCGAGAGATTATTTTGATTTATTTACGTTAGGGTACACAATGAGAGTTGGTAACTTAATAAACCTGAAATTAACTAATTAATAGGTAATTGAAGAGATATTTTAATTACTTATTAATTGTCCTTAAGATTGATTCAAATTCAATTGCATGTTTAGGAGTTGTGTTATGAACTAAGAGGTTATAATTAAGCCCTTAACTATTTCAATTGGGAGTAATTGATTAGATATCAAAAGAGGTTAGTCAAATAATTATATATATAGGATAAAAAACAATTAAATAAATAAGGAGAAAGAAAGATAAATAAGGACATAATAACCCATAAGTCACCACTATTATCTTTTTTATTTTGCTTTATTCTAAGATTAAATTCATTCAAGATTCGTTCTTTTAGTTTAATTTTTAGATTCTATAATTTTATTTTATCTTATCTTAAACTATGTGTAATTCATATTTTTAGGTGTCTAGATTCAATCTTCGTGAGATCTATATTAGTTATACTATAAGTTACGATCTGTATACTTGTAATATAGTCAAAACTAGCAAACATAAAGCCCTTAGTTTCATTGAGCTTTAAGTGTATTTGGTTTCTTGTAAAGGGGATTACTAAATTTTTGGGTTAGTTAAGCACGTCAAGGCTCCTCTTTATTATATAAAGATTTATTAAAAGTTTACTCTTTACTTTAAATAAGAAGATTGTATTTTGTACATGCTACTTTTTACCTAAAAAATAATTTGACTTGTAAAGGATCCTCTTTGCCTTAAAATATTTGTCTTATAAGGGTTACTCTTCACCTTAGAAGAAGATTGTATTTATTTTTTAAGTTATGAGTAAAATAAATATCCAATAAATAATTGAAGAGGACATGTAATCTATCTTTATGGTAGGAAAATTTCTTTAAAACTTTGTATCTTTCTCTTCCCTTTACTCTTTTTTATTGCTTATTTTGTGATTTAGTTAGGTTAATTATTATCAAATTTACATACACATTTGCATATCATATTAAATTAAATTAGCTTAAGTGGAAAGTTTAATTAGTCAAGAAAATTTCAATTATTTAATTCACCCATCTCTTGAGTGCCTTTAAGGCTTACACAAATAACAAAAATGAAAAGTTGATATGAAGATATTATTAGGATCCATGAATTATAATCAATCAGCGAAATTCTAAAGATTATGTTATACTTAAGAAGTTAGCCTATAAACACATATAAGCTCTTGCGTCCAAAGTTTATCCAATTTTAAATAAATCCTATACGATAGAAAACTTACCCCTAACCGCGTGATAGCCTAGAAGATATTCTCCATATTTAGTGGTGCGATAGCATTAAGAGCTAAGGAATGACTAACTAAAGTCATGATCTTACAAGTTCGGATCATATGGCCTTAAGAATAAGAATCATAGGTTAGATTGATTAAGTTTACGCATAAATTCAACTAGCTTATCACCAGTTATGGTTTTCACTAATGACAATTATAGATCAAAAGATAAAACCTAGCAATTAAACTAGAAATTAAACATAGGATGACTAATCCTATGAATAAGTTCCTAATTCATGGCATTAAATCCGATTTTCAATTCAATCATAGCATAAATCATAATACTCATTTAAGACCCATGTCACTTCTCACAATTGTAACTCAATTATCCATCAAATATCTTTAAACCAAAAGAAAACTAAGCTAACATAGTGAAAGTAACCATAACACATTATGAAATTGACATGACATCAATTAAAAACATAGAAATCATAAGGGAAAAAAAAAAGAGATCAAGGTTGAAATTGTTAAACTATCATATACTTAAGATTAAACAACATTTAACAAAAATAAAATTAAATACATAATAAATATAAAGAAAAATAGTAGAAACACAATTGGGATGGACATGTGTAATGCAAGACACGCCCAGGTTCCAAAACTCCAATTATGATAACCAATCTCAGGCCTAGTGAAAGAAAAAGTTGCTCACTTACAATAGCAACATCTTTCTAGCAATCACTAGGTATTTCCAAAGGTGAAAAGTAGGCTTATTAGAGTTTAAATCCTAAACAACTAAATCTAAAGTCTAAACATGAAAGAAGAAGAAAATACAAAGAAAACCATTATAAAACCTAAGGAAAACTCAAACAAATTAAAGGACTACCCATGTGGGAACTAAATTTGCTGGAAAAGGCCTCTTTTTAAGCTTATATAGGTCTCATTTAGGATTTAAAACATTTAGAGAAGTAAAAGTTAAGTTTGCCCTTTTTATTTTTCATTTTCAGAATACTAAATGGGGGTTTTGGGGAGTAAAACGACGTCGTTTGACTAGGGTCGTTTAAGTTCCAGCTTTGCATAGCTTCTGTCCCTCTTCGTGTTTTTTGCTTTAACTTCTTTTACACACCTATTATTTTCATGAAATTTGGTATGTAGGCTCCTCACATGATGCTATTTCACGCCTAAAAAGTTAGGAGCAATTTGAACTCTAAAAGTATACCTAATGCATCACTAAAGTCACCCATACTAAAACTAATTCTCAAGTGAGCTTGTCTTATTCTTTTCTTTGTCCACTCTTCATAGCTTGTCATATGACCTTGAAAGTTAACGTGAAACTTCATAACATGATGCCATAAGTCTTCAAATTGATTCCACACTTCTTTTAGTTCCAACTGTACTCCAATTCTACTCCAAACTTGACCATTTTAACTTGTATTTGTATTCTAAGGTCAAATCTGCAAGTAAACTCAAAAGGAACACAAATCAAGTATTTAAACATCAAAATAACAATGAATTTACATTGAAATGCATATAAAATACTATAAAATGAATCTATATCATCTATTAAAACTTGGGCATAGCCAACCTCTAAACACACTTATTTATAGTTAAAAAACCTCAAACTAGCTGTTTATTGCCATTGTTATACATTCAAAATCACTTCACATAATTTTTACCATTGAAACCTAATTTTCGTAGCCACCAGTCAACCAATTAAATGCACTAGTCAACCAATCTACCCTATTAGTCAATCACCTGTGCAAAAAAAGTACACTGACCAACCAATCTTTCATTAAACAAGTTTTCAATACTTTTTAACATACTTTAATATATCTAAATTACCTAAAAAAAGCATTTCTCAATATATTCAAACACTTTATTTTCATAATACTTGACATACCCACACATCAAAATATTTCTCCAAAAGATCTTGATATATTAAGAGAAATTTTAAAAAATTTCTCTGTACAAATCCTCTTAATTATGAAACCTATATGCATGAACTCTAAATATGAATGTAGTATGCACAAATTGAGTTTGTAAAATACTTTAAAAAGACCAAGATAAAACTTATAATGAAAATTATAAAGCGTAAAACTTATTCAATTTAATTATCTTGATCCTTCATTCAATATCTTGATCTTCATATATCATCATTTTTGTTGTAATACTCCAACTTAGGTTCTAAATTGTGTCTCTCAGCATACTCCCTTTAAACTTATTTTTCCAATGCAATAGTAGCAATGAAACTTTTAGTAGTAAAAATGTTGTCATCATTTAAACCCAAGAGAAACTTCCTTTATTTCAACATAATCCATTCATACATTTATGGTTCCAAAATAGGAAAAAAAACGAAAAACAAAAAAACAACATACATATGAAACAAAGCACAAATCTCATTAGCAGTGCATAGTTTTAACAATTATTTTTCCTATGAAATAAACAGATAATCCATTTTTAATGTTGTTTGAATGGAATTAACAAATAATCTAACTTTTCTTACTTTTTGAGCAATACCATTTTGTCAAATTTTTACATTATTTGAATACTAATTAACAAATAATTGGTATACTTTACAGTGCATTATTAATAAACAAAGTTTTCCTTATCTATAGAAAAGATAAAAATGAAAACTATTTTTTCAAAAATCAAGATTATTCTAATAAAAGTTTAAAAGTTTACATATTAAATTATAAAAGACAAGCTCATCACATACAAACACAAAAGAATATTTGATTTTTCACAAACTTTTCAAATATCTAATTTCATAAACTTGATTTTGATACCAATATTAGAAAAAAATCAAATAGATTGATTATAATAAAATATTTTGTATATATATTATTTAAATAAAGTTATCACACTTACGAAATTATCTTTATTTTTCACTTATTAAAGAATACTTTCGGTAGAGTTTTTTTTAATTCAATCTCTCTATCGAATAATGATAGTTATCTTATTTTTTGGTCTTTAAATTCACGTACTTTTCTATGTAAATTCAAACATAAAAAGAAAGGACATGACTTTTAAACTAATCCCTATGAAGAATTGACCCCATCAGGAGTGTAAATATTTGTATCAGAATATTAGACAAGTAAAGTTAGAAAAGAAACAAAACATAAATTATTTGTTGAAGTTAATCCGAAGTTTATAAAGTAAAATGGAAGAAAAGTGGGGAAAAAATAAGTATTTTATGGTCTTTATAACTATATGTAACGAAATGTTTACAAGTTCATAGTTCGATAGATAGATTGCACATTCCAAAAGCACCAATAACAATAAGGTATTATATATATATATATATATATATTCTTTTGAGTTAATTTTACTGGGACTTCATGTGATTTTCAAAATTTTCAAATACCTCCCTGTGGTTCTAAAATTACATCGAATCCCCATGTAATTTCATAAATTTTTCAATAGAACCCCCTACCATTGACTGTGCTGATGTGGCAAGATGTGCTGACGTGGCGGCTGATTATAAAGTGGTGATGATGTGGCACACTGGTGTGGTAGGTAGGCAATTCAGTGAAATCTTTTAAAGTTCAGAGAGTATGTGTGTGATATTTTCAAAGTTTAAGGAGGTATAGTGTAATTATCTAAATTATAGGGGGTCTAATATAATTTCTTTCACACTATATATAGTAATAATAATAATTATTATTATTTTATTTACTACTTTGAAATAAAAGCAATCACTTTAAATTTTTTTATATATATTTCATGTAATTTAAAAATTTAGAAACACAAATAAAAAAATTTCTAAAATTTGTTAAGCATTTAAATGTGATACCTTTTATCTTTTAAATGCTTTAAAAATTTTCAAATGACTTAAAATATTTTTAAAAGTCATAATTTTTAAATATTAAATATTTTTAGTATTTTATAAATATTAAGGAATTTTTTAAATTTTCATACAAGCGTTAAAGAATAACATATATATTTAACTTGCATATTTTTAATAAATTAATTAATTAAAAATAATTTTAAATTAAATGAAATTTTTTATTTAGAATAAAATTTATATATTTTTAATTTATATTCTTGTCTAATTATAATTTATCAAATTTTAAGTGGATTACATGTTTTTTATTTATTATTTAAATTTATAAATTTGGGAAAATTACCCCATCAATTGAATTATTTCTTAAAAATTAATTATGAATAATACTATTTTTTGAATGCACATGATAAATTTTAATATTTAAAACTAAATTTTTTATAAAGATTTGAGAAGCACGATCAATATAAGTTATAAAAATAGTAAGTGAAAATTTTTGTGCGATCAACAATAACCTAATAGATTAATAGCATTATGGTTTATAAAAAGAGAACGGACATTATTTTTTATTATAGTTTTAAATTTTAGTAAAAACTATAATTTAACATTTTAAAAAATAACTGTTAATAAGTTAAAAACTTAAATAATTTTTTAATATCTGTTTTTAGCAATCAAGTTCATGACTTTTTAGCAATCAAGTTATAAAAGTAATAAGTGTTGTGAATTTGATTGCTAAAAACAAATATTAAAAATTATTTAATTTTTTTAACATACTAACAGTTATTTTTTAAAAATGTTAAATTATATTTTTATTAAAATTTGAAACTATAATAAAAAAGAATGTTCGTTCTCTTCTTATAAACTACAATGCCATTAATCTATTAGGTTATTGTTGATAGCTCATGCAAACAAAAATTTTCACTTATTACTTTTATAACTTATATTGATCGTGCTTCTCAAATCTTTATTAAAAAATTTAGTTTTATGTACCAAAATTTACTATGTGCATTCAAAAAATAGTATTATTCATAATTAATTTTTAAGAGATAATTTAATTGATGGGGTAATTTTTTTGAATTTAAAATATTATAAATTTAAATCATAAATAAAAAACATGTAATCCACTTAACATTTGATAAATTATAATTGGTCAAGAATTTAAATTAAAAATATATAAATATTACTCTAAATAAAAATTTTCATTTAATTTAAAATTATTATTATTTATTTATTTATTAAAAAATGTAAGTTAAATATATATGTTATTCTTTAATGTTTGTATGAAAATTTTAAAAGGACCTTAATATTTATAAAATACTAAAAAAAACATTTGATATTTAGATGTTATGACTTTTAAAAATATTTTAAGTCATTTGAACATTTTTAAAGCATTTAAAGAATAAAAGGTATCACATTTAAATTTATAAAAAATTATAGAAATTTTTTATTTGTATTTCTAAAATTTTAAAGTACATGCAATATATACCAAAAAAATTTAAAGTACTTGCTTTTATTTTAAAGTAATAAATACAATAATAAAAATAAAAATAAAAATTATTATATAGAGTGTGAAAAAAATTACAATAGAACCCCTATAGTTTAGATAATTACACCAGATCCCCTTAAACTTTGAAAATATTACACACACACACCCTGAACTTTAAAAACTTTTATTGAATCCCCTACTACCACGTCAACGTGCCACGTTATCATATTTTTCACGTCACTCACCATGTCAGTTGCCACGTCATGGCCACTTCCTAGTCAATGGCAGGGGTTTAGTGAAAATTTTATGAAATTACAAGGGGATCAGTGTAATTTTAGAGCCACAAGGAGCTATTTAAGAAATTCGAAAACCACAGGGGGTCCCAGTGAAATTAACTCAATTAAAAATGTTTATAGTATATGCTTATATTTGCAAAAGCTGCTTATAACAAAAACAATTCAGAACAACAAAATAGTACAAGCTATAATTTGAAGTTTTTCAGGATAATTTACAGGTTGATGGAATTTTTATTTGACTCTTAAAGCTAAAAATCATATTTTAGTAGCTCCAAAACAGGAGTAAGATCTACTACAAAAGGATTAATAATACTCCTTATTGTGTGCACACCTTATTACACAACATAGCTTCAAATTTTATGGATGCTACTTCATTATATTTGGAAAAAAAACATATAAATAGTTCATTAATCTTATATGGGACTTATCTCATTTTCGATAGTAAAAGATGTGTTTATGTCCAAGGTCTTCTTAAGAGAAGATTTTCATCATGAGTTTTGAAAGAAAGATATTCTTTTTGGACTACCAACATTATTTTCTGAAAGAGACAAAAATAGGATTAAATCTAAGAATGATGGCATAATACCTTACCATACTAATACGTATGGGGAATTAGCCTCCGAAGTAATAATGGAGGAATAACCCTCTGTAATGAATTAAAACTTCATAAATAAGTTAGAAAAGAGAAAATGTCTAGTGAAAAGGTTGTAGGTGATTTTTGTGAACAAATAGTTTTTTCATCTATAGTTACTTCCTATTGGAATAAAAATGGGATTAAAAAGGAAATATTATTCAAAGCCTTATAAAAGGAAAAAGAAGTATAGATCTTTTAAAAATAGAAGACAATAAGAAGAACAACCTAAAAGGCAAAAGAAAGTAAAGGGTAAAAGAAAAATAGTAAGTTGATATAAATGTGGAAAGTCAAGGAATTATTCTAGGAAATGTCCAGTCACTATAAAAGATATTAAAATGTCACTATAGAAGATTTTCTTAACCAAAATAGACAATGACCAAGAAGATTTCGTAATAGATGATCAAACATTTAAGTCTTCTAGTAGCTCTAATGAGGGCATCACTAAAGAAAATTATGATAAAATTTGTAATTATTATAAAGCATTGTGTAAAATGAATGATCTAGTAGTCTTAATAATAGAAGAAATTCTTATTTTAGACTTAATAGACAAACTAGAAATTCTTAAAGAAAAAAGGACATTGCTAGAAAAGTACTTAGAAAGTCATGCTAATTAGTGTGAAACAAAATTAGCAAAAAATATGAATAAGCAAACTTTATATAAAATGTATAGTTTAACTGAATTCCTTAATAGACTTAGAAAAACCCTTGAAAGACAACCTACTAAATATGAATAAAAAGCTCAAATTAATGAATTAACATTAGAAATAAAAGATTTGAAAAATAGGATTCTTATGTTACAATCATCAACTTATATAGGAACATCCTCTTTAAAAGTCCTTGAAGAAATAAAATTTGAAGCTCCTTAAAATCACAAAATATTATATTTGTAAATGCTATAAAAAGAGTAATTACACGAAATTGACATACTAAAATTGCAGTGGTAGTTAACAAAGAATACATTTTTACAACAATAGTTTATAGAGAATCTAGCACAGAATTAAACTATATCAATGAAAGATTAGTGCTTGCAAAATAATTCCAGAAAATAACTTAGGTATTATATATGGAAAAAAAATAGTAGGTTTATAGTCAATTTTAAATTATCTGATGCTGTCATTTGTAATAATGGTGCATGTTGTTTTATGCCGTTTATCATGGTTCATAGATTATATAATAAGATAATCTCGAGAACTCCATTCTTAGTAATGTTATATCCTATTCATAAGATAGATTAGTTAGGAATAACTGTCAATATAGCAAATTAAGAAGTTAAATTTGAATTTATTGAACCTCTAAAGTTTCATGAAATAGAAAAAATATAGAAAAGTATAGAGGCTAAGTCTAAACTATTCAATTCTTTATCAGAGGAAACCGTGTATATGCAAATAAAAAAAATCTTTAAAAGCAAGAAATTTAAAAAAATTAGAGAATTTCATACTCTTATATAATCACAAACATATTATGATATCCTTACAATTTTTTGGGATAGAAAGAAAAACATAGTAAAACTACCCTATATACCAGACTTTGATGAAAGGCAAATCCTCATTAAAGCTCTCCCAATAGCAATGGGCTTAAGAAATTTGAAAATATGTCATGATGAAATAAAAGAATTGTTAAGGAAAGGGCTTATTATGAAAATTTTGAGTTTATAGAGTTGTCCAGATTTTTATGTTGAAAACAATGCAGAACTAGAAAGAGGAGTACTATACCTTTTAATTAATCATAAACCATTAAACAAGGTGTTAGACCTCTAAGTCCACGCAGCGGGATTGTGCGAATATTGGCGAGCCTTGGCCAATGCTTGGCACGCAAGTTGACACGATGAAAGAGTGTTGACGAAGGAATAAGGCAAAGTCCCGAGAAACTTGCTTATAGGCGAGGAATGCAGAAAGTGTCGGCAAAGATCTCGGGGTAGGCGAGATTCGACACGTGAAGCGCCTACAGAAGAAGGTTAGCTTGATCACATGCATGAGGAAGGCATACAAATACACTAAGGCAAACGTGGGCAAGTGGGATCAAACTTTTTATGAATTTTGGTAGAGTCTCGGACCTTGCGGGAATTGACTTGTCCCACACAGTCGGATGAATGGACCACTACTAGCAGACTTGTTGTGGATAAGCATTGGATCGAGCTAATGTGCTATGCGGGCTTCGGCGAGATCACACAGCATCATCTACGGATAGAGATCGTGGGAGGTCTTGGATGATGTGGTGACAGATAGAGTTACAGTGGGATTGAAAATCTGAAGATAGTAAAGATCTTCAAGGATAAGGATGCAAAGTCCTAGTCAAATGTAAACTCTTATCTAGTTATATTCTGTTGTAATTCTATCTTATCCGTTAGAGTCTTATTCAGATGGGAGTGTCATCTGATTGGTCATGTGCTGTAATCCTGATAGTAGTAGAATGTGATCTTAGCACGATCTTAGGAAGTGGGGTTTAGTTAGGATTCGGAATTGTAACTTGGCTTCTAAGTCAGAGGGCCTATATATAGCTCATTCGAGCTTTA
>JAOXYD010000003.1:19693245-19703284 GCA_028565735.1 Pinacopodium congolense | reverse complement strand
AAAGTCCTGGTTAACACATAATAAAAAAGGGTGAAAGCAGACCGAGGCCACTCTCTCTTTTCCTTATAAATACCTCTTTCACACTTCTCCTTTCCTCAGGTTCTCCACTCTCGACTCAACTTTCAGTGGCTTCAATCCTTCTCATTGCTCTCTACTATCTCCCGAAGATATTAATCTCCTTCTCTGTTTTGTGAGGATTAAGAAGATGAGAACCGTTAACGCCTTTGGCACCACCGTCAACACAGCAAAAGCAACCATTGATTCTTCACAGCCACCGTCAGCCATGGCCCAACCTCGCTCTCCGTGGCACTCTCCTCTGCCCTACCTCTTCGGAGGCCTAGCTGCGATGTTGGGTTTGATCACGTTTGCTCTATTGATTTTAGCTTGTTCTTATTGGAGACTCTCGAGTCGTTTGGACAACAACCAAGTTGGTCGTCCGAGAGACCTCGAAAACGGTGATCAGAATGAGGAAGGTGACTCGCAGAAGGTTTATGAGGAGAAGATTTTGGTAATAATGGCTGGAAACCATAAGCCTACGTTCTTGGCCACTCCTGTGTCGAGAATGACAAAAGTTGCTAAGATTGAGGAGCAACAGAGGGACAAGTCCGAGAATAGTGACAAAGTCAAAGAGGAAACGGCTAACCAGGATCCGACAGTCACTGCTACAACAGCAACAACAACAACTGAGTACGATGAACAAGAAGGGGAGGCACATGAGACCCAACAAGCCCAGTTACAAAACCCCTGAGCTTTTGCTACTTTTTCCTTTTTAATTCACCACTCTACGGTAAAGAGCGCTTCTTCTCTGTTTTTCCATTTTTGTCATCTTTATTCTTCGGGAAATGTAAATTTGTGCTGAGAACGTGAAATAGAAGGGAGTTTGAGTGATAAAGAGAGACTTCCCTTTCCATTCACGTAATTACAAAATTTTGCAGAACAAATACATAATTGTTGTTTCTTCTTGCAATAAGTGCTCTTTTATGAATTTAAAGCTAACTAAATAAGGTCTACTCTGGACTCTGGAGGTGACATTCGAAGTAAAAAAGAAGCATTTTTATTGCTTGATGTGTCATTGGCTCCGTAACAAGCCAATGGGTATGCCTTATACGACATAGGGAATAACTTTTATTAAACTTTTATCAAATGGAGTAGTTAATTCAGTTATACGCTATAATGGAGAATAAACGTAGGATGAAAATGACTTAAAGAGACGTATTCCCGCGAATTTAACTGTTCCCTCTAAAATGTTTTTCAAAATAAGGTTTTGAATACTCTATCGGTATCGGTATTGGATTTATTTTTAAAATAATATCGTATCGGTACCAGTCAATATTGATACCATTTCAGATAATTTTTTAAAATTATAAATTAATTCTTAAATTTTATAAAATTTGTAAAATAATCTATAAATGTATTATATTGTATAGTTTTTAACTTAACTTTAAACTTAAAAATGTCAAAATACCAAATTTTTCCTTTAAAAAAAAATTTTCAAAAAAAATTTTATTTTTTTATTTTTTCCAATACTGACCAATATAAGCCGATACCGATCAGTACTGACCGGTACCAACCAGTATTTAAATTCAGTACGAAACATGACAGTTTCGTTCTATTTTCCGGTCGATACAAAATAAAATTCTAAACATTGCTTCAAATTCGTTTTGTATGGGTAAGAGTTCGTGTAATAATAATTTTTTAAATTATAAAATAGTATTTTATTTTTTTTACATAAAAAATTTTTAATTTTCTATTATAATTAAAATTAAAATTATTAAATTAATAGCGTCATTTATGAAAATTGATATAAAATATTTTATTTTTAAACATAATAATTATTACTTAAAATATTTTATGTTTAAAAATAAATATAAAAATATTTTTCAATTAATTATTTTCAATATTTTAATTTATAAATCTAAAAATTTTCAATATTTTTAACCTCCACTATTCGTACCGGTACTTCAAAATTTTAGTGTACACTTTGGTAACGTAATTCCATCGGTACAAGACAGTACCAGTACCGTCCATTATAGAAAAAAAGCCCATAACATTGCCTGAGGCTGTTCTCGAAGTTACCTTAACTGCAATTACGTGATAGCAAATGGTTTGTCCTAGCCGATAAGGTCTAGACTTTGTCGCTTTATCACTAAATTAAAGTTGTGATAACGATTCTGTAATTACCTGAACTTTGTCCCAATATTAGTTTGGCTACCTAAATTATAAAAATCATTAAATTAGCGTTCAGAGAATTTGAATATCATAATGTTGGAGCCTGTTTGATTGGGTTTGTGGTTTGTAATTTCCAGTTTTTATTTTCTATTTAAAATATAAAATCAATTAAAAAATACAAAAAAATTCATAAAAACTAGTAAAAGCACACTATTAATTTTTGTATTTAGAAAATAGAAACAAAATAGAAGAATCTAAACCGTATGAATCTTTAGCACCTTTGTTAGTCAATTTTGATGGAAGTGTTAAAATAGTTATAAAAATTTTGAATATCACAATATCAATGTTTCTGGCTAGAGTGCTAAGTCAATGATAATCTCTTCATTATCATTAACATAGCACTCCATATGACCTCTGCTATGAATTAAAATATTAGTTAAAGAGCTGACTTAACTTTCCTACTAAGTGAATACTAAAATGAAACCCCAAATTCTAAAAACCTCTAATTCTTAAATGAATCCCCAAATATTGTAAACTCCAAAAACTAAAAGAAATCAAATCCCTAGATAAAATCATAAATGAGACCTTAAAAACTAAAAATACTCAATCCCTAAATGAATCCCTAAATTTTATAAACCTAAACACTTCAAAAATCATACTTATATGCTTCTCATGTTCATGAAAAAGAAGGCCCAATCTTTCTTACAACCAAAGTAAGATTTTGCTTGCTAAACCCGATTCCCCAAAATCTTGAATTCTTCATAAATCCTCAAATAGGTCTTTCTGTTAGCAACAAATCTTAATATGTGGCTCAATTTCACTCTTGCAAGTATAAAATCTTCTTTAAAACCAAATTAACTTCTCTTATATGCAACCTCTAATTATGTATTCCTTACTCTCCCTTTGTTTATACCCTTTTATGTGGGACTTCTTCGTCTCCTCCTTCACATTTTTACCATCGTCGAAGTAGTTATTGACTATCGTATCCTCACCAGTCTAACAAACAGTATGCAACTCATATGATGTGCACTTTATTAACTGCAATGTTGAATTAAATAAACTTGTTTCTATATGTTTCCTTTATTTAGTTAAAGTTGCTCTAGTATTTAAGAATTTAGGTATAGTTAACCCTAAAGTTAATTATTAGTTCGTAAATAGAAGATGAATAGAACTTCAGTTATAGAAGAGAAAACTTTAAAGGCACATATTTTTACCTATTCTTCAAACGCAAAAAGAAGAGGTTGAGGTAGAGCTGGTTAAAAGAAGAGAAGACAACAGAAGAAGTAGGGGTGGTGACAGGCATGTCAAAGTTGATGTTGGCAAACTTTGATGCAAAGTTAAAGGACAAAATCAACAATTTGATAAGTCAAAGGTAAAGAGTTTTAATATTATAATCTCAGTTACTATCATTATGAATGTCAGACTAAGTTATTTAATAACAAGGAAAAAGAGGAAAAGTTAATTTTTTTATTAAAAAAAAAGAAGAAAAGACTTTGTTGCTAACAATTCTAAAGTAATAAAGAATCTTACAAGTCATGTTTATGTTATGTGGACATAGGTTGTAGTAACCACACGTGCAATAATAAGTTTTCTTCCTTTTACTAAAATGAAAATTTTCATACTACTATGAATTTTGGAGTTTGTTCTACTATGGATGTAGTGGGAAAGTTTGATAATATTATAAGAACCAAAAATAGTTTTGTAGAAACAATTTCTAATGATTTTATTAATGTTCCTAGTTCTAATAGGTTGTTTCTATTAAAGATTAAATGTGCTTAATCTTGCTCGATGACTAAAATGAAAGGCTCTTTAAGGCTTTGGCACTTCCACTATAGCCAACCTGACTTATGGAGGAATGAAGACTCTTAAATCAAAATAGATGGTCAATAGCCTATGTTAAATTGTGATTCCATCCTAAATTTGTAAAGAATGTATTGTGAACAAATAACATCATTCTCAATATCTCAAAGGAAAGTCCTATAGAGTAAAACATATTATAGAGCTACTTCATTATGATATTTTTAGGCCAATAAAACCATCCTAAAAAAAAGAATTAAAAGATACTTAATTACCTTTAATGATGATTAATCTTGAAAAATATGAATTTATCTTTTATAATAGAAATCAAAAGCTTTTGATGCAATTAAAAGCTTTATCTTTTACAGTAGAGATCCAAAGCTTCTAGTGCATTTAAAAGCTTCAAGGCCTATTCTGAGAATGAAATTAGGAGTGCCATTTAAGTCCATCATACTGACCATGATGGAGAATATTAATTTAAATAATTTTAAGATTTTGTAATAGTCGTGGCACTAGAGGAGAGCTTATAACTGCATATACATGACAAGAAATAATGTTTCTGAAAGGAAAAATATATCCATATTCAATGTCGTAAGAAGCATGTTTATAAGAGGGAGAATTTAAAGTTTTTGTTTAGAAGCAGCAAATTAGGAAATTCATGTCTTAAACAGAAGCCCTACTATTGTTTTAAAAATGACATAAGAAGAAACTTAGAGTAGAAGAAAACAAACTATAAATCACTTCAGAATTTTTTGATGCATCACATATGCATATGTTTTAAATGAGAATAAAAAGAGGATTGATGATAAGGGTAAAAAGTTATGTCATTCTCAAAGTAAGTGAAGCATCCAAAGCATACATATTGTTCAATCCATCAATCAAGAAGATTGTGATCACCAAAGTTATAATTTTTTACAAGGATAGCACTTAAAATTGAAAAGAATAGCAAGCTACTCATCTTTTCTTATGGAAAAATAAAGAAGAGGGGCAAAAATTATTAAATCAACAAATTCCATAAGGTATAACACCTGAAGATTCTCCAATGAAGCTCTAATAACCATTAAAACAACAAAAGGACATACTATAGCTAAACCTCATCTTAGCTATATTCAAAGATCAGCATGAATGGAAAATTATGAGGTAACCAAAATTGACCAAATTGAAGACCCAATCACCCATTTTGTTTTATTTATAGATTGTGACCCAAGGGATTTTGAAAGTGTTATGAAAGACTTAAAATGGTGAAAGTTGATGAATGAAGAAATTGCAGCTATAAAATAGAAAAACACATGGAAGTTTACTGATGTTGAAAGGGCATAAGACAATTGGTGTCAAATAGGTGTACAAGATGAAATTAAAGGAGAGAGGATAAGTTGACAAGTACAAGGTGCTCTTAGTAGCAAAACACTATAAGTAAGAGTTTAGGGTGGATTGTAAAGAAATATTTACTCATATTGCAAGAAATGATACGATTATAGTAATTAGTAACATAGCATTATTGGTCTATATTCTAATCATAAATGAAATCAAAATTCTTATATGGTGACCTTTAAGAACAATATTTATTAATCAACCTACTGATTGGTGTCAAATAGGTGAACAAGATGAAATTAAAGGATAATAAATAAGCTGACAAGTATAATGTCCATTTAATAGAAAAATACTATAAATAGGAGTTTAGGGTGGGCTATAAACAAGTATGTACTCATATGGCAATACATGAAACGATCAGAGTAGTGATCGTATTAACACCATAACATTTTTAGCCTATATTTTAATTAGACGTGAAATCAAAATTCTTATATGATGACCTTCAAGAACATGTATTTATATCAACCTACTACTTATTAGAAGTGAAAAGAAGACTTATAAACTCGAAAAATATTTATGTGGATTGAAATAAGCTCCACACACTAGGTATAGATGTATTGAAAAAAAAATTGAGAAGGTTTCAAACATTGTAGATGTAAGCATATAATTTTTTTAACTCGAAATGAAGGGAAATGCTTACTATTTATTTATACATATATTATCTTATTTTCATTAGAAATGATAGTGTTATATTTGAAGAATTCAAAAGGTTTATGATGGTTAATTATAAATTGTCAAATCTTGGTATGATGCATTATTTTATTGGCATAGAAATAGTTCAATCTACTATTGGAATCTTTATTCTCAATGATAGTATATTTGAAATATTTTAGATAGGTTTGAGATAAAGGGTAGTAATCCTATAGGCACTCCAACTTAGTTTAGCTCAAAGCTGAATAGAGATGGAAAGAAAGTGGACATCACTTTGTATAAGAAAATTGTTTGTAGGTTAATGTACTTGTTACAAAACTTGGCATAATGCACTCAATGAGTTTGATTAGTAGGTATATAGAGAAATCAACTAAAATTAATTTATTGGTTATGAAGAGAACCCTCCACTACTTTAAAAAAACTAAAGATCGAGGGGTGTTTTATAGAAAAGGAAAATATCAATATTCATTTAGGTTCACTGATAGCTATTTTATAAAGGATCGACATGATTGAAAGTTTTGGTCTCTATATGGAACTTAAAAAAGGGGTGAATTATATGGATATAATTTTTTAAAAGATTTTCTAAGTCTTTTACACCTGAAAAATTCCTTCTTAAAAACTATGTAATGTAGAAATTATAAACAATTCAATAAACCATATATAATAACGTTAAGTGAAATGCGGAAGTTTAAACAATATTGTGAATGATATAATCATATAATAATATAATTGAAATAAAATAAAATTAAGAGAGAGAGGGGGAGGGGGAGAGACGTAAATAAATATATAGTTGTTCGATATATAATCTTGCACCCATATTCACTCCCCAACTACTTGTTGGAAATTTTACTATCAATAATAATTTTACAACCACTTCCCTTTTTCATGGACTTTAGGATAATCTTTACAATAACACCTTATTTTCTATGGACTCTAAAGTAAACCCTATAATGTATTTCTCACAACCAATAACAATATAAAATGATACTTCATAATAATGTCTCACTTGGTTAATCCATGGTGTTTAAAGGGCTCTTTAAAATACAAAATGTAAAATGCAATGCAACTTATCACAAATACCACTAAAACACTCAAAATGATATTTAAATTATTCTTAACTCAATTAATTTGTGTTTCCCACACCTTTAATGCATAACACACACTTAATATACCTATTTATAAGTAAAAAAAACTGGTTTACTAGTTGTTTGTGACTGTTGGGACTCATTAAAAACCAATAAGTTCATTTTACCATGCAAAACTAATCGTTACTATCCAATTCTTGAAACCACTGTTGATATTACATCAAACACGTTGGCTGACCGTCGCTAGTCAACCAATACTTCCTACTAGTTGACCAATCATGGAAAAAAAATGCACTGGTTGAAAAGTCTTACCCTTTGAATCATAGAAAAAACAGCATACTGGTCAATCAGTCTCACTTACTAGTTAACTAGTCTACCAAAAAAAAATTATAGTATTGCTAAACTAGTTCCACTTACTAATAGACCAATCCTATGCAGATTGATTTTTAACATAAATTGGCATGTTTTATCACATTCAAGTACCTCAAATCAAGTCTTAATATTTATGAACACGTCTTTAATACCCTTAACATTCACATAACCTAACATATTCACACAATCTAACCTTAAAACACCTCCTAACATTTTTAATACTTCTACACACAAATCTTAACATATTCACATAATCTAATCTCAAAACAAATCTTACCATTTTCAATCACTTCTTTTCAAACATACCATTAATACACGCACATCAAATTAGTTCTCAAAAGGTTTTGAGGTAATAAGAGAATCATTATAAAAATCACATATAATCCCGCTTGATTATGCATCTTATATGCATAAATATTAATTATAAATGCATTAGGCTTGACTTGAACCCATTAAAACTTTGGAAAGATTAAGATGAGGCTTATAATAAAAGAATAACACAAAATCTATTCAATTTTATATTTTGGTTCTTGATCATTCACTAAACATCTTAATCCTTATATATCCCACTCTCGCTCCAATACGCTATCTTAGGCTCTAAATTATGTCTCTGAACACCTTTCCCTAAACCTACCTTTTCAATACATTAAAACATAATAGAACCATTAGTAATACTTTTTTTCATTATTTAAACTTAGGTGAAACCTCTTTTGGTTCAATAATCTTCCTTTTTTTAATGATGAAAAAATTATATGATATTAGGGAAATATAATATACCATTTTACACCCCCTTAAACTAATAGCACACATTTTCTTCCCTTTTTTTTAAATTATCAAAAAGTTCACCTATTCAAGAAAAATATATTAATTTGTGCCACTAACCTTTCTTAAACTTTCTTAATATCACTTATGAGCTCTTTCAACCTTTCTCCCCCTTTGTATAACAATAATCATATTATCATATATCATAACTCAAATATTCAAATACTCATAATTTATCAACATCATTAATATTTAATACTCATTTCAAAACCCATGTGCTAAACATCATCAAAGTCTCAATACTAATTACAAGATTTATTAAACCTCAAACTTATTGTCATATATCCAAAACTCATTTTAAGACCACCAAAAAAAAAAAATGGTTCCAATATCACTTCAATTTTCTTAATACCACTTAAAAATTTTCTAAAACACTTACAAACTCACAATAACACAATCATATTTCAAAAGCATAATATCACGCTTCCAAGCTTACTTCAAAAACTCAACACTTATTACAAACACTCAAATTATCAAATTTTAACAACTCCCTCCCTCCCCCCTAAAATAATCAAAATTTAAGCTCCCCATAAATTCATGCATTATAACTTATTTAAAAATTTCAAACTCCACTAAATAAAACATAATATTATATCTTATTCTCCTTCGTTTGAAAAGTTCCATAATACAAGATAAGATTTATCAAAATCATCCAGACTTAAAACTTATCAAAATTATTAAAGCTCTCCCTTAATAAAAACAAGTCATAAACAACTCAACAATCAAATCATAAATAACTCAAAAATCAAATTCAATCTTAAAATTTAAATATTTAGGCCCGTCCTTAATTTATGTATCACAAGATACTAATTTATAAGCATTACATTATCAAGATTTTCTACTTTTTTTTAAAAACATAAAATATACCAATAAACATTATTAAAATTATAACTTAATTTAATGATTTTATAAATTCTCCCTTAAAAGCAATTTAAGATCATATTTTCTCTCCTCTTTGTTATCAATCTAAGAATTTGCAAGTTTACAATCGTCTAAAATAAATCATCCAAATCTAAATATCATATGTAAATATTTTAAATTTAAATGTCATCTAACATCTAACAATAAGATACCAATATAATTTGGAGAATTTAATAAGGGGAAATCAACACTATAAAATGTGTCATCACATTCTTTATTGTATTATCAACATTATTCAAATGCCTACTCCCCTATGTAAACAAAGCTTTCTAAAATCAAGTATCAAATATCATATATGATATATAGTATTAAAATACATTTAACCTACGTTGAGGTTGTACCAAAGGTTTACTTCCTTCTTCAATGAAAATTTGATGTGTACAAACAGAAGGTCTTAATCCCTTTATGTCTGCTAAGGTCCATCCTATAATCTGTTGATGCTCTCTTAAAACTTTCAACAATCTTTCCTCCATTATATCATTTAATAATGATGAAATGATAACAGGCAATTGAGATGGAGGTCTTAGAAATGCATACTTTAAATTGAAAGGGAGAGGTTTGAGTTCAAGCGTTGGAGGCTCTTCAATTGATGGTTTAGGAAGTGTTCGAATTGGCCTATCTAAAGGCTCAAACCTTTTGGATTGTATCCAATTAGATGACTCCTTTCCAACTTCCAACTCCTTTATTACTTCCTTTACTTCCTCTTCTTCTTCTTTCTTAGCATTCGAATGGATCAAAGCCTTTTGCAACACATTTGAGCAAAGGTAATTAAATGGATCATTTAGAATAGAATGAACTCCAATGAAGTTGCATGAATCAAGGGTGGATGAATGCTTCATTGCTCTAAACAC
>JAOXYD010000003.1:19620380-19643933 GCA_028565735.1 Pinacopodium congolense | reverse complement strand
CAATTTTTAAAAAAAAATTGAATTTTTTTTTATACCAACCTGTACCAATTGATCTTTGAACTCGGTACAAAATTAAGTAATTTCGTACTGAATTTCTTCTGATATTACCGTTAGCGTTAATACCAGTATAAAATTCAAAACTTTAGTTTGAAGTGATTAACAAATCTAATATACATATATATATATATATATAATATACATATAACGTGTGTAAGCTCAAAATCAAGATTAATGCAACTTTAAAAAGGCTTTAAAATACTCTGATTGTGATAAACTCTTTATTGTGGGAAGCAACTTAATTCTAGTTTCCTTGGTGGATATGTCTAATTTGATGGAGTTCCGTGAGAAAACATACAGCAGAAAATTGGCTAAAGTCTACTTTGTTCCAACGCCTACGAAATCCATAAAAAGGGTCTTCTCCTAAGAAAAAAGGGTTGTTTCTGTTACGGAAAAGCTATAATCCGCTGTTTCCTATCCACATATAGCTCCTTTCTTTTTACTTACGTGGATCCCTTCAACTGGGACACGTGTCTGACCCTCTGATACAAATACCTGTGTATGAACGAACAAGCTGATGCTAAACTTAGAGATCGAACACCTAATGTATACATGTAGTAGTATAAAAAAATTGAATCCCTAATTCCCGAATTCGTTATCGCTTTGAATTGCCCAATTTGCCCATCAGGGAAATCCTAATCTTCAGTGATTGAGCGATAAGATGGCGGTCTTACTAGAGGATATAGTGCAATCTGTGGAGCTATGGATGAAGTTGATCAGAAAGCAAACGCAACAGCAACCACATGTGGATCCGAATTTGGACCCGGTTCTTTTGGTACCCGGAATCGCGGGTTCGATTCTGAAGGCAGTGGATGATGAGACCGGTCACGAGGAGAGGATATGGGTTCGTATCCTTGAGGCTGATTACAAGTTCAGGAGCAAGCTATGGTCTCGCTTCGATCCTTCAACTGGTAACAAACTAAGTTTTAGTTTTAATTATGATAAGTTAAGACGAGATAAGAAAAGATCGATAAATGAGAAAAAAGATGTATCTTTTTGTTTTCTACCCTAATGTGATTAATTTTTTAAAAATGTTCTTTCTTTTGTGTGAACGAAAACAGGTAAATCGATTTCTTTGGACCCGAAGTCAAGAGTTGTGGTTCCTGAAGATAGATATGGATTGTATGCTATTGATGTTTTGGATCCTGACTTGGTACTCATTTTTATTTTTGCTTTATTTTCCTGTTTTATTATTCTTTGATTTGGCTATCAAAGAGTTGTAGTAGTAAGTTTATACTTCAGGCAAACAAACATGTATCCATTTTTTGTTGATTGTGAGGCAGTGCATTTTTTTCTGTGTTGCTTGATGAATTTTGCAACAGTTATGGATCTCTGATAAGTTGTTGCGCATGCAGATAGTAGGCCGCGAAGGTGTTTATTACTTCCATGATATGATTGTTGAAATGATCAAGTGGGGTTTCCAAGAGGGGAAAACTCTCTTTGGTTTTGGGTATGATTTCCGCCAAAGCAATAGGTACGTGCCACTGCAAATTCTTTCCTTATTGATGTTATGTCTAGAGCATTTCCATTGCAACAGATACTGCAAAATTTCACATTTCTTGTTGGGAGTAGATTTCTGCATACATTTGTTGGATAATTAGCTGATGATGAAGTAAACATTTATTTTTAACAAAAATGAGTTCTGTGATAGGATTTGCTTTTTTAATTCCTTGTTGTTCAAATCGCCTAAGATAGGTAAGCATCTGGTGATTGTGTTGCATAGTTCTGGAACTGCTAATTAATACAAGCTTAAGAATAACTGGTTCAAATTGCAAACTGCATCTGAACTTATTCAGATTAATTTTTTTTGAGATGCCAGATTTACAGTAGTCTTGAATCATGATCTCAAGGAAACAAAGTAATTGGGATTTTTTTTTTTATTGTTTAGAACAGGATTGTGCTAGTGCTATGTCATTGATTTGTGTTAATGTACAGTTGGATCATCTATTTCTGCTTGCAGCTTGTTCACATAGGTTGACTATTCTATGCTATTTGTAATACCCTTGTCTGGATGTCAATTCCTACCCTGTTAGGGCATTGTTTATTAAAAAAGCATGCTAATGGGTTTCAGATTTTCTTATCTTTTTCTGCCCAAGCAGCTGTATTTTGTTCTGGTGTCTTAATGTTCCTGAATATTTTTTGAATTAGAATTAGTATTTTATGATGTACTATCTCTATTGCCCTAAAATAATAGCTAGTTTGCGTTAGATGTAGATGTATACTGGTTATTCCAATCTTTATACCACCTTATGTTTGCATATCTTTTTAGCATTGTTGGGTGCCTGATGCATGGTATGAAAATTATCTTGAGATTCTGATGTCAAAACCTTACTTTACTTATGCCCTATTTCTGCCTGATTATTTTAAACATCTTTTAGGTTGCAAGAGACTATGGACCTGTTTGCTAGAAAATTGGAGTCAGTGTATGATGCCTCAGGAGGGAAAAAGATAAATGTCATAAGTCATTCTATGGGGGGTCTTCTTGTTAAATGTTTCATGTCTCTTCACAGTGAGGTAACAATCCTTCAATATCAGTTTTCCCTTGTAAAGAAACTTAAGGGCTTGTTTGTATTTGAATCTTGTTTATTATTTTCTGTTTTTGTTTTTCTAAACACGGAAATCGAAAAAAAAAGTGTAGAAACTAAAAAAAAACAACACACAAACATAGTATGGAAACCTAAAAAAACGTCACAAAAACACCAAAAAAACACACAAAAACCAATAAAAATATACAAAAACAGAAAATGGGAATGGAAAGCTGAACTAAATGAACTAACCTTTTTTTTTTGTTTTGTTCTGACAGATATTTGAGAAGTATGTGAAAAGTTGGATTGCTATAGCTGCCCCATTTCAGGGTGAGTGACTATGGGTAAATTGGGCAATGCAACAATGTTAGCAACAGAGTTAATTCCAGCCTAGTTTCATTTCTCCTGCTTCAGCTCATTAGAAAAAAGCTTAACATGATTCAGAACCTTCTTGAGTTATATGTGTTGCTTTATATCTGCATGACAGGAGCACCTGGGTATGTCACATCAACCTTTCTGAATGGCATGTCATTTGTTGATGGGTGGGAGCAGAACTTTTTTATATCTAAATGGAGCATGCATCAGCTGGTATATTCCTGTCTAGCACAACTGTCAAGATTACGTGTCTTTCAACACCTTTTTAACTAACATCTTCAGTATTATCTTCCCATTTAAATAAGATTTTTCTTTAGTTTGATGATGAACAAATTACTTGCCTGCCGTGGTGGACTTATGTGTTGATTATGCACAATCTACAATTTCTTATCATGTGAATGCTATGAGTCATGGGGGTAATACAGCATTTCAGGAATGATGACTTTTTTGACAACAGGGGAAATGAATGAAAAAAATTACTCTTAGCAATTTGGTCACAAGGGTTTTGCTACTTGGCATTTGATGTATCCAGTTCTAGGTTTGTTTTGGAGCTGCAACTGCAGGAAGATAATTTTCTCTTTCGAATGTCTTTTCACTTTCAGCATTTTAAATCATGGAGTAGGTTTACTACTTGCCCACCTCGGTGTTTTATAAAATTTGTTACCATTTTGATGTTTGTGGGTTAGGGATCATTTGACATTTCTTTAATAATAACTTGTCTTCAATCTTGTTCCTGAAGGCAATATTGGTACTTTATTAGAAAGAATTTAGTGCTTTAGTGAATTTCAATTTGGACTTGCATATATGTATCTCAGTCATTATACTTTGTTTCTTGTTGCAATGTTTCAGCTGATTGAATGTCCATCTCTATATGAGTTGATGTCCTGTCCAAATTTCCCTTGGGAAAACAATCCTCGTCTAGAAATCTGGAGAGAGAAGGAAGATGGTGATGGACATTCTCATATAATCCTAGAGTCATATCCTCCTGAAGAGAGCATAGAAGTGTTCAAATCAGCTCTTTCAAGTAACATTGTAAGCTCTGAACCTTCCTTGTGGGAAATACAGATCTTTGAAGTTTGAGATAGTTAATGTAGTGGAAGTGTTATGTCTCAACTCAGAGTTTATTTCTCTTTTGTTGTATAATTTATTCTAGATCGTTGGAGCATGACATTCTCAAACGTTGTCTCTTGGTGGCGATTAGTTTTCATTCTTTCTTTCGAACTTATCATTGACTATGTATCACTATAATGTTTCATATTGGATTGCATAAGTAATGGCAGAACTATATTGGATTGAATAATAATGATAGAACTCTAGTTTGATCATCTTTAATTCTCAGCAGCATTATTATGTTTAACCTTGTGTCTGTATGGTGATACTAACGTTTGTCTTTCTGCATTCCAGGTTACTTATGATGGACAGAACATGCCTTTACCTTACAACTTAGAGATCTTAAAATGGGCTAATGAGACACGCAAGATCTTATGTCATGCTAAGGTTCCTTCACAAGTTAAATTCTACAACATATATGGGACTAATCTTGGGACGCCTCACAGTGTTTGGTAATCTTACTACTGTTTCTTCAGCAAAAGGCTTGGCAACTTGAGTTCACTCTGTCACAAATATCAAAAGTAATATAAATAGTAATATTCACAATAGTGGAAGTTCTGATCTTGGTTGGAAGGGAAATGCCTTTTAATTGTGAATATGAACTCTTCAGAGTTCCTTTCTAGTTAGAGCTGCATATTTTTCCTTTTCAATTTTTTGTTTCTTTAATGCTATAGCAAGCTTCTGTATTTCAAGTAGATAATCTTTCTTGTGCCAGTATGGTCTACCATTGCAGCCCTTCTGGCATAACTCTGTTGCATCTTTCTGCTATGTGAGTATATGTGTTCTCTAATGTTACTTATTGGTCTGCAGCTATGGGACTGAGGAGAGACCTGTTCAAGAAAACCAAGAATTGCCATTCTTTGAGGTTGTTATTCATACTCCATGTTCTCTACTGTAATGTTGTCAAAGTTGATTGAAACTAGTATTTGAATTCACTGGCCTTTTTTGACAGATTAATTCCATTGTGCAATATTTTTCTCTAGATCATTATCAGTGTCAGATACTAACCTTGTGTATATCTTCAGCCAAAATATGTATGTGTTGATGGTGATGGCACGGTCCCAACTGAATCTGCTAAGGTTTGACTAATTTCCCTTTTCAATTTTTTGAATGTCCTGGATGATTATTTCCTACCCAGATTTATTGGCAGTCTTTTTGTTTTCCATTATTCATTAGTTGTGAGCTTCCTATTTCGAGCTGGACTGAAATAATTGATTCATATTTTAACACACATTGAATTAGATGTTCAGACAGTTGACACACTTGCAATTATGCTATTGATCTAGCCTGGATAAGCAGAAAAAAATGGAAATTCCCTTGCATGTGATTTACTTGTGGTGTCTATAAGATGCAATTGTTTTGGATGTATAGCACCTGCCAAAGGTACACGATATGAGTAGCTTCATAGGAAAATTGTGAATGTAGACTTGGAATATTGCAAGTGGAAGGAAATAATGAAGTGCATTAGTGATACAATTTGGAGAACCTGGATGAGAATAGTTGTATGAAACCCAAGTTTGCAAATATTTGTTTGTTTTTTCCCACAAACAATTATTGCAATTAATCATCTGACCATAGTAGCTTGTTTTTTTAAAACAGCATTATCAAGGGGTTGTGGCTTTTGTTCAAGCATACAATTTTTTTTTGGTTTGTTGCACATCTATTTCAAGTACCCTTTGATAACCATTTCTATCAATTCTTTTTGGCCTCTTGGGACATCTTCAGTAGGCAATAAAAAAAAATCCTAAAATATTGTAGCATGAGCCCTTTCTTCGAAAATCAGTGTCAACATCTTTTCCTTCCTCCCATTTTAACTGCTCCAACTTTCACGACAGGCTGATGGGCTAGATGCGGTAGCTAGAGTTGGAGTCCCTGCTGAACATCGGGGAATCCTTTGTGACCATCATGTTTTCAGGATTCTAAAGCATTGGCTGAAGGCTGGTGAGCCAGATCCTTTCTACAACCCAATAAATGACTACGTGATTCTGCCCACAGCGTTTGAAATGGAAAGCCACAAGGAGAAAGGCTTGCAAGTTACATCCCTCAAGGAGGAGTGGGAGATCATTCCAAGAGATGAAGATAATGATGACAATGGGGTTAATAGAAAGCCTATTGTGAGCTCAATTATGGTTTCTAATGCCGGAGATGACCAAATTTCAAGGGCCGAGGCATGTGCCACTGTAACACTTCATCCCCAGTTTGAGGGAAAGAAACATGTTCAACTAAAAGCTCTCAGTGTATCTGTTGATGCCTGAAGTTGAATTGTATAATTACTCATCCAAACCAGTGTGCGTGCTGTACATATGCTGTATTAATGAAGCTGGAATGTATATCTTGTATGTATGCAAGAGGGGGCGATCATGAATGTCCCATAATGCTATAAGGATTGCATAAGCATTTATCTGCATGTAGAAGTTGGTGTTTATATTAGTTTAATTAATTATTTTGTTCTTCAAAAAGAAGACTTCAGTTGAAATGTTTATGGTATTTGAAATAGTAGTAAAATCTTGCAAGGGAATTAGGGCATAATTTATCTTTCTATTTTCTGGAATAAATGGAAGAGCTTGTTATCAAATGGGGATGGTAAAAAAGGCTCAAGCCCAAACAGGTTGGGATTGCATGACTAACAATTGAAATTTTAATCAGTTTGCGTGCGCACAAGTCGAAATTGAATTCTAAATATTCTAATATTCTTAGAATTAAGTTTGTAAAGATCTGAATATTTCAATTTAAAGGATTTATTCTTTTTAAGTCTGACGGTTTAAATTTAGGAATCGTATAGTTAAAATTTTTGTTTTTATTTTGTTTTTGTTTTTGTATATTGTTATTAATTTATATATTGTTATTAATTTTTAATTTTTAATATATTTTTAATTTTAATATATTTTTTAATTTTTGTATTTTAAAATATAAAAATCAAAAATCAAAACAAGAAATTCAGTAAATATGATTTTAGTTTTGAACTCGTGAAAATTATTTAAATTTTGAACTTGGATTCAGTTTTATTTTTTATTTTTTGGTTTGAACTTTAAAATTTTGAATTCAATATATCAAATACATGATATATCTACTTAAATTTTACAATAAAAATTTTAAATGATATTTTTAAATCGGTTATTATTTTTAAAATAATTTATTTAATAACGTAAGAATTTAACGGTTTAGATATATTTTTATGTAAAGTATTAAAAATTAATATTTTAAATGTATTCTACCTTTAATATTTAATTAAAAATCTTTTCAAAAAATATGTAATTAAAAATATTTTGATCTAACGAATATCTTCTTTTAGTATTTAATTAAAAATATTTTAATCTAACACGTGCACACGCATATATATATATATATATAACTCATTTGGAAATTCATTTAATTTTGAAAAAAAAGGATTAATTACATCAATTCTTTAGGGATTAAAATTTATAATTCCATTCTAGAAGTTTGAACTTCAAATACATGATACATGTAATTAAACATAAAATTCACTCCAAAGTTTTATAATATCCAGTGTTACAGTAATAAATTATTTTGCTTAAACTAGTTTGGGTTAATTAATCAAATAAACTCAAATCAATTCAAATATATCACATGGTCGAATCAAACTTCCATTACAAAGCCCAATACGAGCTTTCTTCCTATACTCGCTGTAGCATTTCCTTTCTCCTTCGTTTAACGTAAGAATCTGTTGCAGGATTTCCATTATCCGATCCTTCTTTTTGGTTCTATATGTATGTATTGCTCTCTCTCTCTACTTATCTCCTTCTGCTCTGTTCTTAGTTTCTATTATATTTTCTTTTCCGTTTTGATCGGTGCTGTTCTTCCCATTTGATGATTTGTAATTGTTGCTGTTGGTTCTCCACGAGTTGTAGAATTTTCGTTGGAGTTACTCCAGAACTTAATGGATTTTAACTTTCACTATGCGTTTCGATTACTGAGTTCGACGATTTCTGCAACTCTTTTTATTTTTTGTTTGATTGTTTAGTTAATGAGCGCTTCTTGTTATTTGTTCTTTCTCTGTATTCTGTTTTTTATTATTGTTATTAATCAGTCGATGATTCTTTGTTGTAAAGTATCTGTTTTCGCAGTTCTTTAATTCATGATCACTACTGTTTATTGTTTTATGGTTTCGGTTCTTCAGATGTCGATGTCTTCGACAGAATCATCGGAGAGCTCTGCACACAAGTATTCTCCTTTAGACTGGAAGGGGTTCTTTGACCAAGAGGATGATGTTTCCATTCCTGACTCCAATGATGTAGGTGTTCATTTTTCATTAAAAAATTCATTTCTCTGTTTTTTACTGTGAATATTTTAAGATAAAATTTCCATTTTAACAGAGAGTACTCTCTACCATTATAGGTATTTCATGTATATAAAGCAGGAACGGAAGGACCAGTAGTTTTTTGTCTGCATGGGGGTGGTTATTCTGGGTATGTTTGAATGCGTATTCAATTGTTTTTTTTTTTTTTCCCTTTTGAAGTTTTTGATTATCTTAAATGCATTTTTATAATTCCCCTTTTTGATGGGATGTAAACTGTCTTGAGCCTGAGTGGATGTTCAATGTAGATGATGTTTAGAGCCGTTTCACATTCTTTTGGAGTGGAGCAATAGTTGGAATCCAGTTTAGTATAGATACATTCTTTATTGAGATATTGGTAATGCAGTGATAACAATTGGTATATGTGCAATATCTCTGTTTTTCTATTTGGACAAGATTTGTTTTAAATTTTCAGTTACACCTCTGTAATGACAAAAAACAGTAACAACTTTGGAACCAAAAGAAAAAAAAACATTAACCCCACCACTGACAAACAAGAACAGCTGTAGCAACAAGAATAACAATAATGGGAAGAAAATGGACGGTAGATTGTGAAACTTTTAAATGTGTTATGTGGTTATTTATCTTCTTGGCTCTTTATCTTAGTTTTCTTGAATCTATACTTGTTTGCCATTTTGGTGATTGACTTGAGCATTTAGTTACCAAATGGATATGTGTTTAGATACCTGATTCTACCGACATCTCATTTGTGTTGACTTCGCTTCTCCACCTTCCTAATCAAAGGACAAAAAAATAGGATGGCAAACACAGTATGAGGAAATTAAAAAAAAAAAATCTGATCTGTTTAGTATGTTTCTCATTTGATTGGTCCACATTGCTTTTTTTCATTCAATTAAAACGGTATAAAACATGTGAAATTTGACATTCTGTAAAAATAAATCATACAATCCTTTTTTCCAGGTTGTCATTTGCAATGTCAGCAAGTAAAATCAAGGAGGGAGCCCGGGTAGTTGCTATGGACATGAGAGGTCATGGAAAAACATTCGCGGAGAATGACCTTGACCTATCTATTGAGGTAATATTTTAGAATGATTCAATGTAATTGAAAGAAGTTGCTTTCCTGTTGTCATTTGTATGTTTCTAGGTTTTGAAAAGTTTCTATACAATGGAAATCTTGTGCCTTTCCTAATTTAAGTACTTCTACATATGCAGACTATGTGCAATGATGTTTTGACTGTATTGAAGGCAATGTATGGAGATTCTCCTCCTGCAATTGTCCTTGTTGGACACAGGTTGTACCCTTTCTTTTAATTGATCTGGTTGGAAGATCTTATTGCTTGTTGTAAATCATATAGAATTGAAAAAGAGAGAAGCAGCTGCTAAATAGTTAAATTAATGCATTTTTTCCCCTCCCCATAAATTTCCCTGCCTAAGGTATGAATCGTCAGTATAATACTTCATGACCACTTCTATCTAGCAGTGGATAACTTTAATTGAGCCTTGTGTTTTCTCTTCCCTTTTCCTCACCCCATTCCTGCTGTGGGAATGGGCTTCAAGGAAGTTTGTTGTGGAGGGAGGTTTTTATCATTAGTGGAGACATACTTTTAAAATGTTCATCAGAATTCAGAAGAGCATAGTAGCTCTATGTACATAGTTAATACTGTATGAATTGAATTGTCATTTGTGAGAACTATCTGTGCTTATACAAGCTGATTGAGAAGGTTGGCATTTATCAATTTACAACCATTTCTTAGTTAGCCCGATAATCAATCGACCAAATTCATGTTGAATTATCTTTTATTTCTGTTTCTTTTCCATTCACACGTAAGAACTACTCGGTTCTAAGTTCTCTTTGTCATAGTTGTTGTGTAGTATATTTCTTTATCTTTATTACTCTTTGACCTTTGGACTCACATTGCTTTCATACAGTATGGGGGGATCGGTTGCTGTGCATGTTGCTGCCAAGAAAGCTTTACCTAGCTTAGCTGGGCTAGTTGTTGTTGATGTTGTAGAGGTTTGATCTTTTATCATGGCTCTCTGCTTTTACTTTTGATAATTGATGTATCTACTTATGGTTATGTGATGATGATCGATTGTGCTATGAACTTCAGGGAACTGCTATGGCTTCATTGATTCACATGCAGAAGATCTTGTCAAGCAGGATGCAACATTTTTCGAGCTTAGAAAAAGCAGTACTTACTATTCTTTTTATTCGAATTTTATAGTTGTATATTGTTGTTCTCAAGTTTAAGGGTTTTAGCTCGAAAGAAGTAGAAGATTAAGGAGTGAAAATTGGCAGTGGTTCATTGAGCATCCGTAGAATATTTCACTGTGATTCCAGTGATTCTACTTTTTAACCTCTATATCATACTGTAATACCAAACCAATGAAGAAGATTTGTTTATTAATTTTCAAGTGAATTTTCATGTAGAATCCAAAAAGATTTGGCATACCTTGTTCTCATTGGTGAAGCTTATATATTATTGGTACACTTAGGGTATCTAATGGATTACAAATCAAAATCTCTGTGCAGATAGAGTGGAATGTTAAGGGGGGTTCTTTAAGGAACATTGATTCTGCTCGTTTGTCTGTTCCTTCAACTTTAAAGTATGATGAGTCAAAAAAATGGTAAGCAATTTTGCCATAAATAGAGATAAGAAGTGTGCAGATAATTCTTTTTGAAGTATCACAGCATTGCTATCCCTTTTGAGAACTAACAGGTGTGCTAATGATTTGCAGCTATGTTCATCGAGCACACCTGGAGGAAACAGAACAACATTGGAGAGGCTGGTATAATTCTATTGGCAATAATTTTGTTGTCTACGAAAAATGTCAAGAACAAGGACTTCTATAGACATCTATCCCTAACTAAGTGCAAACTTTACATGGCCAGCTTATAAGAGCTAGTATTAGGGCCATTTGGTTATTTTCTCCTTAGTGAATCCTATTACATTTTCATCCAAATGGAGGCACGAGGAGCATTATTCTTCTGCTTTATCCTTCTTTTTGTGGTCTTTCACAAGTCCATAACTGTACGTTTAAAATGCTGATGAATTGGTTGGAACATATGCAGGTATGAAGGCCTTTCAGAGAAGTTTTTGTCATCTCCTGTTCCAAAACTCTTACTGTTAGCAGGAACAGACAGACTGGACAAGTAAACCAACGTGCCTGTTTTTTGCTTGTCACCAAGCCCACATGTGGATCTAACGATTTCCTTTTATTTATTTATTTTTTGCAACTACTGTGCAACAGAACTCTTACAATCGGACAAATGCAAGGAAAATTTCAAATGGTGGTTGTGAGACATACTGGTCATGCAATCCAGGTACTCATTACTAGCATATCTGCAGGAGGAATTTTCATTTCCTTTTTCTCTCTTCACTTTTTTCCAGTTATTATTGTTACAACCAGAGTACTCATGTCTGCAGGAAGATGTTCCTGATGAGTTTGCGGCGCTTATAGTTAATTTTATATCTCGCAATCGTATTGGCCCTCATGGAATTGAGGTGGGTGGGTGATTACCCTTTTCTAAACTATATGAAAACTGTTCGGAAATGACTTTTAGAGCTCCATATAATGACCAATGATTTTGTTGCAGATACCTGGACTCCGTCGTCCATCAAACTAACAAAGGATGGATTGGTACTAACATATGATCTATTGTCATGTATTATTTTGATTTAGAGTGGACATTCGCATGCCTGTCTACGTTAAGCAGGCACGAGAGGACTAGGGAATTCTTCACTATTATGTGTGCCGTTTTGAAATCATTCCTACTTCATCGTTTGGGATTATTGGTGGCATGAAACTTGAAAGTAGGTCCTTTTCTCTGTACATACTTTCATTTGCATGGTAGGAACAAAATCAGTAGTTTTGTCTCTTTTCTCTCATGATTTTGGATAGGCCATGAACAAACAATATTTTATTTCTTATTTTCATAAAGCAAACCCCAAAAAAAAGAAAAAAAGAAATTGTTGCTGTTAGAGGAAAGAGTGATGGTTGTCCCGGATATCTCTGCTGTAGCTCATGTCAGTATTCTAAATAAGAATTCGACCTTTCCGAAGCTCTTTGAATTAATACTTGAATTGCACCTGTATTCCAACTAATCTTCTGCCCAAAATGGTCATGGAAGTGTCTCAACTTCACTAATTTCGTCTGAAAGTGTAGCAGAAATTCTCTTAAGAGCCTTCCACCTATGAGAAACACCTCCAGTTTTCTCCAAAATCTTAAATAATTAATAGAACAAGGACAACTTTCCACTTTGTTTGTTTAGACGGGTGTAATGTAGCGTAAACCATGTCATCTACCTCAAATCTTAGATCACTTCTTTTACCAGACAATTACTTCATTTTGTCATGGACTCGTCACATATGAAACCTGATCAAATGTATTAGAGCTTCTCCGTTACTCGGCATTTGATCCACAGTTAACTTTGTTGTATCACCTGCAAGATATGTAGCATAAATTGGTGGACCTTACATATACAGAGCTTCAAGAAGACTGAATTTTATTCTTAAATGGAGCATCGATGCCGGCTACCAACCTGCCTTCCCGCCTCAGAAAATAAGATGACGACGACAGCGCACCCTTCTCAAAGTTGCTCTAACACTGTTATCCCCAAACTTATCTAATGTAGTAAGATTGCACTTTCGACACCATCATACAATACGAGGTTGTACTAAAAACATCCTGGAAAGAAAGAGCATCAGCAGCACTGTTCTCACTCCCTTCTCGAAAACAATTTCAAAATCAAACTAAGACTGCTGAAATGTAGTATTAATTTTCTTCTCCAGTACAAATTTTTATACTCTTATGCTCAGAATGTATGATAAATTGTCTCCCAATCAAATGCTAATGCCTCAGGAATTCCTCTCATAATTAGAAAAAGTAGCAGACTTGGGTGACATTACTCGAATGATCCTATGCCGGAAGTAGGGTCTCCACATTGGCATTATTAGCAAGCAAAACTTTTTTAATTCTAACAATCACGTATTGGCCAAAATTTATTGGCATTGATTGAATATACAACGAAAATTTGACTGATTCGTTTTCTTCATTTTTGTGTCGATCAACTTTTAGCCAAAAGATAAGAATTTAGGAAGCTGAACCGCACAATGAGTCCTATTTGCAATCTCTCTATGACCATTATACAAGTAACAAAATAATATGAATTTCCTGACTTACATATGAATCTCTAGAGTAACAAATTAATGTGTTATTCATTTAAGGGGGTTAAGAGGGGTAAATACTCATCATTTCTAAAATCTTCAATTTTTATCTTATAATTATAATTATAATTTTTAAAATACTAAATCTTAAGACTCTAAAATGCTAATTTCTAAAATTCGAAAGCATCTTAAATTTAAACTCTAAAATTTAAACCTAAAACGAGATACGATTAATTTTTTAAATCAAAAAAAAAGAAAAAGAATAATTGCTGCAAATTATTATTTTAGCCTGGGGCAAAATTGCCCCTTGAGGGCCGGCTAGCTTTTTCCTTAATCTAATGAGCAACAATATAATAATTAATCGAATCAGAAGGATTTTTCTATTTCAAGTCCAATTTGGGATGCTAACAATACCCACCCACCACGTCAGGACAAGACCAGATTTTGATGACACTTACACTTCGTGACCATTATCAAAACCAGTGGTAAAAGTGCAGAATTAAGAAAAAAAGTTTGCTTCTTTCTGAATTTAGGAGTATGGCAAGTGTTCCTTTTCGATTCTCTTGCATACCCAAACCGTTTCCACCCATTAGTCGCTTAAACCAATGTGTTCCAAGGAGATTGCATGAGAACTCTGTACATGGGCATCAAAGAATGGGGATATTTGATGCCAAATTCAGAAGAAGCCTGTCTACAAAAGCTGTCTTGTCGGATATGACTGGTCAAAGGCAGTATCCAAGAGTAGCTGCCTCGTCAACGGGACCAATTCCATCTTCGCAACTCATTCAAGTTGTTGAGAAAGCCGCAAAGACTGGGGCTGAGGTTCAGTTCCTGTGATCTCAATTTCTGTAGCTTTTTATCATTATCAGACTACTTTAGCTGATTATATATCAGATTCTTAATGTGCCATTTATCTTCCTGTGAATATAACAATGGCGTATTCTTTATTTGATCAGGTGGTGATGGATGCAATAAATAAGCCTCGGAATATATCGTATAAAGGCCTGACTGACTTGGTAACGGAGTAAGGGCTAACAAATGATTGCTGTTATGTTGCAAAATAAATTTTATAATAAGTTGCCTTTCTTCTTACAAGCTGGATTTTGATACCCACGAGAATGTGAGATGCTTTACCTTTGAATTTGGTGGTAGTTGATTACCTGCTGCAACTGGCTGTGTATGATTGTGCCTTTTAACGGTGTGGATGAGCAGTGGATATCTTGATTGTATTTGAAAATTTTGTTCGTCAACTGAGCACTTAAAAAGTATCATCATATAAATTTACTTGCAGCACAGACACAAAGAGTGAAGCCGCCATATTAGATGTTGTAAGAAAAAATTTTGGAGATCACCTTATTCTTGGAGAGGAGGGAGGGGTTATAGGAGACACATTATCTGATTATCTCTGGTGCATTGATCCACTAGGTTAGTTTCCCTCAACTCTTGGTTCGTTTCACTATTGATTTCCTTTTTTTCCGCCTAATTTATCTTAGATTATATGCATATATGCGTTATTGAACTTAGGTTAACTTTCACTTGAAAAGTTTATCCTTATTAAGACCTTTTAAGGCATGTCTCTGCTGCAAATTTGTGGCTAACTATGGAGGGAAATGGAGAGAGAGAAAATGTTATGTTTTTTTTTCTTTTTTCCCCCCTCTTTTGGGTTTATGTAGATGAATCAACATTTGCTTCTGTGTTTCTTCTTGTTTTTGTGGTACTTTTGGAGGAGGGGACGAGGTTATGGAGAAAGAGGCTCTGAGTTCATTATATGACGGATGTGTTGTCAATTGTTTGCTTTAAATTACTGAAGTTTGATATTTCTACAGATGGAACGACCAATTTTGCACACGGTTACCCTAGCTTTGCAGTTTCTGTGGGAGTTCTGTTTCAAGGAAAACCTGTTGCTGCCACTGTGGTAAAGTTCTTGTAACTTTAATTGTTCTTCGACCCATTTCTGATTGCATCCAAATATGCATATCTTTTTCTTTCTGAATTCAACAATTAAGTTTATTTGGTAGCCACTGAACCTCCATGTAACTTTCTAATTGTTTGGGGTGTGTGTTGGTTCCCGGATTGAATATTTACTTTTCACTTTTATATTATCAAGTACCTTAATGAAATCTTAATGCCCTGAGCAGCAAGTTAACTACAAACACAGATGTTAGCCATAGTTATATATTTCCCTTTAAAGTTATTCATTGCAAAGTTCTTTTGATTCCTTCAATACAAAAGAAGATGAAGTACAAATAGAAGATGACAAAAGTAACTCGTCTTTAGGTGGAATTTGTTGGGGGGGCTATGGCATGGAATACACGGATGTTTTCTGCAACCAGTGGTAAGAAATTTGTATCCACTATAAGTAGTCATAAAACAGAAACCTATGCAACAAACACTTTTTTTTTTATGTTGCCTGAAATTATATCTCGTTCTTTTAGGAGGGGGAGCATTTTGTAATGGCCAGAAGATTCATGTTAGTCAAACGGATCGGGTGAGTCATGGTTATTCTGATTGAAGATTGCTTAGTTACGCATTTTATACCACACAATATAAGCAATGAAGGAATAGTTGTCAATCTGTTTTATTATGTAGAAAAATGTTTTTTTCGCTTCATTTTAGATTGTTTTCTCATCCTTTATCTTATTTTTTAGGTTGAGCAATCCCTTCTTGTAACTGGTTTTGGATATGATCATGATGATGCCTGGGCTACTAACATTGAATTATTCAAGGAATACACTGATATCAGCAGGGTACTATTCTTTGTTGGTCTTTTGAAATAACTCTTCCCTTAGTTCATCAGGTTAATCTTTCCTAGTTTGGCATTTGATATTATCTTTTTCTCAATTCTCTCTTTCCCCCCTTGCAATATCTAGGGCGTGAGAAGGCTTGGTGCTGCTGCAGTTGATATGTGTCATGTGGCTATAGGAATTGTAGAAGCTTATTGGGAATATCGCCTAAAACCATGGGATATGGCTGCTGGTGTTCTGGTACAGTTTTTTTTTTAAATACTCACAAAATGCTCTTTTTGGCATGCAGATACTAATTGAAGTTCTGTTGGTAGAGGGAATCAGTAATAAGTTTAGCATGAATGGAATTGGGACCATTTAGCACATTTACTATATCTGGTTATCTACCTAGTTCAATAAACTCTTACCTGTACCCATTCAATGGTGGCTGACTGAATTTGTATTTCGATTTTGTCTTATGACAAATTATGGATAAAGGAACTTTAAAGGGGTCTGACAGTTTGATATTAGGTGATGTGAAGAGGGCACAAAAAAGATGCTAATACATGCCTAGGATGATCGAAATTACAGTTGAATATACTTGTATATGTGATAGTGTTTAAACTATTTACAACTTAAAACAATAAAATTATATTTGAGATTACACCATACTTGTAGATGTTGGTTGTTAATGTAATCTTAGGAAGAATCTAGTTGGGCAAAATAGGACTAAGTAGTACAGGAGGGTCCAATTGGTTTGAAGAAATTGAAATTAGAATTGTGATCCCAATTCCAATTCTCATGAAATTGAAATTGGATTTCCAAGTTTTGGATAGGTGACAAATTTATAGTAATATTGAGGGTTCCAAATGCAACCTTAAGGCATTCTTTAACTTTTGACTACGAAAAAAGAACTTTTTTGGACTAATTACAGCATGGTTTGGTGGGGTTGGTTTTCCAATACACCACGCCATTCATAGAAGTTCTAATAGATAATGATAGATGTTGTGTGGAAAAGACTTGATCCATAACTTTCCTGATTTTCTTCATTGGTGCCTGTTTCAAACTGGATGACAGAACAGGCTGATGCTCTTTTGCTCTCTTCTACTATTTCAGACGTGGTTTCCTTGTAATGATCAATTTATTTTCACATTTGCCTTCAAAGATTTTCTTTTTAATTCATGTTTTTGTCTATAACAGATGGTTGAAGAAGCTGGTGGAGCAGTAACTTGTATGGATGGAGGAAAGTTCTGCGTGTTTGACAGATCGCTTTTAGTATCCAATGGTGTAATACATGCTAAGGTTAGTCTTCAGTGCCAACTGTGTCAAACCAAAAACATTTTTATCAATCCCTTTATCCCTCATCCTTCAAAAATCATTTTCTAATATATACTAAATTATGCATCTGAGTATAAGCTAAAAGAAAATGATATACCAGTCAGTGCACTAGCTGGTGGCAACCAATTGTACCAGGAAAATGAGACTCCACAAATTTAAAACCCAACTCCCATCATTTTTGTAGAATGTTTAGTTGGTCAAACTTTGAATAGCCAAATGTAAATTGGTTGAGCCTGAATTCAATTGAAAATTTAGAGCAAGACCAGGCTGATTCAAAGATAGGCCAGGTCTTGACTATGAACCAACCAGCCATCGGTGCAGTCTGTGAGTTTTCCAGTACCAATCAAGCCAGTTCAGGTCTGAAAACAATGATTTGAGATTGATAATAAACATTTCTTCTTTGAAATGCAGCTTCTGGAGAAAATAGGCCCTGCAACTGAAAAACTGAAGAGCAAAGGAATTGATTTCTCACTGTGGTATAAGCCGGAAAATTACCATACAAATTTTTGAGATTACTTTGCAGAGATCCACTGGAGCATAGATGGAATATCTTCTTGTCATGCTGAAAGGGCTGAATACCTTGTGAACTGTACCAGGAACTTCTTGTTAAGACTATTCCATAACCTTCAATAATGCTGGTAATGAAATTGCATGATGGTTTATGCAATACCATTGTACAAGCTTTGCCCACTTTCAGCAACTAATCGGTTAGTTTTACAGTTGACCTAATCAAATTTTTTCTGTAAGAGATAAAGGCTTCACTTACTTTTTCTTTAACTAGAGAATTATTTTCACCAATAGTAGAGCAAATATTATTGAATGAAACCGAATTTCAGTAAGTTGGAATCATGTGTTCTGAGTCCATTGAACTAATCATGCCAACATTAACTAGGTCAGGTGATTGATCAGTTCTGCAGAATTAAAATTTTGTTTAGAAATCTCCATTTTAACTGCATAGAGTGTAAAATGTAGGGAAGTTTCCATAAACAACATTAATGTGGGCATAGGTATAATAATGCTTCATGTAATCCCACAATCATCTAAAGATAAGTGCCAGCTCGACTCCACTATATCAATTGGATTATTCGATTAAGAATCCCTAAAAATAAGGTGACAAATCCCATGTTATTTCTTTGTATAGCTACAACAAGAAGATCAAAAACCGGGAACACAAATCCAGATCCACATTTCATGTAAATACGCATCCTTTTTGTCTCTGACATCCTCCAAAACTATTACGTATATCTCCATGGATGAATGCAGAAGAATCAGCAGTGCATTATTTCTTCTGCTGTTCATCATCCTGTTCCCTCAGATTCTTCCAGTGGGAGGAGATAAAGTGGAACATGCACAAAAGTTGTTGTACAACACCATTTCTTCGTTGACCGATGCCCACAAGAATTCCTGGAATAAAGTTAGAACATTCATCAGTGAAATTCAACCCCAATATTTTCCTCCAAATTATGCAATTTATTCAATTTTTCAACTAAAATTGAAATAGTTGAATATTTTCCTCTTAGGTTTGTTGGTTTAGCGATCCGTTCTTATTTTTTATTTTTATTTTTATATATTTATATATATATTTAAAAAAATGTTATTATTTAAAAAATGTTATATTATGTTTATGTGTTATTTTTTAAAAAAATTATACTATATTTTTAATTTCTTTATTTAAAAAAACATAAAAAAGTAAAAAATAAAAACAAAAGACAAAAGACAAACAAATATCTGCTCAATTTTCAATTGATGAATTATGATATAATTAACTACCCAGTCAATTTGAAAAATCTCTAAATTTTAATAATTTTTAAAATTTTAAAATTAAATAATAATTATCCAATTTATAAGAGTAAATGAGGATGAATTAAAATATATATATATCACCAAAACTAAGCATAAAAAATCAACTAAATTGACCCAATGAATGAATAAAAAATATATAAACAAAAAAAAAAATTGAAACAAAGAATAAAGTTGCTCGTTATTCAGGGCCCTAATAACTGCAAAGGAAAAAAGGGTTTTCATAATTAGGATTTCGAATAAGACGGCGAAACAAAAAAAATAATTATTATTAGCCAGACCGACGTACAAAAATTCATATGGTCCAATATTTAGTCACTTATTATAATATCCAATAAATCATTTTTTTATTTGATAAATTCATCAATTGCTATAATAATAATGATTCGCCAATTCAACAATTTCAATTTTAGCACTTTGTTCAGTGTCTTCAAACTTGTATCATTTATATATTATTTGATTTTTCATATGTTAATCTTTCTAATTTTTCTTGGATTTTGAAAATAAAATTTTTTATTGATGCATAACATGACTCACATAATATATTAAATCAATTCATCAACTTAATCGAATTATATTTTAATTTGAATAATCATATAAATGATATGTTTTTTTTAATAAGTATTCTAAAAAATATGATATCTTTCTTTTTAATTGATCTTTATAATTCTATTTTAATTTTTAAATATTTTTTGTATTCTTTTAATTTTATATACATTAAAGTGTTGAACGTTTTATACTTTCTTTTTTTTAATTATCTTTATTTTCTTTCTTTTTGTTTTTGATAAATCTAAAACACGTGTTTTAACTTGTCAAAGTCAGGGAAAAATAAAACTACCAATGTTAGATATTAAAGTTTCAAATATTTCATTATGTGAAATTTGTTTTACATTAGTCCTATAAATGACTTTTATTAGAGATAAAAGATCATTGTTTACGTTAAAAATATAAATAATTGAATTTGAATATGATAACTAGAGAGTATTCTAAATTTTTAATGCAACTTTGATGAATAATTTTGTTTAATTATTTCAAAAAGAAATCTGATAAGATGAATAATGTACTTACTACCTTTGTCCAGTCCAATATAAAGAAACACAGTAATTTATGCATTTTCAGAGTTGCTTCGAATTTTCTTAAATTTTGGAAAATTCAAAGATGTCTAATGAAATGATAATTATCATGATTAATTTGCTAATTGCTATTTATGAAATAATAAAACAATCATATAAATATATCAAGTCAGAGATAAAACATAATCAAGAAGCTTCTCAGTCACAACAGGAACATGTCTATGGAAGCACCTCCTCTTCTCTACTCGCAAACTGCTTCTCCACCATTGACGGCCACTCGCTTGTTTTACTACACACCCTCATTTCCTCACTTTCACCGGCGCCGGAGTCAACCTCCACTCTGGCTTGATTCTTCTCTCGGCTTTGGAACTATTAAATGGAAAGGAACTAGCATTGCCGCCGTAACGGCGGCGGACAAAGCGGTGACGGCGGAGGAATCTGAACCGTTGGTGAGAATTGTAGCTTTTGTTGGTGGAGAGAGCATCAGCCCTTTAAAAAACGCTTCTTGGGAAGAGGTCATGCTCCATACTGTAAGTTGCTGTAATTGAAAATGAATTTACGCCAAGGAAAGTTAAAGAATTGCTTAAAAAGTTGCTATGGTATGCCAAAGTTGGATGCTTTATGTAGAACTTTGATGTGGGGTTATGCTCTAAATATTCTAAGCTGAAGCTTAAAGTGATTTAGAAGATTTCTAGTGTCGTTTACTTTTGTTTTTATGAAATGGAAAGGAAAAAACTTCCGCGGATTCAATTTTTTAATTTTTGGGAGGTGAAGTTATAGTGTATTTTATAAGGAAATGAAATCTGGCATGTAATTACGCCTTTTTTGCTTAAGATGCATAAAGATTGAATAGCTGTTGTTGAAGAGTATTCTAGCTTTCAGTGTCCTCTTTGCTAACTACATTTTGTTTATAACTAGGCTAAGAGATTGAAATGGGTTGATGAAGGGTACGAAATGCATGTGTTCAATGACATTAATCTGCATCAAACTAACGAGCAAAACCAGAAATTGATTAGAGAATTGGGTCATGCAGATATGTTACTAGTTGTTGGCGTTACAAACAATGAATCAGTTGAGTGGATCAAAAGTAAAAGTAAAAATATCCCCAACATAATCTGCTTTGATTCCTCCCCATATCTGGAAAACAAACTTGGTGGATCTTATGTTCAAAAGGAAGCCAATGGAAACTTATTTGGGAAAATAACTGGAGTATTTCAGTCTACCACAGCCAATGAATCAGTGAAAGTGGTGAGGACTGTGTCAGATGCATGGAACCGGCATAATTCAGATGATATAAGGTTCTGTATATTGGTTATAATCAATGCATACATAAAGCCGGTGGAAATTTTGAAGAATCTGAGGTCAAAGGGTTTTTCGACCCTGAACTGCATGGTTAAGAACTGTGGGCCTCAGATATTAAACTGCCTATTGGATCCTGATTGCAGGAAAGCTCTTCAATGTTTGAATAACTGCAGCCCAGTTGATCAGGTGTGTAATTATAGGTGCATTGCTTCTTATGAAAGTCCAAACCTCGAGGCATTTTCTCTATGTGTATTGCAGAAAAACAATTGTCTTGATTTGGAAGCTAAGATCCCCGAGAAACCTTTTGTGCCTCCTTTGGCTAAATTCCGAGGTCAGGAATTGTCTCATGAAATTGCTGAAGATCTTTTTGTTGGTGTATTGGGGCAGTTGGATTGGAGTTGGCGTGTTGTAGCTGGACAGAACCCAGCCTATGATCAATTTCCATGCCAGTACCAGCTGTTCTACCGTGGAAAGGCAAAAGGATCATTTTGGTATGAGCCAGTTTTCCAAGTTAAAACTCTAGAGGGTAAAATGGTGTGGAGAAGACGGAAGTATCGAGTGAAGAGGGCCAGAATTCCTGGAACGTTCTACTTTAGTGTCTTGGACAATGGAGTTGTTTCAAATGAGTTCTGGACAATTGTGGATGTGTTAGATGATTTTAGCTGGGGCCTGTTTCATTACAAAGGAGCTGCTCGAGTGGCAGGACAGTCATACACTGGAGCGGTTCTTGTTAGTCCAGATGGGGCATACCCAAGTGAAAAGGAGAACATGAGATTGGCATGTGCACTTGATAGGTCTGGAATTAAGGAGTGGGAGCTATTTTCAGTTGATAATTGTTCATGCCAAGATCCTCCCCTCGGAATTCCAGAGGGCTCAACATTGCATTCAGTGATTGATGTCAAAGACCAGGTATGGGCCTCTGTGTAGGTACATCTGAACCTTTTGAACCCGATCTACGATTTAATCCAATTGAATGTGTCATGAGCCTCAAAATGGAGCATCAATTGTTACAATGAGTGCATCAGTCTAAACGTTGGTTAGTGTATAATGAACAAAATGTGGTAGGTTTACCTACATGATAGTTTCTTTTGATGGCACTCACCCATCTGACAAGAAACGAAGTTGCTTCTGGTGCTTCAAATGGAAAATAGATAATTGTTGAAATAAAAAATGCTTGGTGATGTCTGAATTCCTTGAGTTTAGACATCCAGGTTCATTGAGAATATTAAGAGAAGTAGAGAGAAAAGGAGGAGAGGAAGAGGGTTCAGATTTTAGATAGCCCTCCTAAAAGTTCCTCAAACAAGACACATTTATTTGTACTTTGGCGTATATAATTGAAGATGGTATTCAGGTAAAATAGGCTTCTTGTTTGTTGTTTATAAATAAACATGATATTCCTCGAACACAGAAATAGCTCTGTACCTCAACAATTCAATACTAGTTATGCATACCATGTTCAGTTATGCACACCAAAATGATGATGATGGTGATCTTGCCGCTTTGCACTCGGTGATCAGAGTGCTTTGTACTTCATGTTTTTGGAATTACAAACTGGACAAGTTTTGTGCTAGGAAATTTAGTTGATTTGGAAGGTTTAGAAACATGAAGAAAGTATTTTGATCTATCAGTATTTTTATTCGACTCTATTTGTTCTTGTACTATTCTTTTTACTTTACTACTATGGTCAAATTTTACTGTTTTGTTAAATTAGAGTATGTTTGATATCACTTCTCGTTTATGTTTTTTATTTTTATTTTTGTATATGTGTATTGGTTTATGTGATATTGTTATTAATTTCTATGTTAC
>JAOXYD010000003.1:19595043-19619082 GCA_028565735.1 Pinacopodium congolense | reverse complement strand
TACAATATTTATATACATTTTATTATTTTGTATAAAGTTAAACTTTATTAATTAGATAATATTATTATTATTTCTATAAAAATATTATTAATTATTTAATAAAATAATAAATATTAATATAATGAAAAATAAATATAAATACATGTTTTATTTGCATGACCTAATCATAAGTTTATAATGCATGCAAATTATCATAAGCTGGTCGTGTTGATGCCTTCACAAGTTCACGTGCAAATGATAACACATGGGTAGGGCTCTTATATTTTGATTATCTTTGGTGTAAAGTCTCGTTTGTCGTAATAGAAACTTAGAAAAGTATAATTATAAAATAATTCATATAAGTCGACTGAATATAAAGTATTTTCTTATCGAGCAACCGATACTTCTTTTTTATTTACGTACCGATCTATGATATTTTGATATTAGACTGAAATCATCCGGTATGGGTCGGTATAATAATTCGAAACAATACGGGATCCAACTGTACCGGATAGCATATGAAATAATATGTATCGACTGTTTTATCAAAAAAAATTACCGACTGGTATTTAGTACATTAAAAATGACGGTGATAAATAAGAGTAAAATTATTAACCTTATTTATATTTTCGTAGTAAAATTGATCACAAAAACAACAATCCGTGTCTTGTGATCATATATTAAGAGCACATCATATCATATTCAGTCTTTAATCTTTTTTAGTGACTCTGGCCTCATGAATCTTCAGACCTCCCTTCCACTTGCCGCTCCCAACCTCGTACAGACCAAAATAGAGGGCGTCCCTGTTTTCATTTTTAACCTCAATCACGAACCCGCCAGGCACTTTTTCAGGAAGTTTTTCTATTCGTTTCCTTACAAATCTTTGTTTCCCTACCTTAGCCATTATGTAAAGAGGACGGTCTGCCCAGCCAAAGGCACCCTCGTCCATGGACACTAGGAAACTGATTTCGTACTTCCCAGGTTCTAGATTTTCCGTTATCTGACCTTTAAATTCAAGCCATGAAACTTGCCCCAGTTCTGATTTTGGGGACGTTAGGTTTTATTTTTATTTTTAGTTTTAATTTTTTTATTTTCAACATATAAATAAAAAAATAGTATAAAAATAAAAATATAATACATCGATATAATCAGTGTATTAAATATTGTACCGATACTAGTACTAAATTTATTTTGAAAATAATATTGTATCGATACCAATCAATACTAATACAATTTTGAATAATTTTTTAAAATTATGAATTAATTCTTAAATTTTATAAAATAGTTTATAAATGTATTATATTATATGATTTTTAACTTAACTTTAAATTTAAAAAAGTCTATTTTTATTTTTATTTTTTTGTATTGACCAGTTCTGTGCGTGTCAGCTGTTATTTTCAGTATCAATCAATATTTAAATTCGGTACGAAATTAAAGAATTTTATACCGGATTCTGGTCGGTATTGGTACGGTATTTGACAACATCAATATAATATAAAAATCGAAAAAAGTAACATAAAAACTCAAAAAAAATATTTAAAAAATCAATAAAAAACTACAAAAATGAAACTAAAAATAAAAAAATAATAACAGTACTACATAAGTTAATTTTGAGGGCTTTAATTAATGCAGAAAGATGAACTAGATTATCAAGAGAATTATATATATATATATCCCCTGTTGTCCTGAGACAAATAAACTATTACTTTATCAATCTTTATGATGATTCTCTCAATTCACGTCTCAACTTGAATGTCATCTCAGCTCAGACACTATTTTAGTCTTGTCACCATGTCATGCATCAAGGGTAGTTGAAACTCAAATCGGGATGAGCGACACTAGAGCCAATTTGAGATAGGAGAAAACTACACAGATGACCATAGATTGATGGTCATATGGTAAAGTCCTTTGAGATATTAAACTAAGCTTTGCATTTCATGTGTGCAACACTAAAAAGGAAAACAGAAACAATAAAAGACATTAACCATCACGAATTGAGATTGAAAGGAGAGAACAAGGAAACCAAAATAGGTATATATAGTCTATACGTACATATGTCGTTCCCAATATCTGTAAGATTATTAGTCAACAACTATGTATGTATCAATACCTTGAAACTCTAAGATGGGTTCAGATTAAATTTAGTTAAGCGGAGTAGATAGCTAACCTCCTTGTATTCTGGTTTCTCCGTTGGTACAAATTGGGGTCCTCCATTAGACATAAGTATGACAAAGTAGTCGTTGGTTACTACAATCTCTGGAATAATTACTTGCAATGGATGGAGTGCTTGCCTATGAAATAAACCCTTACAAATGGAGCCTTTCTATTGAGAGGAAAAGAAAGAAAAGAATAAAATTTTCTGATTCCCTTGTGGCATTATCAAGAAAGAATACATTCTAATGATGGAGACAACGAAAATCACTAGTAGTCGGTGAATACAGCTTTTGCAGGAATCAAAATATTGTATAAATGAGTGGCTCAAAGTCTATCCAAAAATTGGAAAGAAAAAAAAAAAACTCTAATACCACGCCATTGAAGTCAATGATTAATCCCATCTCCAGTTAAATTTGCATTTTCCCAGTTCAGAGAAAGGAATTAGAACATCTCATTCAGCAACCAGAACCTTTTTAAAAATATCATTGGCTTCTACTCTGGCCATCATCTAGATGGCCATCATCTAGAATGAACTTAAGTAAATCCTTTTTTCAGTTAATTTCATCTTGACGGTAATAGAAACTTCATTTTCAGTTATGGAGCACGATAATTTTTGGTTCTTTCTCTTTGTTATAAAGAACATGATTCCATGGGGGAGAAAAGAACTATCTAAAGAGGATCACACAGATTTTTGTTCACACGCTAAGACTATGTCAAGAAGTAAAACTCCATATAAAGCAAATCAGTAAATGGCTAGCAAATTGAACAAGCTGAAACTTACGTAGGCTTCAAGACCTTTACCATGCTGATCCCCGGCGTACTTCCAAGTCACAAAGACATTCTAGTACAAATCAACCTTCATCATCGTAAGATGTAGCCTTCTTAGCATGTTTAAGGATTCAGCTCCAAGGTTCAGAGTTACTAAGGAAAAGAAGTAAGGGGGAAAAAGTATAAACTAAGAAGAAAGAAATTTTCCAAATTTAACTCATCAATGATAAATTGAAATTTCACTACCATTAATGGGCTAGCATTAGAAAAAAGAGCATGGGAAAGCAGCTACAATAAGATGTTTAAATTTGTTTCCCCCCTACAGCTCTTCTACAATTATCTATAAATACAATACAATACATTGGATAACTACAACATCAGAGCTGAGGGTGAACTTGAATGAAGGTTGAACACCTGGTCAATATCAGATACACGGATACGAGCCAACTACAATGTTTTGTGATATGTTCCTGAAGATTATAACCTGAACTCGCACATTTAAAATTCTGATCAATGAGTCTGAATTTTCTGGCTTAAATAAATGTTAAGAAACTTCCATAGAAGCTGACTATTCGAAACCTTAAAGTTATGGCTCAAATTCAGCCCTCAGGATCAGTGAAGTACACTGGGCTATCAAGTTCACCCATGCTTGCAGAAGCAAATGATTCACTTGATTCCACTGTGGAGAGCGACGAAGCAGTGTCATCGGAATCTGAGATAACCTCGTCAGGTAGAATGATATGATCCTCATCAATTTCAGATAAGTCTGACCCAGATGTTCCTAACAAAAGTTTGTTGATGGCAGACTTTGCCGTTTCAACAAACCATTCATCCTCAGGTAGTGCGCTGTTTTAAAATAGTTGTTCACATTTAGCGCTGAGGTAAACAGGACACATTAGAAATATGTATAATGCAACAGAATGACAAATACCTTTGTGGATCTATGCCTCTAGCTGAAAATGTTCTGATTGCCCGAGCAATTATAGCTGACGCAATCTGGTGTATATGTCGAGATGGATAACCCGCAAAACATGCAATTTCAACAGTGAAGTGCATGTCGAGGATTAACTGCTAGAAGAAAGTAGAATATATAGTCAACCAAACACAAGGGGGAGGGAGGGAGAAAGGGAGAGGGGGAGAGCAAAAGAGAGAGAGAGAGAGAGAGAAGCGGACCAGACTTATGTTTGTAAAGGATGCCATAAAAGAAAAATAATGTGTATATAAATAACATGGTCCCTGGTGTCAAAGAAAGGTAAAGCTTCATTTGGTGACAAACTGAGATATAACTGACACAAGGTGACTACTGAAAGGTGGCACAAGAGAAAAGGTTTCACCACAAGTAACATAACAAAAAAGGCTCATACAGAAAGAGACTAAGAAAGGATAGAGATCAGCACAGATGATTAATTAAAAAAGGCAAGAGAAAAAAGGGACCTGCTGCAACCCTAATGGCTTAAGGGGAACTGATTCATCCTCAAACACATCCCAGAATTCCTGCTCATCAGACAACCACATTACAACAGTCTCTGTTAGCCTAGCGAGCAAATTTTTCTGTATTTTCTCCTTCCCAAGTAAAACATCTCCAGCCACAATTGCTAACTGCTGCAGTTTTGCAAATAACGCCTGCAATAAGAAGAAATCTATCAGTTACAACAAGATATCATCAGAGTAATAATGGTCTATAAACGATAGATATGAGAGGAGTGGCAAGGGTCAGCATGGGTCATGCATATCCAAGATTGATTCTGAAGTAAAATAAAGATCACATAAGATATTGTTTTGTCATTAGACTCAACTTAGGATGATAAAATGATGCATTACCAAAGCATTAAGGGCTCAAACATCCAGACGATCAGTTGCTTAGCATTTTTAAGTAGTTAAAAACCCAATATCAAGCAGACCATTTGCAGTGGTACAGGGGAATTCCTTTCAGTTCCTATTTTGATGCACTAACTCCTAAAGTATCAAATGGTGGAAAGTACATCTTAAACAGATACCCTAATACATATAATAAGATGGAACCTAAAGACAATAACTTTCAACAGAAAAGGAAAAAATATCTAAAGACAATACAACTAAAATTCAATAATTGCTTCTTGATGTACCCAGAAAGACAAGGTTCATCATTTGAGATGATGATATATTACCTGAAAAGGCAATGAAGGTAGAGGATCATTGCCCCAGTACAAATCCTCCCCGTCACCACTTAAATAAATTTGTGCATTTAATCTTGTTTTCCCTTCTCTTGAATATATGAAACACAAAACATATTGACGGCAGAAGTGATCCCTAAGCTTGTCAAATGAGTGTTGAAGGTGGCGTTTCCAATCCTTTAATTCTGCTGTCATGCTTACATTAGGTGCAATACTCTCACTACTTGATTCCTGGCTTTCATTTTTTGGACTCCACACTTGTGTGATAGCAGGCGGTAGTAATTCATCCAGAATGGTAAAAGCTATTCCCAAAAGTGCAAGCTTTTCTGAATCCGTTTCAGCCCTAAAGTGCATGACCTCTTTCACCTCAGTAAAATTGTCATCATCAGAGGGGCCCGGTAGAGATTTAATCAATGCATCCATGTATTTGTCAAACAACTGTGAAATTCTAGTTAATACATTTCCTCCAAAATGCAGAATAGCCATGGGTGTCAACTGTGCCAAAATCTCCTGTAAACACATTTCACATCAAGTTACATCCATGTATATACATTGAGCTGGTACTAACTACTGGAGAAGCAAATTCTGGCAAACTTGTAATCAAGACAGCACAGGAACATAGTTCATTTGCACACATTGTAAGACTTCAGTTTTAACATTATAGAACAAGATTTGCAAAAATGCCAGGCTACATCTTAGGCCATACAATAGGAATTTAAGTTCGCAAACCCATCCATGCAGTAAGAACATGGTGCTTGTGAATATAGTCACCTAAGCCAGAATAATGAAACACAATAAACTTACTTCAATAATGCCCATAAAAATAACTCCACTATCAACCAGCGAACCATTTGAAGAAGTTGTAAACACAGAAAATGGAGACAGAGAGTGAGGTGACTGCAGCAGAATTTCATCACTTCCTGCCATATTGAGAACTATTCTTCTAGCCCGTCTAAAGTTTAACTCTAACACTTCTTCGATATACGGTCGCAAAAGTACTAAAAGCAACTTGGACAGTTTCAGTCCCTGTGATTCCAACATTGAGCAGTACCTAAGACTAGCCTGCACACAACTACTCGCTGCACCTAAAGCGGAAACTGTCTCTGAAGAAGGTGCATTCTCCTTAACCAATCGCACAAAATTTTCAATTTCCCACTCTGCCCATTGAACAACTCTATTAGTGTATACAGGATTATCACCAAATATTGAGCCAGATTCCTTTGTTGTCAATGAGATCACTGAAAAGACAAGCTTGGATAGTGTGACTGGAAACGTTATGGGATACAAGGAACATGAGGAAAGGAAATCGTCAATACCCTTCCGTAGGCGGTACCCATAAGATTTCAGCAGCAGTTGGTGTGCCAAAGGACCCTTCCCAAGCAAAATTAAACCAGACAGTGCTTTCTTCTGCTCCAGAATGCTGACTAGAGGCTGTTCAGCAATCTCAATTAGCTGATCCTCAAGCATTGACTTTCTCTTCAAAAAAGCTGATTTATATGACATTTCTTCGGTTTCTAAATTATCACTTGAGGCCTTCAGCTCTGAGCAGTTTCTCTCTTCAGCATCTATGGCATGTATTGCTTCTTCCACCCTGTGTTCAGCCAATAGAACATCGATATTATCCAAGAAAGTGGCATCTTTACTATCAACATCGCCTGGCAAGGGGGTTCCAGACTCACTGATCCCGAGATCATGCTGAGGATCATCAATGGTGGCATTATCATGGTTCCATTCTTCCAATTCATGGCAAACCCCTGACATCAAATCTTGCACAAGAATCCCCTGAGCAGAGATGTGTTTTCGCAGCTCAACTATCTCATGCTCCATTTCAACCAATTCCTCTGACAATCTGCAAAACTCATTACAACCAATAACACTGCGTTTAACCAAAACAAACATAGTTTTTCATAAACTGGAAAAGGCCCAAAAAATGTTCTATGGATATAAGAGCATAAGAAGAGTTCGAAAAAAAATTGGCCCCAAGAAGATTCTACGTATGCCAGAACCCCCACTAGTATTCTTACATAGGATGGCAGTCAACCTAATCAGAATAAACTCTCTGGTCCTAAGTACAAGTGTAATAATTAAAACTTGATGTCTTCATGGGATTGGACACATGGATTGTTACTTTCCAATTCATTCTATTCTGAACCAAAATATTATATAAGATTATAAATCGTGCATTGTTCTCACCTTCACTTCCAGTTATACTATGTGCACAATTAGATAAAAACTCTAATTGACTGAATTTACATCTCAATACTCATACATATCCAGCCCATAAAGATCAAATATGAGATTATCTATACATTTAATTACAGTGTTTTTGCGAGCACTGAACTATGTCATTATTTACCTGAGGAAAGACAAGTACTTCGTTTGCATATTGCCACACAAATTTTCTACTGCATCCTTCAAATCCATGAGCTCACAACAGACTTTTCTGATTCCCTGCATGACAAAGCTTCTTCAGATTTGAATAAAGAGATGCTAATAAGACAGCATCTGAAGTATCCCAAAACAACGGATAAAAGAAGACCATTCAGCAGTTCTTTTTTTTTTTTTTCTGTCGGCTGAACTTGGTAGTATATACTGCTAATTAAGAACAGACCATTGATTTCCATCCACGAGCAAATTCACGGAATGCAATCATAAAGAGAAAGCCCAAGTAAGTGAGAAAAGAGGTTTTCTGCTCGAAAGGGAGGAGAGCAACCATGGTATGTGGACGAACATAGAAGGTTAAAGTTGCAAATAACAAAAACGAAAAAAAACAATTATGCTAGAAAATACTCCCGTCGTTTGCTTGCAAAGATGTAAAATTAAACAAAATCAGAAATGGAAATCTTAGAATAGTTTGGATTCACATATAAGATGGATCACAAAAATCAATTCTCTTAACACAATTCAAAAGAATGAGAGAAACCCGGATAGTCACAATCGTAACTTCAAGGGAAAATGAAGTTGAAATAGAACACTCGATATAGTCAAACGAAACGATTCCAATTTCAAAACTGAGCTCCCCAACAAGATGCAGAGGAAACATAGAAGAAGAAGACGAAGAAGAATTAAAGAAACCTTTTCAGTGTGGGATTGGTGGAAAGAATCAATCTTGGACTGAGGAGTAATGCTCTCAATTGAAGGGAAATCTTCTTCTTCTTCACTACTCTCCATTTTTGCGCTATTCACTTGTCTACAATAGTTTCACGACTCAGCTCTGTTTGGAACTTGATGTCACTGAAATTGAGTTGCCCATTTTGATTCGTGCCGAGAACTTGCTACTGCCGGGACTGCAAAATGTTGTTCATGTGCAAATTCATTGATGTGAAAAGTTTTATAATATCTTTGGATTTTAATAACGAAAGATTTAGGTAAATAATGTAGGACAGGGAGAATTAAGTGCTGAAAAAGGATTTTAAATTTAATTAATTTATATAAAGATTAAGTTCTTAAATCGAAATTTAATTTAAATACGATGATATGCTAATTATAAAATAATTTATCAAATTAAAATAATTTAATATTAAATATAATTACAAGTAAATAAAAGAGTTAAAGGACAACAAGAATATGCTAAAATTTTTATAACGACTCATTTAGTTAATTTTAGCTTACGGTAGATTTTTCACTAATATAAAACTTGTTTAAAGTGAATAGCATAAAGAAAGTAGAGAACAACTGAAATAATTTTATTTAAAAATGAAGAGTAATTTAAATATAATCTTCTTTCAAATAGGAAAAACCTAATATAAAATCTTTCATTACGAAGAAAGAGTAATCTTATGCCAAAATCAATTTTTAACAAACTTTAATTCTAACAACAAATCTTAAAATTAATTCTTAAAATCAAACTCTCTAATCACAAGTTAAAAATATACAAATCAACTCACTAGTTTGATTAAAAGCAATGCAAAAAGGGTTCAAAATGCAACTAATGTAAATTCAATATTTAACAGTTTCTTTAATCTCATTTAACAATATAAACAATACAAATCTCTTTCAAGGCTATTTCAATCACTAAAAATGCATCATACATCCCAAGACCTTTAATTAATTTGTTTAAGGTAAACAAAAGCCTATTCAATAATTTTCAACCTAACAAGATGAAAAGCCCCCCTTGAACACAACAAATACACCTTTAATATGAACCTCAATGAAAGAACATTTAAGACCCGAAATCAACAAGGGAAAAAAAAAACTCCAGAACTGGTCTTGAATCAAGTAAAGAGACCAACCCTAACTAAACTTATTAATTGAAACCAAAGTTATAAGTAGGTCCCTATAAGTTACTTTGAAGAAATCGAATTTAGTTCTTGATTAAAGAACCAAGAGAAAGCTTTCAAGGTGGAGAAAATACTCAAATTTTACTGAAGATAATGATAAATCCTCTAATACATCTAATTGTCTCTTTAAATAAGGACTAAATGATGAAAATCTTGTGAGTAAGGATCTTCTTAACTATTCTTAATCATAACTAAATAGGAGACACTTGATTAAGAAAGATTCCCTTAATTAATAGATACAAATCAACTTTAAAATTGGAATCCTTCCAAAAATAACTTGGTAACTAATAAAAATTAATCAAGGAAGAGTCAAGAACACAAAATTTCCATATAAGCTTATATCTTTATCCTTTTCAAAGGTAAATACATAGATAGGGATTCATTAAGACAAGCATGCAAATCATCCTTACATATTGGGCTTCAAGCACTGTTTTTCGTGTGTTAACATTGTCCATCGTCTTGGGTATGAAGATAAGTAATTAATCTTGGTAATGCCTTAGAACCTTCAGAAATAGCCTCATTGTCTTGAATGTCTATGATCAACTCTTGCAAAGCCTCCATAACTTTTGCTCTTGTAATGGATCAATGAGTGTTGATGCAAGTTGATCTCCATCATTCCCTCCTTCCTCAAAAGGATTCATCCTCAAATCATCTATATCAAATAATGATAGTCATCAACATTAAAGATAGGGCTAACATTGCCATAATGACTTAGAAAATCGAGCTTATAGGCATTATCATTGATTTAATCCAAAACTTGGAAAGGTCTATCTCATTTAAGTTGCAATTTTGATTTCCTTTAGGTAGTAAATCTTTCTTTAGGCATATAAATTCAAACCTAACCTCCAGGCTCAAAGGTAACTTTCACACGTTCCTTATTGACTTATCTTAGATACTAATCATTCTTTTTCTCTATATTAACTTGATTTTTAACATGCAAATCCCTAGCAAAAGCTGCTTTTTTCTTTTCATCCAAATTGGGATATGCATTAGTAGGCAAAGGCAAAATATTTAAAAGAGTCAGGATTAAAACCATACACAATCTTAAAAAGTGAATAAGACGTAGTATAATGCACTGCTCTATTATATATAAACTTAACATATGGTAAACACATTTCCCTTTTTTTTAATTCTTTTCATAAAATGTGCCATCTTACTAAACCTATCAACAATAAAAATTATGTTGTCCTTACCACTGTGGGATGTAGGCGAACCCAATAAAAAATCTATAGATATATCAATCTAAGGTTAATTAGGTATGGGTAAAGGAGTATATTAACCATGATGCATTACTTCTAGAATTAGCTTGTTTACATTTTATGCATTTATCACGTACATATTGCACATCATGTTTCATATTTGGCCAATAAAAATTTACAGGCAATATATCTAAGTCTTTTTTTAATCAAAATGTACTATTAACCCTCCTCTATGGGTCTCCCTAACAAAAAATTCACGCATAGAACATTTAAACACACAAAGTTTATCTTTTATGAATATAAAATCCATCATACCTATAAAAATCACCATATACACACTTAGAACATGCAAGCCAAACTTATCCAAAATCAGCATCATTTTCATATAAATTCTTAATGAACTTAAACCCAAGTAATTCATTTTACAAAGAAATTAATAGTGTATACCTTCTAGACAATGCATTAACCACAACATTTTCTTTTCCTTGCTTGTATTTAATTGTATAAGGAAATGTTTCAATGAACTCTAATCACTTGACATGTTTTTTGTGCATCTTTCCTTGGGACTTCAAAAAATTTAATCTCTCATTATCTGAATGAATAATGAACTTCTTTGACCTATTTGAATAATGAATTTCTTTAGCCATAAGTAGTGTTGCCATGTTTGTAGAGTCCTTACCAATGCAAATATGTCTTTATTATAAGTTGGGTGATTTAAAGCTGTCCCATTAAGTTTCTCACTAAAGTAAGCAATCGGTTTGGAATCCATGATTTTGTTAATGGCTCGACAATCCATACATATGCACCATCTTCCATCTTTCTTAGACACCAAAATTACAGAAACTGAACATAGACTAAGACTCTCCCTTACGAACCCTTTTTCCACTAACTCATCTACTTGCCTTTGAATCTCCTTAATCTCCTCTGAATTAGCTTTATAAGATGTTTAATTAGGAATTATTGACTTTGAGATGACATTAATTTGATGTTTAATGCCTTTTAATGACGATAATCCTTGTAGTAACTCCTCAGGAAATAAATCCATAAAGTCTTATAATAAAGATGCAATAGTATTAAGTAAAGAAGGGGTAAGGTTATTAGTTAAAAATTAAACATCCTTGTATATAAGTACAAGTAGCTATTGCCTCACCAACATAGTACTCATGGCCTTACTATAACAATTAAAGACACTAATTCCCATATGTTTCTCTCTCTATTTTGAGCCTCACTATCTGGTTTTTCTTTCTTATTGCTCACTATTATGCTTTTTTCACTCTTTTCACACTCTCACTCTTTTTATCACCCTCACTTTTTTCTCTCAACTTGTATTCTCTTACTATTCTAATCTGATTCTTTTATGCTTCCTATGATTTGAGAAGTGATAAGATCATATACCAGTTGTTCATGACAAAAGAGTAATTATTTTTATACCCATTATGTTAAACTTTTCTCTTAAATTGCTATAGATTCCCTAAAAGAAAATGACTAGCATACATTGGCACTACATCATAAAGAACCTTATCATTGTAACTCCTAATGGAAATTGCCACAAGAACATATTTTTTTCACTTTAAATTCCCTAAAATCATTCAAACATTGCAACTTATATGGTTTTGGGTGCATTGGAGTTGGCAATTTTAGTTTATCAAATAATAAAGTACTAGCAACATTAGTGTAACTCTTACTATCCATAATTATGCTAGATACCTTGCTATTCATATTGCACTAAGTATCAAAGATATGCTCATATTGGGGGTCATCACCTTTATTTTTAATCTAAATGTTAAGATTTTACTTAGTGATAAGCAAATTTCCACTTATAAATCCTTCAACATCCACATCACTACCATCATCTAATAGTGGCATTTCATCATCACTTGATCTAATACTCTCTACTTCACCATTTTCCAAAATAATTATAGTCATTTTATTTATACATTAAGAGGCAACCTACTGTTGGTTTATATCTTATAGCTAATCGATTAATTGTAGATTTATGACATATTTTATTAAAGAATTATTTATTTTATGCATATTTGTTTAACTAATTAGTGTGTAAGATAAATTCCATAAGATAAATATATTTACAAATGAAATTATGATGGAGATCATAATTATGATATTCATATTGTAATTAAGTATTATCCATAAATTATTTCTAGTCATTATTTTATTAAGACTAAACATTAATAAAGCGGAAAGACTAGTACACATAATAATTCTTTCTTATGAAGGAAGTGATTGATCTCATGGACTAAAGTATGAAGATACTTAAACATACATATGGATGTTTGTTAAAGAACAAGTTCACTGAACTGACCTTATACGAGAATTCCATACGGAGCATTACTTGTACATCTATGAAAATACGCATTGTAATAATTGTATAACTGATCCTTAGACTTGAGATCTCAAAAGCATCTTGTTTATGGATTATTATATTTTGATACTACTTCCGATCTATTCTAGTTATAGATAGTTCACTCGATAGTCATTAGATATAGCATAAATTATATAGAGATAGTTGAGTGATTAATATAAGATTTGTCACTCTAAATGATTAGAAAGAATGTTTCATTGTTCTTAATTAGTATTTATTTAAGAAATCCTTGATTAAAGTATAATGAAATTTTAGAAATGGTATTCAAATTTCATTAAAAAAATCAATTACTAATAGTCAAGAACTAATATGATTGCTTTCAAATAAAGTAGACACTAATTTCATACTCTATGTCTAATCAGAACATTGTATGACCAAATGAATGAAATATACGAAAAAATCATGTATGAACAGGTCAAGTTAAAACTACTTTGACGTTTCTAATATTTGAGTGGTCATGATATATTACTGGATGTCAATCTTGATATATGATTATATATTATTTAATTAGATAATTAAAGAAAAATTAAAAAGAGTTTTAAATTATCTAATTTTAGTTATGAATTATGAATTATAATTATAATTTATAATAATTACCAATATATTAAAAACATAATGGGTTACACATATAAATCAACTGAGGAGAGCAAAATTAACTAAGTTAGACTTAATTGTAAAGTTTCAAAAATTTTAAGGATTAAATATATAATATTTGATTTTATGAAAATTAAATCATAATTATAATTAAAGTCTTAAAGTGAGATTTTAATTGTAATTATTTTTAATTTTAATATAAAAATATTATTTTTCTCCTATTTAAAAGAAGAAAACATAAGAATAGTTAGTACTTCATGTTTTCTTCCTCTTAAATGTTAAGTTCCTCAAAAGTTGGTATGTGGACATTGCTAGAGGTTGGACGCATGTACTGCTAAAGTGGTTGCTACAAGCCTATAGATACGAGAAGATATTGATCAATCTTCATAATCAAGTATGATTTTAGACTCATGTTTCATTCCATTTTGATTTAATCTTGTTATAAAATAATGTGATCTTGGTTTTAAAATTTTTTTTTTGTTTCCAATCCTTGCAAATCGAATGCATCCTAATTTCTCAACATCTACCCAATCCTATGAAACTTGAAACACTTAAAATTAAGTTATTTAGAGGAGGGTTTAGTTTCAGCTTTACCTTTAGAAGAAGAAGCTGAATCTTTAGCTTATGCATCATCTTTTCGTTTCGGCATATCTTTGTTATCCTTCTTGTTTATCCTCTATTAAGAATTAGAAACTGAACTAGATTTGGAAGTTTCCTTAGACTATAATTGCCTCTCCACCTTATGGCCTTATACAATAGATCCTCTATCTCTACATAATATTGCAAATCCACCATATCATTAATCTCCTTATTCAAACCATTAGTGAATCTAGTCGTAGTAGCTTTCTAATCCTATTCAACATTAACCCTAATCATGGCTATCTTTATCTCCTTATAGTATTTCTCTACACTATTGGAAACTTGAGTCAAACTTTATAACTTTTTACACAAATGTTTATAATAATGTTTAGGTTTAAACCATTTATGCATTGTCACCTTCATCTCCTCCCATGACTGAATAAGTCTTTCTCCATTCCTACACCTACTCAGCACCATTGGATCCCACTAAATGCTAGCATAATTCGTGAATTTAATTGTTGCCAACTTGACCTTCTTCTCCTTAAAATAGTTATGATAATCAAGCATATATTCTACTTCTCTTTCCCACTCTAAGTACAACTTTGAATTCAATTGTTGGCTCCCTCCCTCCTCCTCCTCCATATTGGGTGGCTAATTTCTATAAAAGTTTGACCTACTTGATGTGTCCAAATTACCTAATCTTATATTAAGAATCTTCAATTGATTGGATGGCTTTCATGAAAATACCCTTGTTTCACTTAATTTTGACTTTTCTCGATATTGGGTGGTCTTCTCTTTTACTACTCTACTTCCCCTTACAAGCCCTTTAACCAGAACTTGATAAATAATCTCAACAGGAAAACATATAGCAATTCAAACTTAAATAACTTGAATTGTAAGTTAACAAGAAAGGTAGATAATAGTGAAAAAAAAATAGAAATGAAATTTTGAACAAGAAGATAAGATAAGTGAAACCCAATGAATTAGGGAATATTAGAACATCTAGAAGAAGAAGCAAAGAAAAGATACTTAAGCACGAATAAGAAAAGAAGAAGTAAGGTAGAAAATGATTACAAAAGGAAAGAAGATAAGAGGAAATAATTTAAGGATAATAATGGAAAGTTTAAGCCAAATTGAAGCATGGTAAATATCTTTCTTACGTTTTTTTTATTTACGAGTATTAACATTAAAAAACATGTGTAACAATTGAAGATAAACAGATTTGTGTACCTTTGATTTCTCACTAACAGATTTTACGATTTAAACAATGAACTTCCCCTTTTTTCTATTTTTTTTCTTTTCTTATAACTAAGACAACTCAAAATAAGGAAAGCAGATGGATAGAACAACCCTAATGTAATTTCAACTAAAAGGAAAAAGATATGAACCTTTTAGTTAATAGGACATTAACCAAACTTATTGATTGGAACCCAAGTTATAAATTAATCACTACAAGTTACCTTAAAGATATCATAATTAGTTCTTAATTAAAGAACCAAGATAAAGCTCCCAAAATGGAGAAAACTCTCAAATTTTATTAATGATAATGATAAATTCTGTACTGCCTTTTGAAATAGACCCAAATGAAGAAAATCCTATAAGGGAAGGTCTTCTTAACTATTCCTAATCATAACTAAATAGGAAAGACTTGACAAAAAATGATTCCCTTAATTAATGGATACAAATTAGCTTTAAATTTAAAATCCTTCCAAAAATAACTTGACAAAAAATAATAATTAATGAAGGAAAAGTGAAAACGTGAAATTTCCATCTAAACTCACGTCTTTAGCCTTTTAAAAGGTATATATATAGATAAGGCTTCGTTAAGACAAGTAAGCAGTCATCCTTGCATACTGGGTCTTAAGTATTATTTTTCATGTTTTAGCTTTGTCTATTGTCTTAGGCCTTAAGATAAATAATTAATCTTAGTGATGCCTTAAAACCATTGGAAACAACGTCATTGTCTTGAATTTCCATGATTATCCCTTGCAAAACCTCCTTCATGCACTAAGCTCTTGCTCTTGTCATATGAGTTCTAATGCCTTGTAATGGACCAATGAGTGTTAGATGCAAGCTAATCTCCATCACCTTTGATGTTTCACTTGAAACTTAATAATTAAAGGGTTCTTATGCTTTTATGGATGAAATATATGAATGATGAACTCTTAAAAACTTAATAAAACATAAATTGTTGAATTAAAACAAAAAAAAAAGAAATTCAAACTTGAAACCACATGATTACACAATATAAGCTCAAGAACACTTAAAAGTGAAGTTTGATCACTTTGTATAAACACTCTCAAAATAGTATAAAGATCCTTCTTAATCACTTAGCAATCTTATTTATAATTTTTGGAATCTCAAATGGTCGTTGGTTACATTTACTAACTGTCAAGAATGAAAATATTAATGTTTTATTAAAGTTGGAACTAGCTGTTATGTCATTTTTCGTTGTTTCGGTCAACCAGTGTTAATGGTGTGATCGACCAATCATAAGTCGACCACTCATTCTAACAAGTCGACCAATAAACCTATTTTAAGGCATTGGTTTACCATCCTTAATCATTGATTGATCAGTTGACATAAAAACTCAACTAGTTGGTCAGTTCCTAAATATTGGTCGACCAGTTATTCTACACACTTTTTTCTAGATTTTGTAGCACACAAAAATTAATAAAAATATTTCAACAACTAATTTCTTTATTATAAAAACAAATCCAAATAGCTTTCATAATTTCCCTAATCAAGCCCCATTAATTCAACTAAAAAATTCAAAATATCTTAATACGTTCAACTTTAACTATATTTTGAAATTTTATGTTTTTAAACCAATTCTAGACCATTTTCAACCATTTCAAAACCATTCCATTTATTTTATAACTAATTAGCAAGTTTTAGAACATCCCCAAAGTGATGTTGAGTATTAAGACCTTTCAATTAAGTTCAAAATTACATTATGTCTTAGTTTGTAACAAATTGAGTACATTTCGAAACTTTTCTTTTCAAACTCAATTATAAAATATTCCCAGATATACCAAAACCATTTCTTTCACTGAAAAATCAACTCATACAAGTTTCAAATCATTTCATAAATACTTCTAAATACCAAGACATATCAATTAAACTCAAAATACAAAATATGTCTTAGTTATGGAAATTTAAACACTTAAAAGCTTTCAAACTAATTTTGTAACAGCCCAGCCCACTGGTGATATTGTCCGCTTTGGACCGAAGCCCGCACGAGTTTAAAACCCGTCACCAGGGTTTGAGGCAGTGCTGCATATAAGCCCTAGTCTCACTCAGCACTTTGTCGATATGGGATTTGCCTAAGGCGGACCATATCACTAGTGGGTTGGGCTGTTACAGATTTCAAAGATTTCGTAAATTTTTCAAAATCATTTTTCACACACAAACTTAATCTAAATACATTTAAATGCACTTAAACAACTTCAAACAACTTCAAACAACTTTTCAAAACACTTTGACACATCAAGAGGACTTCGTTTAAAACATTTCATATAATTTCCTTTTGATTATGAAACTTTATATTAATATAATGTTCTAAACCAATTCCTATTATGAAAATACCATAAACAAAAACATTTAAACTCTAAAACTTAACCAAACTTCTAAATGCAAATGAATATATAAAAGTGAGCTCTTCAAGTATTGATAAAGATCAAGAAAAGTTTACATACCAAAATTATAATCATAAAACTATTCAACTTTGATCTTCATAATCTTGATTTTCATCCTCCTATCAATACTTTATTCATCTCTATTTTCTTCACTTGAAATACTATCTCTTTGAGCTCTAACATAAACTCTTGTGCTATTTGCATCAACTTATCTTTCTAAAACATCAAAACTAAACTATTAGTAACAAAAAAAAATTGTTATTATCAAAATTAATGATTAGAACATTCCTTAGTTCAATAAATAATTTTAAGATGATCTTAATTCTTGAATATTAATATATTTTATATTATTAGTATTACATATTTTTATGTTATTCTAGTTACTTTATTTTTTTTATTTTTAATAACTTTTATTACTTTGTTATGCGATTGCAATAAATTATGCTAAGATTATAAAATTGCAATAAATTATAATAACTCTTGATAATTATAGTTTTATTAATGATTGGCCTTTTTATTTTGTTAGATATGCGAACTGGTGGTGATGGATCGTAATAGAATTTGTGCACCTGCAATTGACTTAGAAACTAAGAGTTTTGGAGGAAAAAAGTTAGAAAAGCAATCCATTTCCAAAAATTAGTCAATGAAAAACCTTGTCAATCTTTATCGATTTTGGTTTTAATATATTACAGTGTCAATACCCATTAAACCAATTACTGTTTGAATGATTTTTAAATTATAAAATAATATCTAAATTTTATAATTCAAGTAAATTGAAGTCAAGATGTTCAGAACCTTTCAATATTACCAAAGTACTCTCTCATGATATTATAGAAATTTAAGGAACTGAACAATATCCTGTATAATGAATGGGTAAAGATTGCATCACTACTCTGAAGGCAAACATGTTGAAAGAATTCAACCTATTTCATTTAACAGTTGAACAGCATTAATAGAGATTATCTAGTTATAAACATTAAATTTAATGCTTATTGAGAGGTAATCTAATTTTTTATCTCCTCTATATTTTATTTTATGTTATGTTATTTATTTAAATTTTTATTTTTTGTTGCTGATTTTTAGATATGTTTTATTTTAATAGTTTCTATAAAGTTTAGTTTAATTTTATTAAAAATGAAAATGATAAAAAAAATTAAATTAGTTATTACTTGTAAAAAAAGCCTTGTGGGACAATAGGACGAGCTCACAAGATGAGCTAGTTTACATATCTTCTACCTACAAGGCAAGGACCAGCTTGCAAGATGAGCTGATCGTCCAACTTCCACCTGCGAGGCAAACAAAATATACGATGGCTAGAGTTTGAGGCTAATCTTAACAAGACTCACCTGTTGACTATGTTAGCAACCATAAATAAAAAGCAAAAAAAGAATTACAATTTCTTTTTATTGGTCCTTGACGTATCGACTAGCACAAGCCCGTAAGGTATATGACATTTGTGTTCCATTTGTTAACAGTAACCAAAACAAAACGATAATTATAAATATGCTTACTTCACATATATCAATTTATGTTTTTCTTTTCTTAACATGCTGTAGCGAAACCTTGGCTCCGTTTTTGTTTGTACAAGCTGATAGAAAAAGAATTGTAATGAAGTTAGAATCCTTTATTATTATTATTAAAAATAAGAAACATAAACCCTTAATCTCATTGTAGGCTATGTCTTTAAGCTAGTGTTTTAAAAATCAGTACGAGCCAACCTATACCAGACTGGCCTGTAGGCGATACAAGTCAGTTAAAAACTGCATCGAGTCGATATTCTGGTCGGTGCAAGTGAAACCCGACTGGTATTGTAAATATTAAAAGTTCTACTATCGCTTTTTTTTAAAAAAAATTTCAAGTATCTGTTGACCAATGCTATAAATAAATCACACGCAAAGTCCTTTTTCCTCATTTTCTTCTTTTTTTTACTTCTCCTCTCTCAACTAACTCCATAACTTTGCTACAACTCCAATTTTTTTCTCAAAAAACTCATACATTTAAGTTTAATCCTTCATTCATTATCTCCATCTAACTCTAACAACTTAAAAATACTTCATAAAATACTAAATAATTACAAAACACCAAAATTTACAGATTTAATTTCCAAATCATTTCCAACAAATTTTTAAGTTTCAAGCCAAAGTTTAATTGTTGGTAGGAGCTTTATAATTTTTTTTAACTTTTAAATCCATTTCTATCAACCAATTTGAAAATTTTGATTTGAAATTAGTAAATTTTTTAACCTTGAAATTTGAGATTTTTCAATTTCGTTAACTTTTCATTCAATTAATATTTAATTCATCAAATTTAAGTGTTGTAGAAGTTGAATTTAATATAAATACATATAGAATGAATCAAATTCAAAATTAGGTAGAATTAAGGTTTCAGAATTGGGCATTTTTAATTTTAAGTGAAATTGTATTAAGTTTTATGAAATTAAATTTATATTCTTATAATTAAATGCATTGAGCTAGTAGAATTATCAATTACATTTGATTTAGTAAAATTTGAATTTTTTTTCAATTTTAGGTGAAATTAAGAAATTGGAAATTTTCAATTTTAGGTGAAATTATGTTATATTTTATGAAATTGAATGCATATTCTTGTAATTAGACACATGAATGAGCTAATAAAATCATCAATTGCACTTGATTTAGTAAAATTTTAATTTTTCACAATTTTAAGTGAAATTAAAAAGTTGAAAATTTCAATTTTAAGTAAAATTGTGTTATATTTTATGAATTTGAATACGTATTTTTGTAATTAGAAGCATGAATGAGCTAATAAAATCATACATTGCTTTTGATTTAGTAGAATTTGAAAAATTTTCAATTTTAGGTGAAATTGAAAATTTTCAATTTTAAGTGAAACCGTATTATGTTTTATAAAATTTAATATATACTCTTGGAATTAGATACACAAATAAGCTAATATAATCATCACTGGCATTGAATTTAGTAGATTTTGAATTTTTTGAATTTTAGGTGAAATTAAGAAATTAGAAATTTTCAATTTTAGGTGAAATTATGTTATGTTTTATGAAATTGAATGCATATTCTTATAATTAGATGTATGAATGAGCTAATAGAATCACCAATTGCATTTATATAATGACTTATGTATGTTTCATCAATTACAATTAATTTGTTTTGCTTAATGCTTTAATCAATTACATTGATTTTGACAAGTAAATAGAGGATAGTTTTACATCAAGCACCATTAGTGATACTTCTTTCCCTTGTGGTAGATTTGAAAATTCGACATGAGCCTACAGTAAATTGGTTCTTAATTTTAGTTTAAAAAATCAAATTATATGTAATTATTATAGCAAGACTTTAAAAGGTGGGGGAATAACAAGATTGAAGAGACATATGGTTAGAATAAATGGCAACGTAGAACCTTATAAGAAGATTCTTCATAATGTGAAGTGGCAAATGAAGAATTTGATAGAGGAGTATTAGAAAGAGAGCGGTAGAAAAGCTAGAGTGAGTTTCAATATTGATAGTATGAATTCATATTTTAGATGTAGTGGAACTGATGTTGGTAGAGTTAATACTAGTGGATATGATATTGGATGATCTCCTATTTTTTCTACCTAGCAAAAACGGAGTGGTTCAGATAGCGGTCGGATTAGACAAAAAATAAAGAGTTAATTTGTTGGGTTTTTTTTTTTTTTGCTTCAAGAACCATTTCAAGAGCCCAACCTTCTATTGGTGTTACCATACAAATAAGGGAAGTAGGTGATCAAGTAGATATGACTATAACTAGATGGTAATATGATACAATTCTACCATTCAATGATACTCAATCACATTATTATCAATCTACAATGGATGTTGTTATCTTTTATAGTCCAGAATATAAGACTCGTTCGATATATGACTATAAAGGTAAATTTCTTGCTAAGTCTATTGGTAAGATGAGACAATATTTAGAATAAAAAAGAATGACTTCGGCTATTTATAAGTGTTTTATTATGTGTGATGGTTAGACTAGTCACAATCAGGAAATTTACATTAATTTCTTGGTTTATCTGCCAAAGGTTTTGTGTTTTTAAAGTTGGTTATTTGGTCCATCTTGACAATGATATAACTTACAAATCAATAGAGAGGAGCCTATAGAATACGTATAACTCTTTCTTTTGAACTCTATATATTGTTTATTGTATCGATTTAATATTGAAAGATTTTGGAAATAATAGATATTTTCCTGTGATATGGAGACTGTGATAAAGGCAAACAAGGTAATCAAATTTATTTATAATCGTACATGTATGTTAAATTTGATGAGAAGGAAATTTACTAATGGGAGGAACTTATGTTGCCCTGCGTTTACTAGTTTTACTACTAACTTTCTAACACTATAAAGCTTTGTGTTATTAAAGAAGGAGTTATGATAGATGTTTATTAGTAATAGGTAGGTGGCTTCTTAACATGCTAAATCTAATATCGTATTGGAGGTTGTTTCTATTATTATTGAGAATAGAGAGTTTTGATCCAATTATCTGTTTGTGGTTAAAACTTGTAAGCTTTTGATTAAAATACTTCATTTTGTAAATAGTAATAATAAGCCGATGATGAGATATTTTTATGATACTCTGAAAAGGACAAAGGAATCTATAAAAACAATTTGAAGAGCATACCTATAATATACACCCATTTCTTATATATCATTTATAACATATGAGAAAACTAGCTATACACTCCTTTATTTGCTGCTGAGGTATTTTTCAATCAAGGTGTCTACTTCTAGTACGATTATGAGAAGACAGTTGAAACTAACAAGGGGATGTTTAAAACCATCACCACTATTGTTGTTTATGAGATGATTTAAAATCTCCTCAACTCACAAATAGTGGCTTGTGAGGATGTTACTGGGGATTTTGTGTTGCTTGTAGCAATATAATAAAAAGAGAAGCTCAATTCAGATACATATTTCTTTACTTTTGTAATTATTGATTTATTTTATTTATGAGATCCTGTCTTTGTCTTATAGTTACTTGGTGGGAGCAGTTTGGTAGTGATGTTTTAAAATTGAATAAGTTTGCAATTCATATATTAAGTCAGTGTGTGAATGCGACTAGATGTGAAAGAAATTGGAACATGTTTTAATTTTTCCACTAGAAGAAGAGGAATATATTAGAGTATAAGAAGTTGAATGATTTGATCTATATTAACTACAACCTAAATTTTTTAAATAAGTATTTCTTCTTATTATTATTATTATCTTTAATATTATTTCTAAAATTTCGTTAGTAATTTAATTTTATTTGTTTATTAGGACTCTAAGTAGAACAATTAGTTACGGTGATCTTATTTTTTTGGATCATATTAATACTTTGACTGATTGGGTGCTTGAAGAGCCAAACCTCCTAAATGAGAGTAACTTGCAGGGAGATGCTAATGTTTGTTGGGAGGATGTTGAAATATCATTTACTAAGATGAGATTGGATGAGGGTGGTGATCAAATTCCTCTTCTTGTTAAGGATTTTGTAGTAAATAATAGATGGATATAGCTTAATTTAGCGGTCAGCACTCTAGACAATGAAGATTCGTATGTTTTCAGGTTATTCTCCTTTTTTTATAGTGTTTAATATATATGTTAAATTTTATATATACTAACTATTTTTTCATGTTTTAATTATACTTTATAGAGTTTCTGTGCTGAATATTAATATTAGTTGTAGCATTATTTATTCTATATATTATTTATTAGGGTTAATAGTCAAATAAGTGATCGACGTTTTCACATTTTTTTCACTTAAGTGATAAAGCTTTTAAAATTTTCAATTGAGTGATTAACGTTTTAAAAGTTAACTAGTTAAGTGAAAAAGACTAACACCATCAGTAACCCGACCCGACCTGACTCGACAACTCAAATCCGACCTTGCTCACTCTAACTTTTTTATCTCTTTCGGTTAATTTTTTAAACGTTAATCACTCAGATAAAAAATTTTCAAAACTTAGTCACTTAACTAAAAATGTGAAAAGGTTATATTAATAACCTATTTTGAAATTTTTAATATAGATTTATCTCATAAATGAATATTTTTTCTTAATATTTATAAATATAATTAAATTATTTAATTATTATTAACTAAAAATAATATTAATAAATTCTTATAATAATACATGTAAAATAATAAGTATAATTCATAATTAAAGATCAAGATAATAATTATTACTAAAATTATTTTAAGTAAAATTTAAAATATTTTTAAGATTTAGTTTTACCGAATTTTTATATAATTTAAGTTCAATTTTTATATTTTTAAACTTACTTTTAAAATTAAACTTTATTTACAAATTTATCTTT
>JAOXYD010000003.1:19554474-19568295 GCA_028565735.1 Pinacopodium congolense | reverse complement strand
CAAATTTAAAATTTTTAAGTTTGGAAATAAAATTATGAATAATAAAACAACGATTATGGTTAAACCGGTGGTTAAACTGTAATCGGCTTTTTTCAAATCGTAACCTTAACCGTAATCGACTGTTTTCAAACCGTAACTTAAAACGTAAACTAGCGGTTAGGTTAAGGTTTATAGATTTTTATAACTGTAACCGGCAGTTTTGTAACTGTAATCGGCAGTTTATTAATCGTAATCAGGTCTATAATCATCAGGAAGAGGAATCTGATTACCACCCTATCTAATATTATCCTAACAAATGACATATCAACATCGTCCCGATGAACATCAACACCTTCCTACAAGTCACTCTTATCTAGAAGACTTAACTCTCCATATATCAAAATCAATTAAAGTACCAATATGATCAAAAAAAATATGATTATTATCACTAATTGTTCTACGTAAAGTCCTAGTAAATAAATAAAATTAAATTACTAACGAGATTTTAGAAATGATATTGAACATAATAGTAACAATTATAAAAAAAACATATATCTCTTGAAGTTTTAGATTGTATCTAGTATAGATCAAATCATCAAACCTTTTATGCTATAATCTATTTCTTTTCTTACAGTGAAAGGACTCAAACATACTCAAATTCCTTTCATATCCAATCACACTTATACACTAACTCAAAATACGAATTGCAAACCTGTGCAATTTTGGAACGTCACTACTAAACTGGTTTCACCAAGTAAATATAAGACAAAAAAAGGTCTCATAAACAAAATGAAGTAATAATTAAATGTAAACAAGTAACAAAAGTAAAGAAGTATATATATACATTTAACTTCTCTCTTCATTGTACTATTAAAGACAATTTAAAATCACTAATAGCCTCCTTATACATAACTATCTGTGAATTAAAGAGATGTTGCATCATCTCATGATTAATAATAATGGTGTTGGTCTTCAACATCCCCGTGTTAACTTCAACTCTTTTCTTGTAACTATACGAGAAGTAGACATCTAGATTGAGGAATGTCCCAGTAGTAGACAAAGGAGTGTTTAGTTGGTTTCCCATCTACTATAAATGATAGATAGAACAAGGATATACAGTGTAAATCTGTTCTTTAAACTGAAGTTTATAACTTCCTTTGTCCTTTCCATGAAATCATTCAAATATCTTATCGTCAACTTATTATCACAATTCGCCAGACAAAGCAATCTAACCAAAGACTCACAAGTTTTAAACATAAACTGATAGTTGGACTAAAATTTCCTATCCTCAATAATAATGGAAGCAGCCTCTAATCCAGTATTAGACCTGATATGATGAGAAATTACCCACCTATTACTAATAAACATTTATCGTAATTCCGTCATCATCATCATAAAACTCTATAGTGTTAGAAAGTTAGTGGCAAATCTAGTAACTGCAAAGTGACATAAGTTACTCCAACTAGTAAACTCCATTCCCATCAAGTTCAACACCCATGAAAAATTATAAATAAATCTTGTTTCCAAATCTTCCGATATCAAGTTAATATAATGAGCAGCACATGGAGTCCAATAGAAAGAGTTATGTATACTTTGTAATCTCCTACTAGCTAATTTGTAATTTACATTATTGTCAATGACGAACTGAACAATGTTCTTAACCCTAACTTCATTAACAACCTTTATCAAAAATATGAAATATAAAATCAACATTTCTAATCATATCAGATGTATCAATTGACTTAAAAAAAAGCATGGTCCATTTGACAAAATAAACTAAAAATTTTATGTAAGTCTCTTAATTCTTACTAGTTCAACCATCACATATAATAGAACGCTTATAGACAATTTGTCATTATTTTCTCTTCTAAACAGTGTCTCATTTCAGCAACAGGCTTAGTAAGAAGTTTATCTCTATAGTTATGTATCGAAAGAATCTCATATCTTAAATTATAAGAGATAATGGCATCTACCATAGACTAATAATAATGTGATTGAGTAACATTAAATGGTAGGCCTATATCATATCACTATCTAATTATAACCATATTTATTTGATCACTTATTTCCCTTATTTATATGAAGACACAAACAAAAAGTTGAGCTTGAGCTTCTAAAGTTATTTTTGGAGCAAAAAACAAGCAAATAACCTTCTTTGTTTATGTATAATCTCATTTCTACTTGAATCGCTCTCTTCTTATTAGGTAGAAGGGATAGAAGATTCTTTAACATTTGATCCACTAGCATTATCTCTACCAACATCAATTCCTCCACCTCTGAAAAATGAACTCATACTGCTAATGATGAAACTTAGTCTGGATTTTCTATCTTTTTCTGTCTGATACTTCTCTATCAAAATCATCATTGGTCACTTCACTTCATGGGAAACCCTTTTACAAGGCTTCATATCGCCCTTTATTTCAGTCAAATGTCTCTTCAATATAGAGATTCCTCTACCTTTTAAAGTCTTGCCACAATAATTACATGTAATTTGGCTCCTCAAACTAGAACTAGGAACCAATGTACTGTGGGCTCATGTTAGATTGTCGAATCTCCTAGAAGGAACTGAATTATCACCAATAGTGCTTAATGTCGAACTACCCTCTATTTACCTATCAAAATCAATACAATTAATTAACACATTAAACAAAACAAACTAACTGTAACGGATGAAACATACACAAGTCATTATGTACTACAATTGATAATTTTATTAGTTTATTCATATATCTAATTACATGAATATACTATAATTTTATTAGTTCATTCATATATCTAATTACATGAATATACATTCAATTTTATAAAATATAATACAATTTCATCTAAAGTTGAAAATTTTCAATTTCATAATTCCATGTAAATTTGGATAAACTTCAAATTCTACTAAATCAAACGTAATTGATAAACTTTTTAACTCATTCATCCATCTAATTACATGAATATATATTCAATTTTATGAAACATAACATAATTTCACCTAAAATTGAAAATTTTCAATTTCACCTAAAATTAAGAAAAATTTGAATTATATCAAATTAAATACAATTGACGATTCCATTAGCTCATTCATGCATCTAATTATATGAATATGCATTTAATTTCATGAAATATAACACAATTTCACTTAAAATTGATATAGATTCAATTTAGCTTATTCATAACACAATTTTGCTCAAATGAAATTGATGATTATTTTAGCTCATTCATATATCTAATTACATGAATATACATTTAATTTCATAAAATTTAATACAATTTTATTTAAAATTGAAAATTTCCCAATTTATATATTCCTAAAATTGAAAAAAATTTAAATTATAGCAAATCAAATGCAAATGATGATTCTATTAATTCATTCATACATTTAATTACAAGAATATATATTCAATTTCATAAATATAATACAATTTCACCTAAAAATGAAAATTTCCAATTCTAAAACCCTAATTAGACCTAATTTTGAATTTGATTCAATCTATAAGCATTCATACCAAATTTAACTTTTAAAATACTTAAATTTGATGAATTAAACACTAATTAACAACTAATTAAATGAAAGATTAACGAAATTGAAAATTTCAGGATTAAAATATTTACAAATTACAACTTAAATTCTTTAAATTAGTTGATGTAAATAGATGTACATATTAAACACATGCTAAAGTTCCTACCACCTGCTGAATTATAGTCTGAAACTTGAAAAATTGTTGAAAAATAATTTGAAAATCATATATGTAAATTTTGGTGTTTTGTGATTATTTGGTGTTGGAGGAGGTATTTTTAAGTTGTTAGAGATCGATAGATGTAGTTAGTAAAGGATTAAACTCAAATGTATGAGTTTTTTTAGAAAAAATTTGATTTGTAACAAGGGATGGAGTTGATTGAGAGAGAAGAGGGAAAGACAAAGAAGAAAATGAGGAAAAAAAGATAATAACTTTGATTTAAATGTAATATCGATCGATCGATATCAAAAAATAAAGCATTGGTCAACTGATACTTATGAAATTTAGAAAAAAAAAGTTTGATCCTCGAATTTTTCGAATTTACAATGATATGCAACATAATTAGGGTCGCACAAGTGCTAAGTTTCTTTTTTAAATTAGAAATATCAATTTGTTTGACACATACAACTTGTATAATTTGTCAATTCTCAATCATCCTTATATAATGTGATTGTAATTAACTTGGAATTTTTTTCAAAAATAAAATCATCCGACGAAAATTTTAAAATATAAGAAATTTAAGTGAAATTACTGAAATCTAAAAAAAAGTTTTTGCTTTTGACTATAATGTTTTTATTTTAAGGCAAATTATATAAAAAATTTAGAATTTTAATCAATTTTACAATAGTAACTCAAATTAAAAAAATGGTTATTAAATGTGTGAACTTTTACTTTATTGCAAAATTAATCTGCCGTTAATATTTTCGTTAATGATACTGATGTTGCCAAAATGTCGGCATTAAAGGGTGACAAGTCTTATATGATGTGGCATGTCTTGTGGATATTTCATTTTTTAATTAATAATTTCAATAAAATTTTATTTTTAATTCTCTAATTAAAATTTTTTTAAAAAGAAATTAAAATTTTGCTAATAAAGGTAATAAAGTAGAGTATTGAGCTGGTTTCTTCCCTTCTTCGTTGTTTGCTCCAGCACCGTTATGAGACCTTTAGGTGTAAATAACCCAATCAAACCATCATCATTAAAATTAGGTGGCAAATACCAATATACAAGTTTGTATCATCATACTCCTTTATAGAGGGTTTATCACTTAAGCTCCATCCACTCTTAATCTTACTTGATTTGCACTACCAAGACCAACAATATTGGTCGCCCATGGAGGATTTCCTCTAGACCTACTTAAACCCAAAGCCACTTTTCACTGTTTCCATTTTCTTCCCTGTGATTGCTTTACTGGACAATCAATAGTGGTTTCTTTCACTGTTCTTTTCCTTAAGGTGTTGTCTCTTATGCTCATTCAAGACCTCATCAATAAACTGTAACAACTTCTTAACCATTCCTATAGTAGAATTAAGAGCCTCTTAGGTCTTAGACTTAATCAAACACATACAAATCCTCATTTTTCGATGGGTCTAACATCAAATCCCTCTTTTGCTACAACCTCCCTTCTTTCACTAAGCCTTTACCCTAAATCACAATCTCGACCCCTGTAAAGCCTAGCTTATTAAATCCATTAAAAGATTGGACTCAATCAAAATTTTCTTTAACCCAACCCAGTCCATGACTTAAACATTTACAAACCAAAAAATAACCATCTTCATTCTTTCATTATCTAGTTTTCGATGGAATTGGGAGGAGAGCTCAAGTGTGATTTCTCCTTGCATGTAAGTTTTTCTTGTTCTTTTGTTTTGCATGTGTAGCAATCTCTCATTGTTTTCTTTTCTTGATCTTTTAGCAGTGGATTAGAGGGGGAATTGTAGAGTTTGGCATTTGAAATTTTCTGGTTTAAAGAAGCTTTCGGTAATAAGCATTTCTTTACTCTCTAGCTAAAGCATTCTAGTTGTTTGGATTTTCAAGATGTAATTTTGTTTGAATCTTATTTTAGTTAGATTAATTCAACAAATTAGCTGGAAATTGTGATTCAAAGACATTTTTTAGTTTTCTTTTATAATCTAGAAAATAAAAAGAGAAAAGAGAGAAGAGACGTGAGAGAATCAAATGAATGGAAAAGGTTAGAAAATGAAAAATAATGGTGAAAAAGAGAAGAAAGAAAGCAAAAAAGAATGTAAATAAAAAAAAAGGATAGAAGTCTGGAGAGTGATGTGAGTAGAGAGGGAATGGGAAAGGTTGAAGATAATGGTTGTTTAGTAATAATTGCAAAAGTTAGGGATATTTTATGGAATTAGAATGTTAGGTAATTTGGTCATTTTTAATAAGTTAAGAGATAAGATAGGAAAAGGGGATTTTAAGGACTTAATAGGAATTTTGGAGAAAGACTAAGAGTAATGTAGGAAAAAGAAGGGAAAAGATAAGTAGAGAATGGTGTTTTGGGATTTTAAAGAAAATGATAGGGTTAAATTTAGAAAAAAAAGAAGAAGAAAGTTGGATAATTTTGATATTTCAAAAGATATTAAAGAGAAATGAGAATTTTAAGAAATGTTGTTATAATTGTAGTATTTATAACGGCAAAGCAAGTAAAGATTTTTAATATATAGAAATTTGTATAAAAAGGGATGTTTTGGTTTATGAAGTGTAAATTAGGTGAATTTGTTCATAAAATTTATCTAATAGGATTTTTATAAATATTTACGGTCTAAAATTGAGCTAGAGAGTAATTTGAACCTAGTGAAATAGTGTAAATTGTTTAATTGAATGTGAATTTCATAATTATGCACTATCTTAAGTATTATGATGAGTACAGATTGTGTGGGATTTTAAATATATCTGAGTTGAAGGATTTCTTTGGTAAAAACAATTTGAGATTTGAATATGATATATTAAACTATAATGGATTGAGTTTAGAATAGTGCTGAATTAGTGGCTTACCTAGGACAAGTTATAGTCAATGGTATTGATATTGATGAGTTGTTGAGATATGGATAAGATATAGCTAGGTACCTCTTCGTGGAGCAGGTATCGGGACATCCTTAGTCCCAGGGATGTCCTGTACTGATAGTTAGATACCATAGTAGTTCCGGGGTATCTTGAGTTCCAAAGATACCTTATACTGATTGTTAGGTACTGGAGTGGTACTGGAGTACCAAATTGAATGAGATTGAGTGAGGGGTACCCTGTGCATATATATATATATATTATTTTTCATATCCACATGAAGATGACTGAGTTTGTAATGATAAGTTGAGCCGGCAGACCATTGGATATAAACCTATTAGGTTAAGTAGGGCCTGAATAAGTCAATAATTGAAAATATAGTATAATTTGATTTAATAGTAAGAAAAATGACAATATTGTTAGTTGTTATTTTTATTTACTGAGTATGTTGTAATGGTTGGATATTAAATTTGCATTGTGAATATGACTTGTGTTTTACTTTACTATTATATCTTTCTATTTTGTATTGAATTTATTGTATTGTTGAGATATAAGGGTATAGTTAGGTGACCCTTACTGAGTAGGCAGCTCATCCTTTACCATTATATTTTTCAGGGGATCAAGAGTTTGCTGATAACCCTAGAGCTTGAAATTGAGTTTTTGAAGTATTAGATAGGTCCAACAGGATGATATTTTGTTCGGTGGGTTAACTTTAGATCTGCTATGATTGCTTTTAGGAGCTTTGTTTTGGATTGTGATACATGTATATAAATTGACCTTCTTACATGTGGATATGGTGTTTTGATATGGATATATATATATATATATGCATTATACAAACAGGTTTCAAGACTGATGATTACTGTTTGGATATTAATGAGATCTATATTGAAATTTGCTTTGAATATCTATATTCAGACATGAATCTTATGACTAATGGTTGTGGTTGTGAAGATATGAAAGTATATATTGATTAGTTATTTATAGTGAAGAATTTTGGTCCAATGTATGACTTGAATAAGTTGTATGATGGTTTTATATTCAGTTTATGAATAGGTTTATTTTAATTGTTGTTGAGGTTTGGTTTAGGTTGTGTTAATGATAGTTTTATGATGATTGTGGTATAAGTTGTGTAATTAAGGCAACGAAGAGTTACATCCTAGTCTCCTTCTCCATTCTCTTTTAGGTATTCACTCTCAATCCAATAATCAAACCAATAAAACTATAACTTAAATACTCTTTCCTTGATATCTCTTTTCGCTTTTTAGTGCCACAGTCACTATTCTCATCTCCATCCACCAGTTGATTGTTGTCAGAATATGCAATTATTCCCAACAACTCTGTCTCCTACGCTAACTAGTGGTCTTCTCTTCTCCTTTAAATTGATCCTTAGCGCCACTGTTGATGTTCATGAAACCATTTTCTGACAAAAGAGACCTCGAAATTTCCAACTTTAGATTTGATTCGATAATTTGCAGCCATAGCCATTCTGAGGCTTGTCTTGGAAACCATTAATAAGTTTTAGGGTTTTGTCATGGTTTTAAGGATCGACTACTTGGGGATCCTCCAGCAACGAAGGATGGTGAATCTGCTTATCGCCATTGAATGATTTAGATGGAGAAGAAGGAGGAGGAGGAGGAGGAGGAGGAGGAGGAGAGGGATGTAGGGTTTGAAGTTTGACGATTAACCTTGGGTCCATAGATTTTAATTTCTTTTCAAAAAATAAAATAATTAGAGAATTAAAAAATAAAATTTTATTGAAATTATTAATCAAATGAAATATTCACGTCACATAATACGTGACACATCACTCTATACTGTTGACATTTCGACCATGTCAGTACTATTAATAGAATCGTTAACGATAAACTAATTTTGTAATAAATTAAAAGTTCGTACCTTTAATTGTTACTTTTTTTAGCTCAGACTATTATTATAAAATTAAGTAAAGTTTTGAATTTGTTATATAATTTACCCTTTATTTTATCATCAAACACCCGCCACAGTCTGAACCATCCTCAATTATATTAGGTTAAGTTTCATATGTTTTTACTTTTCGAGATCACATTTAAAAAGTTGTTGGACGATGATCATACCCAAGCATAGGGAGTTATGCACCCTTGGAATGGTTCCCTAGAAAAACATTCATGGTCATGGGAGCACGACGTCCAAAGTAGGAGAAAAGGGGCATGCCAATTGATGTGCATGACCACAAAAGCCAGTATGTAAAACATCACATATAAGTTTTGCCATTCTCGTAGGCTCTGCTATATATTGATATCTCTTGAAGTGGAAGAACACATGTTCGAAGTCTCTTTTGACAGCTCTCCTCTTGGAACCATTCAGCCCATGTTTCTTATTGCCTTAGACACAGACTTTCGAAACCTCAACACGTGGGATTTAGTTAATATATCTCTTCACTGAGCATCTTTTATGTCGGTAAGGAGAGATTCTTTCATTAGGCAGGTAAACGATAAATTTCTGATCCCTCATTCGTTCTAAAAATCAAAAACTGACTTCAATTTTGATACTGAAAATTTAAAACTTAATGTGTTCCGTTGCTATTGATACCGGCCGAAAAGCTCTATTCCAGACAAAAAATAGAATAGAATAGTCAAATATTGTTCCAGAAGTAAATACTAACTGATACTGACCGATATAAATTTTTTTTAAAATTTTTGTATTTTAATTTTTTTAAATTTAAAATTAAATTAAAAAATAAACAATATAACACATTTATATATTATACAAATTTTATAAAATTTAAAAATTAATTTATAATTTTAAAAAATTATTTAAAATAGTACTGATATTGATCAATACTAATATAATATTATTTTATAAGTAAATTCGATACTGATACAATATTTAATATACTACTAAAACTACCTCCTCAGAAGCTATTATGCAGTAACATCAAAACCTCGTGTGGCTAAATTTTAGAAAGTACACAATCAAAAGATAAAACTGATCAGACTTGTTCACGAAAACAAGAAAATTCAAATGGTAAACAATCTGATCCACACTAAAATCTCGTTTACTTAAAAAACTTAATTAATTTTTTTTATTCTCAGCACAATATCTTTTATTACCATCAAGCTTTGTTACAGACTTGCAATAAATGTTCTGTGAAAAAGCGTGGATCATTTGAAAGGAAAATCCGGAGAGTAATCCGTCAGTGGAATAGTGAAGAGTGAATCATGGAACAGAATTCTAATATGATTGGTTCAACAAATTAGATTACTTCCATTGTTTTCTTTTCCGCTTTTACCTTTCTATCATTTGTACAGTAAATACAACAATTAGAAGAAAAGTAAAGAATTCCAGCTACAAGGTCAACGCAGTGTGATCAAACTTGTTGCAGTATATCCATCATAGTCTCTTAGCTAGGGTTTTCTTCAATCCCTTAATAATCTTCCCAAACCACATCAGATTCAAGATGAACAAAGCCGAGGGCACCAGAAAAACCACAAGACAACCGAAGGGGCTCATTTGGATAACCTGAATATCGCACATTGAAAAGCATGGTTTAAGCCTGGTGCTGAACAGGAAAAGAATAGCACAGCAACAAGAAAATAGACCATATACCATAGATACAATAGAAATCCTTAAATAGCAAAACGGATCGCATTTTGGCACCTCTATGATTAGGATATTTAGAATATTGCTGGGAATTGTAATCCAGCTAAGTAGGGCTAATTTAAGCATTACATACATCTGCCTGCTGAACAGAAACAAAAAGAATTTAAACCTTTTAAAATTTAGTCCTAGTATTCCATCCTATTCCTCCTGACTAACAACAGCACTACCAAGATCAATTATGAAATCCTCGATACTGGTACGTTATCATAGTGCAAGAATTCCGAGTGTCAAAGTTAAGAATCACCTGGTCATAGTGCAAGTAGATGTGGTAAAATATGTAAATAAACAGCATAATTCTAGCAACCTGCAAATAATCAAGAAAAAGTGTTAAGGTAAATAAAAAGGTGATCTTCTAAATGTGAACTCTTTCCGTAAAAGTCAAGCTAACTAGCTATAGATTTAGCCATCTCATTCCAATCACTTGGAATAGATTTTGTGTAGGGTCATCTTCATGGTTGTATGATATATTTGTTATGGTTCATTCAATTCTGTCAAATTTCATAGCTACACATCCAAACCCAGAGACACCCCAGACATATGTAGACTATCCAGTAAGATAAGTTTCCATCTCCGCAATTACTACAGTGAGGCAACTTACCAACCACGTGAGAAAGATTGCCACACCATTGATGAGATATACAACGGATCTCTTCATTCCAGCTGTATCAAGAAACCTACAAGGAGAAGTAGAGGTTTACAATCATGCAAATTCACAATACCTGCACTGGACTTGGAAACTTACCATCTCATATTAATCTCAGGAGTAGTCACTTCAGAGATAAGGCACATGTATGTATAAAGCTGCCCTTCTCCACTAACCATTGAATATGCTACAGCGACAGCAGAAAGTAAATGGTGGACAATCTGAAACAAGATGTGGTTCCACAATTATCCTTTTAAATTCATCAAACAATTGTGCTATATGCACTTCATGGAGTGAAGCTTTTAATTTACTACAGGTGATGAACTCTGTTAATACAAAAACAGACCATGCTTATTTAGCCATTGATTCTATGTAAAATCTCCAATTTTTCATGTAAATAACAGTTTCCAAATTCACAAGTACAGTTCCACACAATAAGCATATTACATCAACTCTAGAAAAGAGATATCATATTACTGATCCTATAAGACGCACTTACAAACTCCATGCCTCCTAGAGAAGGATAGAACCAAGAAATCATTCCCAGATCTGCAATGAAGTACCCAACAGAAACCTGACGAAGATAGACAAGGTATATCCTTTTATCAGAACTACTTGGTAGGAGTAGCAGTGTATGTTAATCAACAAGAATGATAGAAAGAAACAGCAACAAGTAATCATTTGAGCTATCAAATCTCATAATTTTTGCAAGTTTGCAGGACTATGCCTCATTTAAGCAAGAGAAGAAAGACCTATGTCCAATTTGATCAGCAAAAGACAAAGATTAACTATCCTTTAGTCCTCTAAATATCCCTAACCACAAAAACAAAAATTAACTCTACATCAGTGAAGTAGAAAATTATTGGTCAACTAGTCAGGAATAAGTATGAACTTTCTTTTCCTGTAGTAAATTGATGCATAATATCTGCACAAGAAGCTAAATCCAAGTCTGCTTCATTTTACATACATGACGATGGAAGTTAACCGTACAGTCTGCAATTTCCAGCAATAGAAAGACATGTTGATATAAAGTTAACTAATCAGGAAACCACTGCAACTACAGTTGGGGCAGCAGTACGTAATCACTACTGATCTACAGGAACCAGAGTGGCAGAGTACAAAGGCATGCACCTACCCCAAGCCCGAAATTGGAAACTGGTGAACTCTGTAAAGTGATGAGACCATTATGCCGTTGATCTGCAAAGAGATCAGACCAGAAAACGAAATACAATGACATAGCCGTCATGTAAAGAGCATGCGCGGAAGACATACCCCTGTAACATTTTAAAGGTCCATCAGTAGTAAGACCAAAAACAACGAAAAGGAAGAGAGTGAAAACCCGAAAACGACCACCCACCGGTTGTTCCATTCAACTCGTTGAATTTTTGTAAGACCCCCATAAGACTTAATGTAAAAGGTGCTAAGCAGTTGAGATAGATCATAAGCCTGTAGCATCACAAAGCAGAAACTATTAACCAAAGCAAAAGAACCATAAACAACTGGACCGCAAAAATGGAGGTTACCACTTTGCAAGCAACTAGACCACCAAGGAGTGAATTGTAGGGAATGAATGGATCTGCAAATAAGTCACTCTTAACCAGCACCTCTACTTGGATTCTATAAGACTTGAGAGCCATAACAGTCTCTTTGGACACAGGCATCGTTGATTCCTTAGCTATAATATGACGATCACATGTATAAAGTATATCAGACTCTAAAAGACTTTGATCTTTTCTTCACTCCTTCACGGCTTCCCTTTCAAAACAGAAAATGCGTAACGATTCGTTAAAACCAGTAAGGGCGACTGGTAGAGAAGCGATTGAAACAAATGGGTTTGAATTCAAAACTATTGAAGAATAGGTCATCAAGGGCATACGCCCGATGCGGACGGTAAAGGGGAATGAGTCCAGCTTCGAAACTTCCAAACAACACAAAACACAGAGACACAGAAATCAGCACGGCGTCCCCACTTCTCGAGTCCTCGCTATCCCAAGTCTTCTTCGTCGCGTGGTCAATGGGATGTCTTCTCCATGCAAAATAAGTATGATTTGAAAAACTAATTATGGTAGCTGTCATTCAGTCATCCTTCAGCGATTTGCTACAATTCAGTCCCGTCATTCTAGACGCCTCAATTTTGCATTAATGGAGTCCGTTACCCACATGCAAAATAGAGGAATATTACCGTTTTTTCAGTTGAAGACGCTTCAATTCAATAGTTTAAAAAACGGTATATACTTTAAAATAATATTATAATATTAATCAATTTCTTAAAATAGAAAATAATTTTTAAATTTTATAAAATTTTTAAAATAATTTTTTGGGTATATTTTGTACATTCCCTATATTTTTAAGATAGATTTTTACTGAATTTTTATATAAATTTATAAATAAAATTTAATTTTAAAAGTATATTTAAATTTATAAAAATTGAACTTAAATTATTAAAATTTATTTTAAAAATATTTTAAAAATCACTTAAAATAATTTTACTAATAATTATTGTCTTAATCTTCTATTATGAATTATACTTATTATTTTACACGTATTATTATAATAATATATTTTTAAATTTATTAATATTATTTTTACTTAATAATAATTAAATAATTAAATTATCTTTATAAATATTACGTAAAAATATTCATTTATGAGATGAATTTATATTAAAAATTTTAAAATAGGTTATTAATCGAACCTTTTTCACATCTTTCGGTTAAGTGATTATACTTTGAAAATTTTTTCAATTGAATGATTAACATTTAAAAAATCAATCGAAAGAGGTCAAAAGGTTGGAGTGGGCTGGGTAGGGGTAGTTGGGTCAATCGAATCCATTGGGTCAGGTCTGTCATCGGAGACTAACGACATCAACCTGTTTCTCTCAACTGATTAACTTTACAAACGTTAATCACTCAATCGAAACTTTTAAAAGGTTGATCATTTAACTGAAAAAAATATGTAAAGGTTGATAACTTTTTTTACTATTAACCCTATATCAAACAAATATTTTCTTCATTCATATTAATATTAATTTTTATCTATTT
>JAOXYD010000003.1:19540978-19554374 GCA_028565735.1 Pinacopodium congolense | reverse complement strand
ACATTTAAACACTGATATAGGGGTCATAATTCATCAAATTAACCATAAAAATCATATCAATTTGACCCCTATCACTCTTTATTAGTTGATTTCTTTAAGCCTTTAAATTGCTTTTGTTTTAAACTAAGTTTTTGCTTAATATGTAGCTTTTATCATAGTTTTGTTTTTCTAAGATGTTAAGGGTCTAAGCTAAAAAAACCCCATGATTTGGCTAGACTGTGGGCCAATCCGTTGAGTTTGGACATAAAAACTTAAGGGTTAGCCCAACTCGAGAGGCATCAAATTAAGGTTTTAACCTCTTAAAACCTTCTCCAACCATTCTTCTTTCTCTCTTTCTTCCTCATCCCATAAACCATCCCTCCTCTCACTTTTCTAGCATCAAAAACTCCCTCTTAAGCTTGTTTTGCACATCAATTTGTGAGATTTACATTTGTCTCATAAGGTATGTTTCCATCTTCTCTCTTTTCACTTAAAATTTGAGATTTAATGCTTGAGTTAGGGTTTACTCATCCTTTAAAGCACATATAACATGATTTCTTGATTTTAGTGGGTGACTAACTACGGTGGATATGTATATTCATATAATAGCCTTTATTTTTACATTACCCATGCATTTTCTAATTGAACTGTATAAATTGCATAGGGGTTTATAAGAAGATCAAATTTCACAGGCCTAATTCACATGTTTTTATGTTTTCACCCTCTTAATGACTTGGGTTTGTTATGTTATTAGTATTTATCGATTTAAGCATATTATTAAACGATTCACTTTGCCTAAGAATGTAGTGATTACTCTTGGGAGGATGTTATTAAAATTTTAAACATGGATAATTTTAATTGAAAGACATTGGTGTTAATTATGTTAAGAATGATTTGGAGTTTGACAATGATATTGTTGTCCTATCCATTACACCTCATTGAACTATCATATACTGCATCATATATGCTAGAATGGATTGCATTATGGTTTACCTTAAGCCTTCACATCATTCTTACCATCTAAATTTGGTGTCCATTCCATTGAGGTTGAAGCTTGTTACTTATCAAAACATATTTTATACTTAATTGCGTGTAATTTAATTTGCTCAATCCTTACGCTCGTATTTTATTTTTATAGTTATGGCATCTCAATAGGAAAAAAGTGAAGAAGGCTCGGAATTATAAAGCTTCCTCATCTCAAAGCACCGAGATTGATATCCCGAATTTTTAATTCTGGAATTCTTAACGCCTCACCAAAGACAATGCATTTTTTATAAGACCTATCAAACCCACTCGTTATTTGAATTTTGAGGTGTTGGAGCAATTAGGCCTAGCTGTTAATGTTCATTTCAATTTACAAAGAGTAAGATGGAGTCCGGTTGTGGAGATTGAGGACCCAAGATACCAAAACCTTTTTTGTAAATTCCTAATAACCTTTGAATTTGACAAGTTATTGGTGGGAAAAGAGTCTAAGAATGTGGATGAGTTTCAGCTAAGTAGGCAATAGTTTCATGACATGCTGGGAGTTTACTGGAGTTTTAGGGATCCCAACAGTTCTTCCTAGGGATCTATTAGATACGAACCACTGCCAATTAGATTTGTTTACCTCGAGGTAGGCTACTCAGTTTTAGAGGGAAATTGGTAATGGACACTTCTAACCCAGTGTCACTAAAAGCTCAAAGATTCAGTTTCCAATATTTGGGGTACTTCATCAGTTAATCACAAGTACCATTGAAGGCCACCATGAAAATTCGATTGCCATTACATTACGTGATTTGCTTCAATTGTGGCGTATGTATCATGGCCATGCCTTCAATACAAGTGCCTTGGCTATACAATTTAATAATCAAAGTAAGATGCTTAAAGAATCTCTTCGTGGAACATCCTGTGTCATCGAGCCTTTGAAAGCTATCATTTAGATAGGAATGGGAATAGCCATTAAGTCTCATGGGCACCTGCAAATCAAGCAACCTCAACCAACTACTCATGAGCTTAATACTAGTGAAGAATTAGAAGGTAGTGGTGAAAAGAGGGTCAGTGAGGAAAAAGATGAACCCTCTAAATCAACTAAACCACTGATGGCTGCACAATTCGATCAGATGCAAACTTAAATAGAGGAATTACACGTGGAGATTAGATATATCAAGAAATGAATGACTCCAAATAGGTAGAATTTCAGAAGCAACAATAAGCATGATTGGGAGAGGATAGGAGGATTCAACATGAGAGATGGGAGTAGCAACAGGAATTATGGCAGTAGTTTAACCCTCTACCACCGCCAATACCAGCTTTGAATTGATTTGGAACGTTGACTTTGTTTGGTTCGGTTTATTTTAATTTTTCATCATTCTTCATGTTTTGTGTTTTTTTTATTTCAATTACTTTTGTTTAGTTGAATTGTAATACCTATTTTTTTCTTTTCCATTGGTTATTGTTCTTTTTTTCTATTTGGTTTTTAGTCTTACATTGATCTAACCTTTTGAAAAGAGCTTGCATTTTCAGTTTTGTTCTTCAGGTTTCAATTATAAGCATCAAATCATACTCCATCAAACACATAGATTAGACTCCAAAATAATTTTAGTCATGTTTAAATTCAAATTTCAATACTCATGGAAGTTTAGCTCTTCTTTTACCCCATATTTTTATACACTTTATTTATTTTTAGTCCTCCAAATTGAGGACAACTTGGCTTAAGTGTGGGAGGGAGTTGAATATGTTAGGTCTTCTTATTTATTTATGGCACTTAAATTGTTAAGAGTCTGAGAGTAATAACTAGAGTAACCATGATGAATAATTAAGATTAGGAGTTAATTGTTGATTGAAGTATTTTAACTTCATCAATGTTTTTTATGAAACAAGTATTGAACAATTGTTAATCGATTCTTCTTTTGTTTTGTATAATTTGCTTGTGATATTGGACACCTTTGATGTTTAATGTTAAACTTCAACTGTAGTTACATATGGACTATTGTGTGAACTTAAAACAAGATATGTTTCTAATGAACTAAAAGTATGATTATGTTTAAATTAAATAAGAAAACACTCACTCCGCTGGTTTCATACTAATAAAAAGGTTTGAACTGTATGAGTAGAGCTAATAATCATTTGCAATTGTGAGCTAGTTAAGTAGCCCAGAGGTGTTCACAACAAAATATTCATCTTCGCACCAAAAGGTTAGATAATGATGTAAAAAAGCTAAAAAGCGTAACAGAGTTGAGTAATTAGGAGACATTCACGACAAAATATTTGTCCTCATGTCAAAATACAAGGTAAACTCCTAAAAATTGGTCAAAATTAAAAAGGATAACTTGTTTTCTATTATTTATTTCTTTGAACAAGTTTACATAATAATCTATATGAAATTTCTTAGATATTTGATATTATACATTAAAGGTTTCCTAATTACTAATAGTGTTATGTGTGTGTTAATTAAGTTTTTGTTATGATAGAATTGTGATTTTCAAACTAAGTAAAAAAAATTAGTTGAAATTTGTTTATATTTAAATAATTCTTGACTTTTGATGGATTTTGTTTAAGTGATTATTTAGTCATTGCTTAAAGATAAGCAACTGCTTAAGTGTGGGGGTATTTGATATAACTTAAAATATACATATTTTATGCATAATTTTTAGTGTTTGTTAGGAGAAGTTTTAGATGCAATTCCATGTGATTTTTATGCAATTCTAGTTAAAATCCTTAAATGAGATTTTACTCATATGATTTTTATGGGATTTTGGAGATTAATTCAGCATATTTTTTAGAATTGCAATTAGTGTGAAGTTAATTTTTCATTCAAGAACATCATGTAAGGAAGATTTATACCAAATTTTAAGGCTATATGACAAGCTATGAAGGATGCATTAAAAGAAGAACAAGAGAAGTTCAAACAAGCACCAGTTTTGGTACAAGTGAATTTTATGAGATATTAGCTGCACTTATAGTGCTCTTATTGTAATGAAATTTTATATAGTTTAAGAACATCATGTTAAGACCCTACATATAAAATTTCATGGCTAAAGGACAAGTAGAGAAGAAGTTACGACAAAAAGACCGAAGGAAGGTAGAAGTTGGAAATTCCAGTAAAGAGGCACTAGTTGACCCACGCTCATGGCCTAATCTGTGGGATTTGGGCAAAGAATCCCACGAGTTGGCCCACAATTTGGCCAAACTGTAGCCCAAACTATGGGGATGCTCAAGAAACATGCTCATGTACCTAATTTTTTGGTTTTTTAGGTCTTTCAAGCCTCATTCAAGGGAGAGGCAGTCACCACTCTAAAATAAACAAGTCTTAGGATCTTATCAAGGGTTTTGATTGAATTTGAAAGAGAAGAATGGATCTAAACACATGGAATTAAAGATCAAGGATTTGATTTCATATATTAAGAATCAAGAATTCAAAGATTGAAAATAACTTCACCATAAACTTTCTTAATTCCTTCTTTCTTGTGTTTTTTTGTATGATTATTTCAATGTGTAGGAACTAATTTTCTCTTAGGATTTGGATTTTTACAAACTTTAGGATGAAGTGTTTATTATTATTTTTATATTAACTCTTGAGTTTCAGATTTTGAATTAGATTTTTTATGGAAACTTATGAAGTTTGAATGTAATTGTTATACAAACATAAACATTGTTTTTAAAAACTTTGATTGTGTATTATTAGATTGAAAAGTCAATTGTATGAAGTAGATCACCCATTAATAAAGTATCTTGTATGTAGACTTAGAGATCGACTTATATAAGATATTTGGATTGGGTGTGAGCTTAATCGAAATAATAGATTTCATATAACTAAGTAATGCATTCAATCTTTAAATTAGGATAAAGAGAACTTTCACCTAATTTTTTGAATTAAATAAGATTACATAACTCGAAAGAAAGTACAATTTATATTAGGGAGTCTATAGTCTAATAAATTAAAGAATTCGAGTTAAGACAAGAATACAATGAATACACAAGTATCCTAAAAGACATAATTACCAGAATCTTAACTTCATCTTTAATTGTTAATCTTTGAAAGTATCTTAGGCATTTCTCTTAATTGTTTAACTATTTTCGTTTTTCATTTTGGTAATTTAGCTAATTTGGATAGGAATTCCTCGATAATAGCAATTCTCATGGATCGACTCTAGATTCACTAATCTATATTACATTAGCAATAAGTATACTTGCCTTCTTCGTAAATTGTGATTTAGTAAACGTATTTCTTGGTTACCTTTTATTTAAAATGGAGGTAGAGCACAACCACCATCACTTCTTCTTTCTATAGGTTGAGTTTTGATACAACACCACTCATCATGTATCAATTAGGATGACACACTTTCAAGCATTATGTGGGCGTTTGCTTCTATTAATTTCACATTATGAAGTATGTAAGTCAGCAGTACAAGAAGTTAATAAGCTATTGGTTACAAGGGATGTAATATTAGGCCAACTTAAAGCTAATCTTATTGCTAATAACAGTCATATGCAGCAAATGATTAATTCTAAGAGGCGAGATGTTGGATTTAAAGTGGGTGTTTAGGTTTTACCCAATACACAATATTTACCCAAGTTTGTCAGAAACTGGCTAGTCGCTTTTATGGTCCTTACTAGATTAAGCAAAAGAATGGAAAATTAGTTTATCAACTCAAGCTTTTAGAAAGATCTCGCATTCATTGCGTCTTCAACATTGCACTACTTAATAAAAAATTAATGACACCAACATGGCAACCTCAAAGTTACGTCCTGTTATTGATGGGGAAATTATCATCCCTGAAAGTATTCTAGGCATTCACTGGATCAAAAAGAGATCACACCTTAAAGAAGAAAGCCTAGTGAAATAAAAGCACTTACCTGTTGAGGATATCGCTTGGGAGAGTACTCAACAATTATAGGACATATTTTTAAATTTGAACCTTGAAGATAAAGTTCAACTGTGAGAGAAAGGTATTGATGAGTCTAGAAGGTCTTAAAGAGATCAAGAAGAAGCCACAATATCAAATAGTAAATGAACCATGCAAAGCCAAATGAGAGTTTTAAAGGAATTTCCTAAACAAGAAATAATTTTTTTATCAGATGACTTATTATGTTTCGAGTATTAGGATTGAGTCAATTAACTGATGGTAAATAACATGGCACTTAAATTTGTGCCAGTTGTTTAGAAAGTGTTTAAGAATTTTGTTAAAGTAGAAGTCCTAAGTGCTTGTTACAATAGGGAAAACCTTTAGAGCCCCACTTTTTGTAGCCCTTCGACGCCCGGGCTCCTTGTCAGAATTAAAAAATTAAAAATTAACTTAAATGAATTAAAAGTTATGGAGGGTGAAATTGGAATTAGGTACTTGTACCTTTGGTAAAACAGATAATAAGTAAACCGAGGTTTACTCTCTTCCCTATTCAACTTATTAAAACCCTAAAATTCCACTCTTCGGCGTGGCAGCTCTCTGGATTCCAGCTTTTCTTATTCCAGTGAACTCCTCTTCTCAGCATTCGCACATCATTAGCGTATAAAGTTTCAATTTTCAGCTGTAGATTTGTTAAATTTATATATCTATATTTATTGGTGAACAATAACAGAGCTTTGAAAGTCGAGACTGCGTTTCAGCAGTTGGGGGCATAATGGGGTCGGAAACGCTGAAAAATGGTGGAACTCCTCAAATTGTTCAACTGAATAAGGCCTTTAAACTGGTAATTTTTTCTTTTAAGTCATCTTCTCTTCTTTCCTGTTCGTTTACTTGCCTTTGTCTTTATGTATTTCGAATTTTGATTGCTGTTTGGTGTTGAATAGAACTCTATGCTTGATGATTTTCTCTCCTTTTCTCTTTGAAATTTCAGTTCATTGCTTTGGATCTTCGACTTTGCTTCTTGGGGTGAATAAAATTAAACATATTTGTTACTGTCCAACTGTTATCATCCATGCTGCACAAGACCATCAAGATTGAATTTTAGTGGAGTAAGAAATAGCAAAAACTAGGTTCTAGGTAAAAGCTATTATATGATGGATTATACTTGTTAAAATTTAAATTTAATGGATTCATGACATTCCGGCTAACTAATCCTAATCTAACGGTAATTGAAGTAGAATACAAGTACTAAGATTGTACGCATCCGGCTTATTTTGAACATTGAGAATGTATATTTATATAGTCAATTAATCCTGTAGGTACTAGAAGAGATGAAGATCCCTTTAATTTTAAGCCGTACTTTAATTGGATAAGTATCTGTCATTGGACAAACATTGAACTCTTGGCCAATGTGATTGAAAGTCTGCATTCATTGACATTAGGACTCCTTTTAGGTTCTCTTGTTGCCTTCTTCCTCTAGCTACTAGTTATTGCTAGTTCTTTAAGTGGAGATATTTGGTGAGGTTTGGATCCATGTATTGTAGGCTGTAAGCCTGAAGATCCCCCATCAATTTTGTCTCTATAATGACATATGTTGCCGTTTTTTAATGCTTGAAATTTTTGGCATGCAGGCAGAAAAATGGATTAAGAAGGATCATGGTGTAGAAGATGAAGATACAAAATTGGAACTTGAAGGCTGACACTCTAGATCAGTATGTTATTTTTGCATCCTCCCTGTGTCATTTTCATATGGTTTTACGAGAGATCTTTCTTGTACATTTATAGACTTGGGCTTGGTTCAAAAGTTGTGCGTCAATTACAAGTTAATGATCATGTTGAAAGGAAGCTACATGCCAAATTAGATACTGAAAAAAGAAAAGCTGCTCAAAATACTGAGTCCAATCCATATGCATGTGACATAATCAGTACAAATGACAATTATAGAGACGATGATTTAGAAAGTAGAACTAGTGCATTTGTGAAGAACAAAAGTGGTGGACCTTCTACTCCACCATATGCAGCAGTAAAGGTTTTGTAGAAGTAAGTTTTGACCTGATACCATTGTTGTGTTTATTGTTTATAAAGTCATTACACTCCACAAGGTTGTTATTGGTGTAGAAGGTCAAGTAACAGGAAGTTTTTTTGGGCTCTTAGCCATGAAATGTAGGAGATTTGCCTCTCTATGTATTGAACCATTAAACTTTTGCATATTAAATGTTAATTTAGCTGGTAAATGCACATATGACATTATCCACAAATGCAATAGATGCATGCCACATCACGTTTGAGAAATATGTTAGCATAAAATACGACATGAAAGTTAGAAAATGAGAGCTTAAGTTTGCTATCTGTATAGCCTGCAAATCATTTTTTCATCTCCAAGGCTTTTACTGCAATGCTTAACTATACCTTTTTGGAAGTCAGTTTTCACTTTCAAGGGTCAGGCATCAATACAGGGCATCAATAAATCAATACAGGGAAGAAAATGAAGTTAGTGGATTTGCTCTGATACTACAACAAAAACAGATGCACAGAATTTAGCTTAACTTTATATTGAAATGTATTAGCCTATTTATAGGCTCATTATACAAAAACCGATGTAATCGAACACTATAAATACAGCAAGGCAGAGAATCTTTGCCAACAAACTTCATTCTACAAAAAAATGAAGGTAAAAATAAGATCATGCACCATGAACTTAAAATAAGAAACATGAATGGAGCTTTGGTCCAATGACGAAAACAAGTAAACATTCAGTAAAAGGGTAAGAAGACCCCGATCCAAGTTTACATCCTCATTTGTTTTCAGTAATTGTTTCAACATACTAGATTGCTTCCATTGTTTTCTTTTATGCTTTAGCCTTTTTATCAGTTTTACATTAAATACAACAAAGAAAAAAGGTAAAGAGTTCCAACTACAAGGTGAACACAGTGGCCAATCTTTGTTGCATATATCTATCATAGTCTCTTAGCTAGGTTTTTCTTCAATCCCTTAATAATCTTCGCAAACCAAAGCAGATTCAAGATGAACAAAGATGATGGCACCAGAAAAACCACAAGACAATCGAAAGGGCTCATTTGGATAACCTGAATATCACGCATTGAAAAGCATGGTTTAAGCGTGGTGCTGAAGAGGAAAAAAATAGCATAGCAATAAGAAAATAGACCATATACCATAGACACAATAGGAATCCTTAAATAGCAGAATGGTCACACTTTGTCATCTCTATAATTAGGATATTTAGAATATTGTTAGGAATTATAATCCAGTTAAGTAGGGCTAATTTAGGCATTACATACATCTGCTTGCTGAACAGAAACAAAAAGAATTTAAACCTTTTAACATTTGGTCCTAGTATTCCATCCTATTCCAACTGACTAACAACAACCTACCAAGATCAATTATAAAATTCTTGATACTAGTACATTATCATAATGTAAGAAGTCTAAGTGTCGAAGTTAAGAATCACCTAATCATAGTGCAAGTAGATGTGGTAAAATATGTAAATAAATAGTATAATTCTAGCAACCTGTAAATAATCAAGAAAAAATGTTAAGGTAAATAAAAAGGTAATTTTCTAAATGTGAAATTTTTCTGTAAAAGTCAAGCTAACTAGTTATAGATTCAGACATCTCATTCCAATCACTTGGTATAAATTTTATGTAGGGTCATCTTCATGGTTGTTTGATATCTTTGTTATGGTTCATTCAAATCTGTCCAATTTTTAGCTATATATCCACACCCAAACACACCCCAAACATACGTAGACTATCAATAGCACCTCTAGTAAGATGAGTTTCCATCTATGCAATTACTATAGCAAGTGAGAAAGATTGCCACACCATTGATGAGATATAGAATGGACCTCTTCATTCTAGCTGTATCAATAAACCTACAAGGGCAATTAGAGGTTTACAATCATGCAAATTCACAATGTCTACACTAGACTTGGGAACTTACCATCTCATATTAATCTCAGGAGTAGTCACTTCAAAGATTAGGCACATGTATGTCTAAAGCTTCCCTTCTCCACTAAACACTGACTGTGGTATAGCAATTGCAGAAAGTGAATGGTGAACAACCTAAAACAAGATGTGGTTGTACAATTATTCTTTAACTCATTAAACACTTGTGCTATATGCCCTTTGTGGAGTGAAGCTATGAATTTACTATGGGTGATGAACTATATTAATACAAAAATAAACTATGCTTATTTAGCCACTGATTTTATGCAAAATCTCCAATTTATCATGTCAATAACAGTTTCCAATATTTTAAGATGGATTATTAATACCGGTATGAATGTTAAGGGGATTAATCTTATTTATTACAATAATATGAACTCAAAAGTAATTAATATATGTTGGTAAGTGACATGCAACATGTTCATCCACTTAAAACAAAACAAATTGTATACCAGAAGGTGGAGGTGGGGGTGGAGGTGAGGGGTTGTTGATGGATGAAGAAAGCAAGCAGCAAATTCAAAAGTACAATTGCACACAATAAGCCTATCACATCAACTCTAGAAAAGAGAGATCATATTGGTGATCCTATAAGAGGCACTTACAAACTCCATGCCTCCTAAAGAAGGATAGAACCAAGAAATCATTCCCAGATCTGCAATGAAGCATCCAACAGAAACCTATTGAAGGTATACAAGGTATATTCTTTTTTCAGAACTACTTGGTAGGAGTAGCAATTCATGTTAATCAACAAGAATGATAGAAAGAAACAGAAAAAAGTAATTATTTGGGCTATCAAATCTCATAATTTTTGCAAGTTTGCAGGACCACGCCTCATTTAAACAAGAAAATACATACCTACTCTAATTTGATCAGCAAAATACAAAGATTAACTTAACTCTACAACAGTGAAGTAGAAAATTATCGGTTAACTAGTCATGCATAACTATATACTTTCATTTCCATAAGCAAATTGATACATAATAGTTGCACAAGAAGTTAAATCCAAGTCTCCTATATTTTACATATGTGACAATGGAAGAAAACCGTATAGCTTGCAATTTCCTGCAATAGAAAGACATGTTGATGTAAAGTTAAACTAGTTAGCAAACCATTGGAACTATGTTATCGGTAGCAGTACATATTCACTACTAATTTACAAGAACCAGAGTGGCAGGATACAAGGGCATGTACTTACCCCGAGTCCAAAATGAAAAGTGGTGAACTCTATAAAGCAATGAGACCATTATGTCGTTGATCTGCAAAGAGAACAGACCAGAAGACAAAATACAATGGCATAGTTGTAATGCAAAGAGCATGCATGGAAGACATACCCCTGTAACATTTTAAGAGGTCGATCAGTAGTAAGACCAAAAACAACGGAAAGGAAGAGAGTGAAAACCCAAAAACGACCACTCATCGGTTGTTCCACTCAACTCGTTGAATTTGACCTCCATAAGGCTTAATGCAAAAGGTGCTAAGCAGTTGAGATAGACAATAATCATGTAGCATTATACATAAAAAACTAGTAACCACAAAAAAGGACCATATACAACTAGACCACAAAAATGGACGTTACCACTTTGCAAGCGACTAGACCACCAAGGAATGAAGAGTAGGGAATGAAAGGATCTGTAAATAAGTAACCCTTAACCAGCACCTCTATTTAGTTTCTATGAGACTTGAGAGCCATAACACTCTCTTTGGACACAGGCATCTTTAATTCCTTAGCTATTTTATGATAATCACATATATAAAGTATATCAAACTCTAAAAGAATTTGATATTTTTCTTCGCTCCTTCACATATTTTCTTCCAAAATAGAAAATGAGTAATGATTTATTAAAACTAGTAAGGGCGACTGGTAGAGAAGTGATTGAAACAAGTGGGTTTGGATTTAAAACAATTGAAGGATGGTTCATTCAAAGGCATACGCCCGATGCGGATAGTGAAAGTGGATGAGTCGGCTTCGAAACTTCAAAGCAAGAGAGAGAGAGAGAAATCAGCATGGCATCCCCACTTGTTGAGTCCTCGCTATCCTAATTAGTTTAATGATTCTACATAAACACCATCCCCAGAAATCCAAATAAGGCATAAAAAGGAAACAAAGATGCAAAATTTAGACAGAAAGAGAGCACCTGAGAGAGAGATAGAGAAAGAGGACAAAAAAGATACCTCGAACTAGAGAGCCAGCCAAAGGACGGTTCCTGGTCGCTCTCTACAATGGCGTTTTTTCGCTTTCACTTCGCACTCCTTCTATCATACCTGTTTCAAGGCCATTTGGTTTGATTAACTGCGTGCGTTCATTGATAGAAATGTCCCTCTCCTATCTAATTAGCTGTTACTTTTTTATTGCACTACAAGACAAATCGGGCTACATGGGGCTATGAAATTCGGGCCCTATAGTCGCCTCCAAATATATATATATATATAGAGAAATTTCAATTGCATTTGACCACTATATTGCAAGCCAAGAATAGTTTTATTACTAAACTGACATCCAGTAAGTGTGTAGCTTACGAGTCTTTCTATCTCTACATACTTGGACTTGTCGTCCTTCATATTTATTTTGCAAAACATAGATGGAAGTGGTCCTATGTTAGCACTCAAATGATTAAGGTCGTCTTTTTGTTGGAGAAATTGAGAGAAATAATAGTGTCTTTAAATTATTATTGCATATGGTTTGATTGCCCTACCTGTCCTCTTATCATTTCTTTTGTTCTTCATTACATGGGAAATTGTGAGTCGATGTTGTTGAACCATTCCATGCGTAGCAACTATAGACCTTTGGTGTGGAAGGATTTTAGGATGATGATGAGGCATTCTAGTGAAGTATAGTCGGGAGCTAGTGGATGGGGCCAAAATACAGACCTATTGTAACTGGTAGGCATCTAGTTCCAAGATGATGGACACTAAATGCTCCTAATAGTAAAGTGATAAGCTTATGAAACTTAATTGAATGGGCCATTTTTTACATGTTGGAATAGCCCCTACCCCTAAGTTCAGGTATAGGCTCATATGTGAAACTTTACAGGCCACCAAGGTGGATGTGATAAACCATAAAGCAGCGTAGGAAATCATAAGAAAATGCCTAGCAAGCCTTGAAGTAGTGAAGACCAACGTTTAAGAGGCCTTGTTGAGAAATGTACTGAAGATAAAAAGGCGAAATCAACCTCTATGATCAATATCTTAGAGAAATGTACCGAAGATAAAGAGGCGAAATCAACCTCCAAAGATCAATGTTTTAAACAAAAATACCAAAAATAAAAAGGCAATGTTTTAAATATTGTATTAGAACTGATATCGAATTTAATTTTAAAATAGTATTGTACCGATACTAATTAATATTAATACGTTTAGAGTAATTTTTAAAATTATAAATTAATTATTGAATTTTATAAAATTTAAAAATAATCTTTCAATATATTATATTGTATAGTTTTTCACTTTATTTCAATATTTCTTAAAAAATTAACAATAATATAAATTTAAAATAATAATAAATTTATTAATTACTTTAAACGTTGTATTAATTTATATTTATTAAAAAATTAGTTATATAAATTAATAAAGACATTAATAAATTAGTTGTAATTGAAATAATTTTTAGACTATTCTCCTTCTATTTTTTAT
>JAOXYD010000003.1:19526891-19537065 GCA_028565735.1 Pinacopodium congolense | reverse complement strand
GCCTCCTTTTTAGGAAAATCTAGATATCACTTATTGAATCTTGATTGTCTTCTTTCTTCTTGAGTTTACACTAGTTTTTCCTCTTCCAAAACACTCCATTTTTGTCTTGGATGTTCCTAGGGTAAGAAGTGTGGCTACTAGGGTTCCTCGCGTCCTCTTATCTCCAAACAATCATAAAATACATCTTACATACTTTTTACTACGTAATCCCGCCACATCAGATTTTTCAACTTTGACCTTTGCTTCATATTTTTACTATATCTTCCATCTGCAGGCCTCCAAATATCACAAAATTTGATATGTAGGCTCCACACATGTTTTTATAGCTCACTATGGAAGTTAAGAGCAATCAAAACTCTTTTATGGTACTTAATGGATCACCGAAGTTACAATATGAAAACTAGTGTTGGTTTGACTCTCATTTGTTACATGTCCATCCTACCATCAAAGTGCATCAACCCTTTCCTCAAATAAGTTCATATTTTAAACTCAAACAGTAAACAATAAAAATAAATACTCAAATACCTAAAATATAATGAAAAGGATGCAAAATTTCCTCCTAACTCAATTTAAAATACAAAAATAACACTTAAAACACCTAAAAACAACATAGAAATATAGCTTGAAACACATTTATTAACTTCTCCACATTTAAATCCTTGCTTGTACTTAAGCAAATTAAACACCAACATTACATTCCATCAGTTCTTTTCCAAAGAGATCAAGTGCTTGAAATCTTTCAAACTTTGACAACTCAAATATTAAACTACTACACACATAACAATTTTTTCATCAATACACATAAACAAGCTCAACTTGTGATACCATTGATCAAAGGAAAGCATAAAACCAAGATGGATTTTCCTTACGAGTTAGTGTTTGAGTTCACTCATTTAACTCAAATGTTTCAAGGTTGGTGTTTCACTCAAGACTCCCTCTAGGAGACTACACTACGATATGTTTGAAACTTCACTAATTTTCGTCCATGTAAATTACATGCTATCATGGATCAAAAAGACTTTTGTTCATAGATGTAAATGGGGATTTGAGTTAAGGTGAGTAAAAAAAAGTTGAAAGGTTTCTCATAAGTTTTCATAAAGTACTAATTGTAAATGGACAACCAAATATAACTTATGAGATACGCATGTGAATACAACTTACTACTCGTTATTGCCACTATGTTTAATTCATTTCTTTTTTCTTTTTTCTTTTTTTTCAAAAATAAGGAAACAGTAGTAGTAACTATATACAATGCAAAGCATGAGTAGAAATACCTCTCAAATTATCTCATGATAAAATATAAACTAAAAGTCCCAAAAATAATACTCACTTAGCACTTCATTAGACTTGTGATTAGGTAAGGCTAATGGGGACTCTGAGCTTTTAATAGAAGGGGTTTAATTCAAGAAATAATATGGTTAATGGCTCAAAAAAGGGTTACAAGGGATAATGAATCAGGTGGGTCATTTAAGTCAAGGGTTTAAATAATATGGTTAATGGCTCAAAAAGGGGTTACAAGGGATAATGAATCAGGTGGGTCATTTAAGTCAAAGGTTTTAAAACAAAGAAGGCCTTAATCCTTGCCATATAACATGTCTCTAGTAGTTTCAAACTGGTTTAGAGTAAGTTCTGAAGGTAATCTTCCTAGGTGAGCATTACATGTAATAAAGAAAATAAAATGACTGATATGTAGTCATTTAAGCTAAATGCCTCCATGATGATTTCACTCATTGCCTAATCACTCAAGTATCAATCTCTGACCAAATTTATGCAACCAAAAAATTTAATCAATCATCATGATTCACCTGCCACTCAAACCCCCTAATTCATCTTCAAGCACACAACTAAATCTCATTCCAACTACTATAATAAGATGTATGACAAGATATATGCACCAAAATTCAACTAACCTAGAGTTAATGAATGCATGATCACATTTCTATAATGACATAAAAAGGAATGTAATCAAGCCCCTTCCCCACACTTAGACCACACATTGTCCTCAATGTGGAGAAGGGCCACACATTATAACCGCAGATAAAAGAAACACTAAAAGAAAAACAATATGAAAAAGGCAAAGGGTAAGAAAACTTACGGGGATTACAATAGAGATGGCATTTGAACCCTATGAAGTTTTAAAAAAATTTCAGGAGCTTCTTATTATGATGACGTTATTATCACTCCATTCTCTTTAGTCACCCTTCTTTATAACTAGAAAAGGAATACTAAAGTTGTGAACTAAATCTTATGTTCTTTGGTTGGGACCACCTTTTTCTAGTTAGATTGTTTGTTTCCTACAACTTGTATTCTCTTAGGCATAATAATGAGTGTTGGTTAAAACTTAAAGACTTTGAAGAAGGGGATATACGCTGGTTTTATCCATCAGGCTTAATTGTAGTTTAATTACTTGATTCTAGGAATCTCAACATTTGTTACCTTGATTATGTAGACCTTGATCATAGGGATTATATCCTTAAGTGGAGTCAAATGTAAACATCCTATTTGTAGATATTACATATATGAAATAAAAGTTCTTTTTCTATCAACTACAGATATTATATGATGTGTTAAGAGTAATATCTCACATTAGAAAAATACGAGATCCTAGGATTTTACAACATGTATATATTAGTATGTTCACCTATGAATATATGTATATATCAAGCACATATTTTCTCTCTTGATTACAAGAACCTTCCAACTCCTATTAAGAACTTATCAAAGTCTTGTTTTGGCCAATTTAATCTTGCTTTAGGTTTCAAGAAGGAATGAAGGATAGCTAAAGCTTGAGTTATGTAAAGAGGTTCATTTGTTTAGTGTTCCTTAGATCCTCACTTTGGTGAAAAAAAAAAAAGGAAAAAGGTTGTTATGCACTCACTCAAGGTATTCCTTGGCTTTTTGGATTTTGATCAATGTGTTACAAATTGTAGATTTATTGGAACTTTTCAACAAGTCTTGAATAATTTTTATCTTTTGAATGCAGTGAAACAAAGGTTAACATTAAACACAAGTTTTCTAACCTTTCAGTGGAATGTCGTTGAACCTTTCTTTGTTTGCTAAGGTAGAATGGGCTATTCGTAGATCTCTGAGTAATAGGTATATTTAAAATTTTGAAGCCAAGTAGAGTTGTCTACAGCTTTATGAAGCTTTCTTTATGAGACATTTTTGCCATATTGATTGTTACTTTAAGTGTAAAACCTTGTGGAATTTAAACAAGTCAAAGATAGATTATTAATGCACAGCCCACATTCAATCATACCATGGTCCCATCTAGAATCCCTTCTATCATACTCCTAAGGAAAAATGATAGTTAAAGTCACCCACATATAAACAATGCACTGCTTGATGGCTAACTTACGGTGACCAAGTCTTTTTGTAGTAAATTATTTTGCATGGACAAAGGTAACCTACATTGAAAGGTTTGAATGTGTGAGTAAGAAAGCAAGGAAGCATCGCAATAAGAGGGGTTCCAAGTAACTATATTTTTCCATTATAATCATAGCATAGTTTGTTCCAAGGAGGTCAATTGCTAAAATATTTTACAAAATAGGGTCAAGGTTATGAGCTTAGATTCTAGTTTCTAGTAAGCCTATGTTGTGGGGTTTTTGCAGCTGAAACAAAAATTGTAGTAGCTAGATATTTTTTAGATGGGTATTCAAGGCATATAATGTTCCAAGTAATAATGGTGATAGAGTTGAGGATTTCTATCCTCTGCTTGTACCCTTTTCCCTTTTTCCTTCCTTAACTTTTTTTCCTAATGCAAGGAACAAAATCAATAAATTCCATATTTTAAAAATACAATTGCAATGAACACCTTGTCCAGACCATGTCTTCCCCGGCTTGATAAAGCCATTCTCTATTTGGGGGCTTGCTAGCCTTTTGTCCAGAAAAATGTCCTACCTAAATTGATTTCAATTTACATGCTCCAAACTTTAGAGTTTCAGTTGGCGATGTGACAATAACCTCTCCATTTGAGAAAGAGGGTTCAAAGTATCTAAGCTTGGTACAAGGACTTTCATTAGCCAAGACCTGGGACCAAGTGATTCATTCTATCTCGTGCTTTTGACAATTTGGAGACTTTCCGAGGGACATTTTCATTTGAAATGTTATCAAGGGGAGGCCCTTTCGAAGAAGACACCCCTCAATTAGCTGTGGTAGGTGGAGTCCAAAACGAGAAACTAGGGAACCATAAGCATCCACATGACCCTTCCTCTTCCACCCTTCATGTGGCCTTCATAACCTTATGAAGGCCACATGAAGGGTGGAAGAGGAAGGGGAGGCAAAAGCAGGACAAGGAGCATGTGGAAGGCTAGGAGAAGAAGATGTGGGCACATCATCAAAAGTGGACGTTCTCCAACCAGTTGAAGCCATGGTTAACCAAAAATAGTAAGAAACCAGAAATGATACTTCCTGCCATTGGAAATGACCACAAAAGGATAGTTTGGGAAAGAGAGAAAACCCCCCACAGACACACACAGAGAGAGAGAGAGAGAGAGAGAGAGAGAGAGAGGCAACAGGCTATTTTTTCAAGGAGATTTGTATGGCTTCATGTTACTTTCAAAGAAAGAGTTTTCATGTTTCTAAAGTTTTCCTTTTCTGTATATTGTCCATGTATCTGATTTGCCTGGTATATATTCTGAGTGTTGCTTGACAAATGTTTCACACTGTTTGCAGGAAATTGTGTCATTGCAAGCTGATGCAAGCTATTCAAACAGAAGACAAAATGTGCTGGAAAATGAGTTTCCTCTGTCTGATCTTTTAAATTTAGAAATTAGATGGCCATTAGTGACAGATACACATGAGATTAGAATCTTAAACAAGACTACTTTAAATTTGGCTGGAGTTGATCTTGATGACTTCTTTACTGATGCTAAGGGAGACGTGACATCCTCATCATTTGAGGATCAGGTCAAAGTGTCTAAGCATGGTGAAGCTGTAGAAAATGATGCCTTTAAAGTTAATGACAACCTTAGCTTGTTTGAGAATTCTATGCCTTCAGAGATTGTTTCGAAGTCTAATGATGAGGAAATTGTTGAGTCTTTTTCTGGTTGGGAGGCTGAGTTTCAGTATGCTAATTCTGGAAGTCAACGCCAGGAAACCAAGCTGAGTGATCCTTTTGTCGGCGCTTCATCAATTTATCTTTCATCCCATGTTGACTCAGTTTTAGGATCAGGAAAAGATGCAAATGATTGCATAACTATACAGGATACTGCTTATGCATTAAAAACAGACGACTGGTTTGTTTCTAGTTCATGGAGTGATTCGAATGCTTGGAAAGCTGAACAGGAGAAAGTAGTCATGGATGATAAGAAAAGCGGACTGGTGGGTGTTGTAGATAATTCTCTGAATATTGAGTGGATTCAAGACAATCAATGGCAAACCACAAGCATCAGCAACATGGCTGGTGTTAGAACTCCTGATGATGATGATAGTCTTTATGATGCTTGGAATTACTTCACATACTCAACTGCTGCACATGTTCCCTCTAGTTCTTCAAAGAAAGCTGATGTTAACAAAGTACCCTTAGCTGAACCAGCATCAGTTTCTGATAAAACTGTCAGTGAAGATGGTGATTCTTTTGATGCTTGGAATGAATTTAAAAGTTCGGCCAGTATACAAAGGCCATCAAATAATACTTTAGAAGAAGGTAGGATTGGCATGATACCTTTGTTGAGTACACATCATGAAACAAATGTGTTGGGCAAACTAATAATTTCCTTGTGACTTCTCAGAGCCAGATTTCTTCTTAGCAATGTTCAACAATCAAAATGATGCAACAAGGTTGAATAATATGGAGCCCCAAACTTCTGCTTTGGACAGGTATGCGCAGAGCTATGCTTTTATCCACTATTCTACAAAGTTGATATAACTGCTGGGCATTTTCCCTGTAAGATAAAAGTTTTCTGGACTTCATTGCTTTGATGAAAGAATATTGCTCTAATGCTCCTTAGCCTTAAAATTAAAGAAACTTGATATTGCATTTTGGTTGCATCACATTGCTGTTTGTGAACATGATATGGGAAAGATTGTTCGAGTGAAGAAATAGAATTTTCTTTGCATACTCTTCACGAACCTTGACTTCTTCTCACTTCTTTGTTATTCCAACTTTGCTTCTATTCCGGTGGCTTCCTCCAAACCTCCAGTGTGAAATTCAGTTGGTGTGGATGCAAGATATCGTTCATTTAGGAACTTTTAAACTTAAAGATTCCGTATACAAATATTGCATAGATTTCCTAATTAGATGTCCATGGAATTGGATTTCTTTTGACTAATGCAATAATATCTGCTTCACATGATCTTGATTCCGTTGAGTCACGAACTCTTAATGTTAATATTTCAAGAGTTTGCCATAATCTGCATTTTGAAAAAGCTGCCAGATACAAAAGTATATAATTATATGTTCTTTTGCGTGTTTTAGTATGGCTGGCATTAAAGCAGGGGATAGAGGTACTGCTGACTTTGAAAAGGATAATGATGTTTCTAGTGGAGACGCAATTTTAAAGGATGATGATGTAGACATGTTGATGTCCCAGATGCATGACCTATCATTTATGCTTGAAAACAATCTTTCAGTACCACACAAGAAATAGAAATATGGGGACATTTGCTAGGTTTGTGATGTCATTTCTTCTCTGTAATCTTCGCAGTTTGTTATTGTATAACATATTTTCTTCAAGGATGGCTATTCTCTTCGCAATCATTAATAAATTCCTTTGTTGTTGGCTTATTTGGTTACAGATGCCAAACTCAATTGATTTATCCTACAACTATTATGGTTTCTGGGCTTTTGAGGCCTCCCCTTGTAATTGGAAAAGGAATATGCAAAGTAAATGATTTGTTGGCAATATGTGTGTTGAGACTTCTCTAATGTCCTTTGCCATGTCTGTTCCAAGTTGCTATATGAACGATTGTCATCAAAGCTTATCACGTTGTAATCAAAATATTATTGTTAAACTAAGAAAAGTTTTAATTTATGTTTTGATGATAATAAAATATATTTGTTATTAGTTGTTTGTTTTTAATATCTTAAAAGATAGCAATAATAAAATAACTCATGTAATGAAATAAATTAAACTAAGAGACTTTATAGAAACTATACAATAAAAAAACGTTTAAGTATTCGTTGAAAACAAAATGGAATAATCAACTCAATTTTGAAATTCAAATTTTTTTAATCGAAGAACAAAGCCATATTACAAAGATTAAGAAAGGTTCAATATCCATAATATATATTTGAAAAATTGATGTGATAGAGAAATTTAGAAATTGTAATGGTTTAAGAGTTTTGCATGTGTATCATTTTCAATTTTAAGGCATGTGACTTTCCATTTATAAAGACACGTCAAAGTTTTAAATTTTTTAAAAAAGTTTCTTAATCCTTTAAACAAAATTTGACTTGTGTCAAACTTCATCAAAATGAAGCGTTTTAGTCTTTTGACAAACTTGGATGGATGAAAAATTGATGAATTGACATTTTTTAAACTTAGGTTTTATAGGAGTTCGGTTAGCTTAAGGATTTTGTAACGCAGTAAAAGTTCAACCTACTGAAGAGGTTATATTGACTATTTGACTTCGGAGTTCTCTAAAAGATTCTTCACAAGTCTAGAGTGAATAAAAGACTTTAGATAACATAATTAGCTCATTGATAAGTGAGGTGATTAGTGCGATATTTGTATTGGATGATTCTAGAGACTCGTTGTGAGCTATCGGATTGTATCAATCTTAATTGTCCATTGAGGGATGGGAGATTATAATAGGTTGGGGGTCTCACTTGTATAATCACCCTATTCTTTTGTAATTCTCTTAAGTAATAAGATTATTCTCCATATTCTTCAAAGCTCTCTTGCGTTTTTTTTTATGTTTCATTCAAGTTGTTTTCGCAAAGTGTTCGATATAAGTACTCTTAAGAAGCACTTGTAAGAAGGCTGAACTAGCATTCTAACTAAGGAAGGCATTCCCAAGTTAAGGAATTTGCTAGCGCCGTACGATTGGTAAGGTTATAATATCTGAACCCGTGACAGTTAGTATTAGATAGCGATAAAGTCAAGGTTGCAACTAAGTTGATGTTCAAGTGAACCTCTAAGTAAGTGCTTTGCTTGTGTTTGATATTTTACTTGAAAGATGGTCGGTGCAAGAAATAATGAAGCTATCCAAGTTGAGGGAACTTTTAAGCAATTCATGCAAGAGAGATCCAAATAAACGGAAGCCTTGTTCAACATAAATGATAGGCTAGTAAGAGTGGAGCTTGTTGTAACCAAGGGACAAGAGAAATTCAAGGAGCATGAACACCAGATTGAGGAGCTTGAGAATGAAAGGAAGAGTTCCATGGGGAGATGCAATGTGCTTTGAATGAAGTCCTCTCAAGATTTCTAGATCAAGTGGAGGCCTTGAAAGGAATCTTCAAGTCCGAGATTGCGGTGCTGAATGATGATTTCAAGAAGGTTTCTAATGAGTTGAAGGAAACTAAGGATGAGTTGACCCTTTGCAAGAAGGTAGTTGCTCAAGGAGGAAGCATTGCTATTTCAACATCGGTCACTAATCCTTTGAGGATAGACATTCCCAAAACTAAGATGTTCATAGGGTCGAGGAGCGCAAAGGAGATGGAAAATTTCACGTGGAGCTTGGAGCAATATTTCAAGGTACTAAGTATTGTGGATGACACCAATAAAATCAACAGTGCCACTCTTTACCTTGAAGACATCGGAATGGTGCAGTGGAGAAGAAGATATAAGGACATCGAGAAGGGAACATGTACCATTAACACATGGGCCTAATTCAAGAGAGAACTCAAGAGGCAATTCTAACTGAAAAATGTCGAAGAAGAGGTGAGAGTCAAGCTGAGACATCTCCATTAAGATGGAAGCATTAGGGGCTATGTGAAGGAATTTTTCGAAGTACTCTTGGAGATTCTGAACTACCTCGATAAGGAGGCATTCCTTGTGCATTCAAAGATGGTCTTTAAAATTGGGTCAAGATGAAAATTCATCACCATGAAGCCCAAGATCTTGCAAGTTCTATAGCCATTGCCGAATCCCTAATTAAGTTTAAGAAGTCTGACAAGCCTAAGTCTAACAAAGATAAGGATGACAAGGAGAAAAGTGGGGAAGACCACTATGAAGGTAAGGAAGGTTCACCCAAACATGGAAAACATGGCAAGTACAAGAAGGACAAGAGCACTGATGGAGACCAAGGTGAGAAAAGTTCACACCTAATTATTTCTTTTGCGATGGACAACACATGGCTAGGGATTGCTTGAATAAAAGGAAGCTCTCGGCCTTAATCCTGGAGAGGGAAAGAAGTGAACCCGAAGAAGTGATGATAGGATTGCTTCAACTCCTAAATGCCATCAAGAAGATGGAAGTACCAAAATCTGAGAAGAGGTGTCGCTTGTTCCTTAAGGCCAAGATTGGTGGCCAACTGGTAAAAGCTTTGGTGTATACTAGCGCTACCTACAATTTCATTCAAGTGGACGAAGTCAAGCGGTTAGGCATCAAGTATACCAGAAATCAAAGGTGGATTAAGGCTATTAACTCAAAGGCGACAATGATACATAGGAGTGCTCGAGGAGTTAAGGTATGCCTTGGTGATTGGTTTGGCTAAATTAATCTTTCAGTTGTTTCTTTAGATGATTATCCTTTAATGCTTGGAATGGAGTTCTTCGATGCTATCAAGGTAATACCAATCCCATTTTCCAATGCTATGTGCATCGCAGAGGAAGCTGAGACATGTATGGTGTCACTTGTGAAGTAGACAAGCCTTCAAGTCAAGCATATTTTGACCATCCAACTCTTCAAAGAAGAGACACGACCTGAGTTTTCGAAGTCCTTTCCACCTAAGAGAGGTAGATCATGTCACCAAAAAGGTCTAAGGCTTGCCTTCAAAGTTGGAAGAACATAGGAGGCAACATAAGGAGTCGATGTGACAGGACCCCGTCCTATTGGACTAGGCAACCTGTCCGGCACTCCATAAAAACCCTCCAGTTGATTATCTTAATCACACTGAAGAAGTCTCCATGAAGCTAAGTCTCATTTCCATTATCTTTAATAAGTCTTAACTTATATTTCATTAAACATAAGTAGTGAAGTTTAGAAAGTTTCTAAAAATTTCGGCAGCATAACAACTGTATTTTTCCAAACCCAAAAATTTCACAAGACCTGCAACAATTCAAAACACT
>JAOXYD010000003.1:19510833-19526791 GCA_028565735.1 Pinacopodium congolense | reverse complement strand
GTAAATGAATTAAACTCCAAAAATCTAGCCATAAATCAAAGTCTGCAGAAGCTCACTTTACTTTAAAAAAATGCAATGCTTTAAATATATGTAATGTCAATATTATATTAGTTCTAAAAACTTTGGTTCAGTTAGTGAGTGATTTATGTATGTTCCATGCATTTGCCATTTAAGTAAGAACTTATTACTATGCCAAGCACTTTAATAAAGAGTAAATAGGGTACATTAATCCTACATTGAATAGACAAATGATGGTTTTAAGGTTTATAAACGTGGGCATTGTACATCCCTTTAGGCATGTCTTTTGGAGATAGGGTAATGATCCTGTGATAAAGTGATATCATAGACAACCATTAATCTCATTTAGTCACATGCCGAGCCTGATAGAACGACAGTTGTTAGTTGAATAGTAGTAATAGGCATAGTGGGTTACCGTGACGAGTACGTCACAAAATTGAGTGGAAGAGCATGTCACATCAAAGTACTCTAATAAAAAGCAGATAGTATAAATTAATTCCACATCAGATAGATAAGGTACAGTCTTAGAGATTATAAGCGTTGGCACTGCACACCCTATCAGGTTGATCTTTTATTGAGAGGGTAATAGCTCCACGACATTATATACCCAGTAAAGTGAAGGGCACCAAATCTACACCATTTATTACGTTTAAAGTGAAATATGAATAAGTTTCTTTACTATTTTGCGTAAGAAAAGATATATATTTAGAATTGAATTGAAAAAGCAATATCTTAATTATTATAAAAAAAAACCTTTGTTTGATAGGTGATGTGGATCATATTAAGCTATAAGATAAGAGGTACTATTTAGATTTCTAAATACCTTATTTTTTCAAAGAGATTCAATGTTATCCTCGCGGTGGAGAGTAAATTGAGAGCTTTTATCTTTTTTCATTACTTAAACTCAAAAAATGTACAATGGAAAAATCAAGAACTTTTGAAGCTTGATAGGTTTTATAAGACAACCAATTGCCTATCACCATGAGATCAATCGTGGGTATATGTATAATCGATTTTGAAGGATCTTTTCTAACTCATTTACTTTAGTCCTAACCAGTGTTTTAGATTTCGTTTCGTTCTGAGACCGGTAAGGCCTGTACCGTACCGAGTTTTAATACTGGTTAGTACCGAGAACTAAAAAAATAATTAAAAAATTTTTTTGAAAATTTTTTTGTATTTTGACCTTTTGAGTTTAAATGTTTAATTTTTTTTCTATTACAAATATATTTATGAATTATTTTATAAATTTTATAAAATTCAAAGATTAATTTATAATTTTTAAAAATTATCCAAAACACTACCGGTATTGATCAGTATCGATACAGTACCATTTTTAAGATAAATTTGATAGCGGTACCAGTACGATATTCAAAATATTAGTCCCAACATTATCTAGTTTAAATAAGGGTCAATCATAAAAGAAGTTTTAAATTTTAATAAATTTTATAATACTAGTCAAAATTTTAAAAATTAGTAATTAAATTCACAATTTTATATTTATTATAAAAATAACATCCTGTTAGCAGTTTTGTTAAAAGTGTTGACGTGACATATAGAGGGAATATGATACCTCCCCTCCATATGTACAATACATGTGGATAAATAATTTAATTTTTTAATTTTTTGAGATTTTTTTTTGACAAAAATCGTTAATTCATGATCTTTTATTTTCAGGTTTATTTTCAAATATTAACTCAGATTTGCTCGTCTATTTTCAGCGTAGAGAGAGATTTGTATTTTCGAGGTTCTTTTTTTTTATAAGGGTTAATATTATGAATGGTCCTTATAATTTTTTAAACTATTATTTTAATTCTTATAATTTGAAAATTATTATTTTAGTTATTAAATTTTCTTTTTTTTCAATCATCAATTTTTTGTCAGATTTTACTTATGTGAACCAATAAATTTTTAACACGTATTTATATTATATTAATAAAATTTAATAAAAAACTAATAATTAAAAATAAATAAAAGTATAGACTATTCGTGAAACTACACTAACTGACGAGCCTTGGTCGCCACTGCTTCAGGTTGCTTTTTAGTTGTGGACAATACAAATTTGAAGCAGCGAGGCAAAAGGCACAAGACACCCACATCCTTGAAGTGAGGAGACGATTGTTCATGTTTTTATATTTTTCATTTTTTTACTGAGATTGTCTTCTGGGTCCTCCTTATTTAAGAGTTAAATAAGAAATTAAGGATAACATTGAAGTGATATAGACGAATTGCTTATGGAGCTAGAGAGCATGTAGAGAACAGGGGCTGTTGGTATCCAGTCTGTCCCATGGTTTGCCTTTACCGTTCCAATGTAAGAGACTAATAGGACCAGGACGCAAATCTCTACATAACCCTCTGAAATTGTATCCACTAAGACCATGCTGGTTCCATCTATGATCAATTGGCACGATATTGCCTGCAAAAACTAGCAAAAATGGAGACAACAAACCCAAGTTGTAGATTCTCATTCTGTTTTGAAGCTCCATCCACTCTTTAATCTTTGTAGTATAATCACCCTCTTTCCATCGACCAAGATCAATATTCATAACCACAGTATTAAAAGTAACAAGCTTTTCTATTTGCAAACATTAATGACAACGTAGGGTTTGACTAGAAATTTGGTGTGAAATAGGCAGTGAAATTTGCATTGCAATACTCTGAAGCTTCAAGGCCGACTCCTCGCCGAGTGAGGTGGCAGCGAATTTCGCAATGTCGTCGACGAGGACAAGGTCCGAATCAAGGCACACGACTTGTCGAACCTATGAAGGGAGAACAGTAGCCAAATAGCCATGAGCGCAGTTAAGAGGACAATTAAGAGTTGAACGCATTGAAGCAGAGATGAGCTTGGACACATCTTTCTTAGCGATATAAAGAAATGAGGAAATCTAGAAAGAGAGGAGTAGATTTAGAGCTGGAATGATTAAATAGAGGAGGCGATTGTTAATGGTTGGAAACAAACCCTAAAATAATACATCATGAATTAATGATTTTTGACAAAAAAAATTAAAAATTTAAATTATTAATCCACAGATACCGTTGACATGTATGTCAGGTGTTACAATTCTCCTATTGATGTGGATGTCACGTTAATACCGATAATGAAGACACTAAGAATAAATTCTTTTTGCAATAAATTTAAAATTTACACGTTATTATTTTTTAATTTTAACTAATATTACAAAATTAGTGGAAATTGAAGATTTTTTTTAATTTACCCTTTAAATAAAGAAGCCTGCCTGCGAATAAATGAGTTGCAGCAGTTATTCCTTAACTTTTCAAAGAAAGTGACGTTTGATCAACCCAAGAAATCTATCTGAAAAGTAGCCTGCATAAATCAAACCAAGTTATAGATTAATTTATTTATAACTTCTCAACCACGTGCATGTACATTTGCAGAATAAAAGTCTCTCCTTTGAAGCATAAACACAAGTAAACTTTAGCCAACGATTATGGCTGGCTATTTCGTATAGGAAAATCCTATCGATTCAGACATGACCACAAGTGCTAAGAACCAAATAGAAGAATGATAATGTCTAAAATAGACGTAGAAATTCATTACTAGTTAAAAATTTTACATGCATATCACTGTCTGATGGGCATCGATCCTTCTCGGCTGTTTTTACGTAGTAATAGATCCTATGCAATGGTTAGGAAGATGAAGACTAAGTTCCCAGCAGCAGACTTGAATAATGATAATGGTAATGACAATAATAAGATCCACAAACGGTTTTGAGGAAAAAAGATTACCATTGACATTAAACATAAGACCATTCTGCGTCTGGGATCTAATAAGCATAAATCAAGGCGCCAATAAATGCTGTTGTCATGATGCCAATAAGCATAGATCAAGGCGCCAATAAATGCTGTTTGTCATGATTCCATAGGTATGTACGAAGTTTATTTTTACTAAAAATGTCAAAAGCTTCATTCTCTTACAATAGCAACATTTCTCGTGTCTATCAACATAGTCCTTGCAGCAGGGTGTTAGTATATACCTGGTTTTATACTAAATGTTCACCCCTTGACATAAGGAAAATGGAATAAAGTACAATTTAAACTCAAAAGTTTGTATAGATATATCAATTAGACTCTAATGTTTGGCAGCATTCAGGGTAAATTTTAACGTTTTTAAAATGTTTGTCTTAAACCTCAACCTAATTTTCTATTAATTTCTCCGTTAACTGACACGTGAGTAAGGGTTTGATTCAAACGTTTTAGAAACATTAGGATTTAATTTAAATAATTTCACACGTTAGGATCTGACCGACATATCTATGTAAACGTTTTGGTTTAAATTGTACTTTTTATCTATGCATGATTAAGGTATGGATATTTTCTAAATTTAGGTGAGTATAACTTGTAATCTTTACTTTTTAGTGTTCCTTAAATAAATTATCAAAATAAATTATTTTATTTACTAATAATTTATAAATTATGTATTTTAAATAAATTATAAATTAACAATCTAAATAAATTAGAAACTGTCATTTCATATTTAATATCACATTAAATATCTAAAATTTTTCTAGTATTAGTTTTATAATAAAATTTTTTATCTTTGCTTCAAATTTAAAATTTTTATCTTTGCTTCAATTTTTTTCATTTTATTAAATAACTTCCAAAAAATAAAGTACAAACATTTGTGAAATGGTAATAATTAATCTTGACAAGAGTTTTATAAAATAGTGTAAAATACAAAAATATTTTTAAACATAATGAAAAATGATTTTAAAATGAATTTTGAATTGAAAAAATATTTATTAGTTTTCAAGTTGTCCAAATTAGTAATAATTAATCTTGACATGAGTTTTAACTAATAATATAAAATACAAAAAAATGTTTAAGCATAATGAAAAATGATTTAAAAAATAAATTTTGAATTAAAAAAAATACTTAATAGTTTTCAAGTTGTCCGAATTAAAAAGAACTTCCGTTGTTGTTACTATTTTACAATGTTTGTAATTTAATTTTTGGAGGTTATGTAATAAAATGAAAAATTTTAAAGTAAAGATGAAAATTTTATTATAAAACTAATACTAGAAAAATTTTGTATACTTGATGAAATATTAAATATGATATGACAGTTTGTAATTTATTAAGATAGTTAATTTGTAATTTATTTAAAATACATAATTTATAAATTATTAGTATATTTAATAATTTAAATTAAATATATTGAGATTTGAGAATCTTTTAATTTAATATTTGCTTTTATTTTTTGTATTTTGAAATGATACAATGTTATTTTAAATTATAAATAAACAAAAAATTAATTAAATTATAAAGAAAAAACTTGTATAATAGTTAATATTATAGATAAATAATAATAATATTTTTTAAAATATAAAATTTATAATAAATAGTTAAATTATAAAAATAAAATAATTTATTTTAATAATTTATTTAATAAATACTAAAAAATAAAGATTTACAAGTCTAACCGACATATCTATTTAAACGTTTGAGTTTAAACTTACTTTATGCCTAAGAACGGAATAAAACCTCTTCTCCAATTTTAACTCATATCTTCCTGAAATCATGTTGTACGAAAGAACAAAGGAAGAAACCCATAAAAAACCAGCTAAAGCAAAGCACGTGAGACTATTTTCACTTTGATTTCTCGAATTTTACGAACCGGACAGAACCTGAAGTGTGGTGGTTCACTGCTAACTGTTAAAAAATGCCTAAGAAAGATCACCCACAAGTATTCTCTCTTCACCTCTCATTTCCATTTCCTTGTTTCTATAGCTAGCTGGCTGTCCTTTTTGCCTCTTGTCTATCTATTATAGGATTTTGTAAGAATGTCAGTGAAGCTTTTGACACATAAGACTTATGTTTGTTGACAATCCGGAATCTCATATCACTCGGAAAATGGCTTCCTTACATCAATTACTAGACGAAGAAGGATTCCACCTTAAGAATTCTCCCAGTAAGAGTAAAAAACAGGTGAAACTTAGAGATCAAGTGCTTGAGCCGGAGCAGTCAGGGACTTTGCCTGCAATCATTTGCTATGACCAGATTTCCTTCAAGCACAAGGATGACAAGGCCTCCGCACGAAAAGAGTCTTCGCTGTTTTCATCGTCAAGAAGAATGAGTTTGGTCTCTGAGACCTCCAACCTGACGTCAGTATCGAGAGTAGACGAGCCTGCCATCGATGAAGTAGCCATAAAGGCGGTGATGTCGATACTTAGTGGGTATGTAGGCAGGTATATAAAAGATCCCATTTTTCGCCAGACAATTAGAGAGAAATGCAGCTCTTGCTTGGTCGGAAGAAGAGAGGAATCTGATAATGGCATGCTTGAGAGTATCGAAATGGGAATGGAGAGCGTTGAGAGGTTGGTTGATGATGATAGAGGTACAAAGATGGAGCTGAAAATGAAATCTTTAACCAACTCAATTCAGCTTTTAGGCATTGTAGCTTCTTTAAATTCCAAGAACTCAAGGAATGGTTCAACTAGTGGGATACCCAACTCACACCTCTCGGCCTGTGCTCAGTTCTACTTATCTATTGTTTACAAGCTGGAGAAAAACAATAGAATATCTGCTAGACATTTACTTCAAGTTTTTTGTGATGCACCATTTTTGGCGAGGACACACTTGCTTCCTGATCTTTGGGAACACTTCTTTCTTCCCCATCTTCTTCATCTCAAGATTTGGTACCTTAAGGAACTCGAAAACTTCTCCAATTCCCAGTATTTTGAGCAGGAAAAGAGAATGAAGTCATTAACCAAGGTCTATAATGACCAAATGGACATGGGTACTATTCAGTTTGCTCTGTACTACAAAGAGTGGCTCAAAGTTGGGGCTAAAGCTCCTTCTGTCCCTAACATTCCTTTGCCATCTAGATCCAGTTATGCTCCCTTGAGAAGGATGTCTTCAGATTCCTCTAGTTCACTTTCGTCCAACAGAAATTTGTAAAATTTCCATCGCCTTACCTGTGTGCATTAAGACTGAAATTTTCTTCTTCCAAACAAGTAAGCCTTTTGAACAATCTCTGTAAAATAAGTTAATTTATTTTTTTTCATGGTTCTTTGGTACAGATACCAAGCTGTGTTTGGCCCCAAAATCGGGAATCAATTGGCGGATTTTGATAAATCTTCAATGGACTTGGGTTCAGAAGAAGAAAAGGTCTGCGTAGAAAAGAGAGGATACATCACTAGCAATGGTGCCACTGTGAGTATTTCTGGCTTTTTTACATGAATTTCGATCATCTACTTGCTTTTCATACCGTCCCTAGCTCGGAGAATATCATGGTCATGCTTGAAGTTTTACAGAACAAACCGACGGCTCGTCGAAGTTCGTCAAGCTTAAACTATGCATCTTCAAAATATGGCGCAATGTACGAGGCTAAAAAATTGCATCAATTCAAGCTCCTGACATGTCAGAGTGTGTTATCAGAATGTTTTATGCATAGCAATCACATAGCCAGGAATAGCTTAACCAACGATACAGAGAACTGTAATCCTCCGGTAAGTGATCTAAGAAAAGCCATGAGTACAATTTGCTCATCGGGGAGCCTGACCGAATGCGAATTCGCCATGAATGTAATCGCCAAAGTTTGGTTGGATTCCCCCGGTGATTCTGTAATCGTAGGAGCTTTATCAAAGGGACCTGTTATCAGGGGAATAGTAAAGGTTTTGCTTGCTTCCAAGGATGATGAAATCTTGGAGTTATCAATATGCATTCTAGCAGAGCTCGCATCAAAGATTGAGGCTTGTAGGCTTATTGTACTCCACGCAGATCCGCAGCTTGAAACCTTTACAAGACTTCTAAAAACTAGCGGTTTATTTCTAAAAGCTGCCATTCTGCTTTACCTGTTGAAGCCACAGGCAAAACAGATGATATCTGATGAATGGATACCACTGGTTCTTCGTATTTTAGAGTTTGGAGATCAGTTGCAGACCTTGTTTACAGTAAAATGCAGTCCTCAAAAGGCAGCAATGTACTTTCTGGATCGACTTTTAACAGGGTTTGATGAAGATAGGAATTTGGAGAATGCTAGTCAAGTTGTTTCTCTTGGGGGGTTAAGCTTGCTGTTAAGGAATTTTGAAGTAGGTGATCCCTGTGAGAGGAATAGCGTTGCTATGCTTATGTGTTGCTGTATCCATGCCGAAGAGAGCAGCAGGAATTACTTAGCTGATAATTTGAGTAAGTATCACCTCCTCGAGCTCATTATTCTTTGGATCCAGAAGAAGTCTCGTGGATATGCATTGGCTTTACTAGCAGAGTTATTATGCCTCAGAAGGTACTGAATTTTTGAGTTTAATGTTAATCTGTAATTATGATCATGATGTCTGAAGATTAGCGTGATTTCTTTCTGACAAATCTAAAACATGTCCCATGGAAGAACACGAACAGAAGAATTCCTAAGAGAATTTAATGCCGGATGGGGTGGCTTGAGCACTCTGCACATTTTTGCTGTCTATTTGCAAAATGCTTCACCTGAAGAACGCCCGTTGGTCGCAGCAATCCTGTTACAGCTTGATCTCCTGGTTAGTCTGTTTACAGTTGCTGTTTTTCCTTCTGAGAAGCCAAAAATGGGAGCTGTGAATTTCTAGATTCTGTCACGCGAATTTCTTGCATCTTAATAGGAAACCAAAGTGGTCATTTTTTGGCTCAGGATCCTGGAACAATAACTGGACTTAATCTTGCAGGGAGACACTTTCAGGCCTAGTATGTACAGGGAAGAAGCGGTGGAGGAAATTATAGCAGCTTTAGAAAATGAAGTCTGCAACTCAGAGGTTCAGGAACAAACTGCAAAAGCTCTCTTAATGTTGGGAGGCTGCTTTCCGAGCGCAGGAGGGTCAGCAGCAGAAGAATTGCTCTTACAACACACTACATTCCACGAAATGTTCGAAGGAAATTTGGTAAGCTCTAGTACTACCATTTCATATCAGCAAAGCCAAAGATTATTTAGATTTAAAGAGAACAAGATATAAGAGAATTCTGTTCTGTGTTTTTCTATAAGAAAGAAAGAAAAACCAATTCTGGCAGATTCTTTTTGTCATTTGCATGATATAAACCAGAATGAAGAGGAAAAAGCAGCCAAAGAGTGGCAAAGAAAACTAGTAGTCACGTGGCTGAACAGTGGTGGCAGCAGATTCTTGTCTGCGCTCTCAAATTGTATAGCCAATGGCAGTCCAAATATAGCACAAGCAAGCCTGGTATCGGTAGCCTGGATTAACAGAATTTTATTTTCTCCAGAAACCGACAGAAGTAAACAAAGGGTGCTTTCTCCTTTTATGAAACAGCATGTCCGTAAGAGTTCAGGTATAAATTACTTTTTAAGTACATTACTTCTTGGATCAATAATACAATGCCTTACTATTATTTCTAACTTGTACTGTTCCTATGAGCATTTGCAGAATGTTTCACATTGCTTTCGACGTTGGATAGAGAAGTAATCGACCCTCTTCGTAATCGTCCTTTTACTTGATGTTCATGAATTCTGATCTGAGCTCCAACTTTAAAAAGTCCCAGGTGATGCGTAGGAAACAGTGAGTATCAGAAACAAAACGTTTCAGTTCCTGCGGGAGAAAGCAAGAGAAGCTAGGACTTATAATTGCACTGCTTACGAATAACAACTTCAAAAGGCGACCGATACAATCATCATCTGACAAGCTGTGTATCCTATTCGCCTTTGTTAATTGGGGGTTGTTTCTTGTCACCTTCTTCTTTCCGTAAATGTGTTCAACATATACTGTTAGTAGTGTTGTTGTTCTTGGCTGTCCTTGCTCAGACTAGTTCTAGGAAGACGAGCTTAGTTGAAAAATCAGTACATGAAATTGAGCCAATGCGTCTTTTAGCCAGAACTTTGTCTGTTCAAACCAGAGTACCAGACAGTATAATGCCACACCTTACCCTGCTGCAGTTAACTTTACAACTAGTGTTAATGATCATTGGTTGGTACTTGGAGTAATTCAAATTTTGAGGAATGGACCACAATGCGATGCCACTTTGTTATTACACAGCACTAATGAATAACGCCGGCAGAGTTGTCCAAAAGTTCTCAGATTCTCGAGGTCGTTACTGTTCTGTCCATACATTCTGTCCACCTCTTTACTAGAGCCAACCACATGGGCTTGGTTATTTCAGGAAACAAGCAGGGGCTCTGTATCTGTACTCTGTTTTCCTTGGAAATGCAAGGTATAATGAGAAGTTAAGACTTTTTTAAGTTATGATAAAAAATTAAGATATTACTATTATAAAATTTTAAAAGATTTTATGTTTTACATTTTTATTTAAGATTTTAATATCTTAAGAATTAAAAATTCAGGATTTATCATTTTAAAGTTTTAAAATTAAAATTTTTAAGTTTTAGAATTTAATAATTGAATAGAAAAAATTCTGAGGAAACTTGAATAGAAAAATAATTGAGAAAATATAAGTACACAAATGCATATCGGTGGGAAGGATATGATAATGTCTGACAATTTCCAGATTTAGGACCACCCTGCAACAGTAGAGAAGATAAAGAGAGTATGACCTCTACTTCAATTTTTTATTTTTGTTTTTTTGTTTATTATTAATATTGTTTATTTTTAAATATAAAAATTAATATAAATTATTGTTATGTTTTTATATATTTTTATTAATTTTTGTACAATATGTTAATCATTTTTATATTTTAAGCCTAAAGGAAGACTTCCTTCTGTTAGCTTATTGCCATAAGATAAAACTTGTTCGAGTTATTGACACACAGCAAATTTGACTCACTCCAATACGACATAGACTGTACTCAGAATTTCAAAACAAATCGACATTAAAAAGCTGCAAATTCTGATATACATATGTCTGCATGAGAATTCATTACAAGGGTAACAAGAACTCGTTTATTCCGAATGCTAACTAACGAAACTAAAAGCCATAAAGAGTACTCTCGTCCATGTTGGGTGCTAGATCACCACAACATCAAAAGAGGTTACTAATCCATTAGATTCACACACAAACTCCTTCACCGCCTCATCTGCTTAGAAGCATCTGAAAAACAGATACTAGTTATCTGAATTTTCATGGGGTTCATCAGATAAAAAACATGCTGTCTTCCAAGTCAGGATGCAACTTGAACTGGTCATTTAAGAAAGTAAGTGATGGCGGAGCCGATGAGGATGAAGACGCTGAAGATGGAGACTGATCCTCTACTGCCTCGCAGTAGAGTCTTCCCCTGTAAGCAGCAAGGTCAGCATAATACACCGGTGGGACTAGTGACACAGGCTTAGTGCACCGGGCAAATGTGAAGCACATATTGTATATGAGTCTCTCTAACTGGTCAGAGGTAAAATGATGCTCGTCCCATAGGACTTGATAGTGTGTGGGCTTGCTCGTTCCGAGGCTTCCATAGTGGCTGCAAAGATAGAAGTCAAACTCAAAAGGATGTATAATTCTGGTATCCACAACTGTGCCTGGAGACACATTCACGACAGAACCTCCTTCCTCACAAAAAAGTCGAGTCCGGTGACGCTTCTGGGCTACAATTACAGTAACTGTTGGAGTATAACTGATTGATTGAAATGCCCTTTTGATGTCTTTTAATTCCACATTTAGCACCATATCAAACTGGCCCTCGCTTACCCCATCTCTGAAGACTACAATTTTCCTAGGTTTGACTTTATTGCTCAGGCTATAGGCTTCAACAAGTTCCAAACATATATCCCCAAAATTTTCAATCTTCTCTTGACGATGACATTGAGGACGAATTCGAGCAACATAACGATTTGCAGCTGGCCAATTCACAGAAGCAACAACTGCAACAATAGATGGACTCGACTTGTTCCCAGCAGCAGGATGGTTAACATCAGCCCCAACAAACATAACATGGTCTCCACCATCAAAATAAGGAAATCGGTCAACAAGCTCCACGTTGCTACCTCCAAGCTTAGGATTAATCTTGAGTGCAAGATTAGAAAAATACTGGTCATTAAACTTGCTTGTTGACAAACAACAATTAGTAAGTATACCAACTTTAGTTTCGGAAATCCACTTAAGATACTTGTAACCAGGATGTCTCATGGACATAACACACACAAGGACTTGTAGCTTGCCCTTGCAAATCTGGAAAGCTCGTTCATTAAGATTTATAAGCAGTTCTTGGAGCTTGCCAATATTAGACAATACATTCATGCCTCCGCGTTCATAAAAGAGGGGCTTCTTCATAGTGATCCCCACTTTTTCACACTTTCTATGAAGACTTTCAATCAAGTGTGTACAATCCCATTTTTTATCGTACGAATTCAAGTCGAGTACAGCCCATCGTTCAATTGCTATTCCTTCCACAACTGCTTTCCCGACAAGATTCCAGTGACACTTAACATTGTCAACAGCCACCCTCATGATTGTTCCATTGCTACCACCTAACTTCAGATCAGGTGGTCCAATCACGCGTCCTACCACTGATGTCATATCCATGCTAACTTCCATATCAAAATATGGCATAACATCAGAGCTGCCAATGCCAAGACAATAGAAGCTATGAGCTCAGATTATCAAATCTAGAAAGCAAAATAGTCTGAGCAGGATGATAATGAACTGATGCAGCACAAGATTCAAACAAGGAAAGAAACAGGGCAGATGATAGAAGAACAAAACACATTCATATATATAAATCATAACTCAACATTGTTGGCAACCTAAATAAAATATCTTGTCTAACAATTTATCCAATTCTAATAATCCTTTTTGAGTGTTTCAATTACACCATCTAGCCTGTACTACCTCCGCATTCATACTGCATTACCACACAAGCACACATGAAACAAATGGAAATAGAAACTTGTAAAATGATGTCATTTTCAACCAAAATGATAATAATCATTTCACTACATGGCCATGGGTCCGTACTTAGTCATCAATGCTAAAACTTTTGCAACATGAAGAGTGCCATATCTTGACCCTTAATTATAATAGCACCTAACAGAAAAATATCTACCAAAAAAATGTAAAAGGCCAACATTCTATAATAACACTACAATGTAAGTTTGATGAAACAGATTTAAGCATCAGAAGGATCATAACAGCCAAGAATAGAACATGCACCCCCAAGCACTGGATTGATCAAGCATCTACACTTAACTTTTACCAGAAACTTTGGAAGCATAGCTACTTGATTCTTGGAATGTGATTGTAAATAAAGTGGGAATACTACGTCTCAAATGGACAAAGGCAAAGTGATACAGATGAATGTCAAAATTTTTATCATATGACAGCCAACTACACATCAAAGCATGAAGCAAGTGAATTCATAGATGCCAAATCGAATACCAAGCAATTAGTACACATACCGATAGGGTCCATCACTAGAACGTATCATATTGCATATAGTTTCTTGTCGCACCTCTGGAAGCGCTAGTGACATATCCTTCAATTTTCGAGCTGCATTTCGATCCAAACATTCTTTTGGATATACCTGCCCTTCAACCAGAACACAGAATTCCATTGGTACATAGTTCAAATTGTCACCTTTGCTGAAATCCAAGCATGGAATATCTTTGAACCTTATATCTCTCCCATATTTCTCCCGAAAGTAATCAACCACCCGCACATCTTGCGAAGATTTGCCATCTGAAGCCGTCACAGGAAATGTAAGATGGCGAGTATTTTTATATGTCAACTTGCTAAAAACATATCTTTTTTTTGTATCACGATGTGTCACCGTAACTTTAAGAGCCCTCATTGCATCCTCAACACTCTTCCTATATTTCCCGAAATTAGTCACATCAAAGTCTCGAATATGCTCCCTCAGAAATTGTAAGACTGGTATTGGCTTACGAAATGGAAGAACAGAATAGTCCAGGCATAAAGCTAGACCCTGAGATGTTGGTTTAAGGCTATGCTGAAACCCTCTAGAAGCTATAATGCCAAACCCCAATTCATCTTCACGATTCATTTGAATTCTATGGAAGCTACGGCCAACAGGAATCATATGCCTAGTTGCTTTCTCCTTCATCACAACATCCATACCTTGCAGAACCTCGCGAGGCATTACGAAAAGCATTCCGCTCAAATATTCCTCCAACTTCCTAAGCTCAAGCACATTCACCAACTCCACAGCAACAACATACCTACAAGTTCCCTTGTCATCACTCAAGTCGACCCTGAAATTCCCAGTTGGTAGTTCAACAGCACTATAAATACTCTTCTCTCCGTCGTACGCAGTTGATAATATAGGAGGAAAACTGGACGAGTTATTAGCAAACAACTTATTTCTTATCAGTGCGAGCTTGTCCTTGGGAATTTTCCTAGCATTCTTTAAAACCATTTCTTGTTTCACATTAATATCATAGTGTCGTATAAGACTCCTTGGATTGAACTTCACTAGAAAATGATTTACATGTAGCTTTGCAGTACGGACAGCAAGTGCGCCTCCTTTATCTGGCCTTTTAATTGGAACCAGATCATCTTTATGTAAATCCCCCGTTATTTGCAGAGACCTCATATCAGAGCTAACACGATCTGCCAAACAACGAAACAGAGATACGAAAACCTCATGAATCACACAATTAAACAGTAACTTAACAAATAGAACACCATACCAACAACAGCAGTTTCATGTGTAGACACAGAAGCAGAGCTCCTAATTGGTTGTCGCGGGACATTTGCGCACACATCGCTTACATCACTAGTATGACTCCCGCCAACTTCATTTGCAGGCCTCCCCCGCTGACGGTGGTGCCGATCACCATAATTGCCTCTCCCTCTTCCGTAATTGCCTCTTCCCCTTCCGTAATTGCCTCTTCCTCTCTCCATCACAATAAAACAGACACAGAATTTCTAAACAACAATGGTGGTTTTATAGGAAGACTTGTGAAGAGTTGCCTTGACGAGCTTACTTCGTCCGCTTACTTTTCTTCCTGTGCAAGTTTCGACGTAACCGTGGGGAAGAAGCCACGGCCTTTTTTCTCATCTCGTCGTTCGCATTTTGTTTTTCCTTTGAACGTCAAGTGATGCGTTTTGTTAATGCAGTTTATTTTAGTCTTTAACCATTTTTGCACATTAATTATATCCTAATCAAAGCTTTATTTTTTAAAGAATTAGACCAACTCCTTTCCGTTATAGGAAGAACAGATTTTTTTCAACGTGATTTTTCCTTAACCTAAGAAAGATTCAACCATATCCCCACAGTTATATTTATTTTGAGTAAATTTAATACAGTTTAATGTAATTTATATAAAATTATTAGGCTCTAATATTGCCATTAATCACTTTGCTAGAAGGTTCCGACTACTGAATGTTAAGGAAGGAATCATTGATCACTTTGCCAAAAGGTTCCGACCACTGCAAATGTTAAGGAAAGAATTTATGTGTTGCCTAGTAATGTTTCTTGGAGAATAATTTAAAATTGATATTATTTTGGAGTACTTGTTAGTTTTAGATGATTTAGTTATTTTCTTTTGATGTAATTTAATTAGTATCGTATATTTTTAATTTAATTTGTTTAAATTTATTAATACTTTAAAGTCTATTTAAAAGTATATTAATTCACTTTATTAATGGAGAAAATTCATAATCTCTAATATTATCTAAGTCTTTTCTTTCATTATCTTATTCAATATATGAATCATACTACCTGAAATTCTATAAGTTTCACATCATTTTAAATTCTCAATGTAGTATTAAAACCCTCATAAATTTTAAAAGACTTGTGAGTGAGTTTGAGTTGTCAAGATGAAAGATTAAAAGTAAAGAAAAATTATGAAAAAAGAAGGAATACAACAAATGATTGAAGAAGTTTATCTAACTAAGAGTCTGTTTAGAACAAATGAATTTCACAAAATTTTGTGAAATTTATTTGTAATTCCAAATTTTTGTGTTTAGAAGACAAAACACTGTCCATTTCAATTCTAGAATTTGAATTCCATATAATTCAACATAACTAATCAAAATCCCATCAAAATAGTTGAAATTTGCAAATAAATTCTACAAACTTAAGAGGCACATTCTTATCTTA
>JAOXYD010000003.1:19494192-19510733 GCA_028565735.1 Pinacopodium congolense | reverse complement strand
CTTGACCCTTGTAATCAAGATTGTGATAGGTTCCTCTTGACCTAGAACAAGATTGTGTAAAGGTTCCTCTTGGCCTTAAATCAAGATTGTTGTAAAGGTTCCTCTTGGCCTGGAATCAAGATTGTTGTAAAGATTCCTCTTGGCCTTTAACCAAGATTGCTGTTAGTGAATTTCCAACAAGTAGTTGGAGAGAGGACGTAGTCTATCTTTGAGGTAGACGAACCTCTATAAATCTTGATGCTCCTTCTCTTTCCTATCTCTTTTATATTTATGCATTGTGTTTGTTTTAATTATTGATTGAATTTTCTTAATATTGACATAAAGTTTGACATTCCTTTTAAGTTGAATTTTGGTTAAAGATTGCATTGTATTAAATTTGGCCTAAGGTGTTTAAAGTATTTTATTTCCGCAAGAATTTTTAAACACCCAATTCACCCCCCTCTTGGGTGCCATAGGGATAACATTTACTTTATCAACAACTAATATTTTATGAGGACTATTCTCTATAATTCTCTAAAGTTTAACTCTGAAGGATAAAAAAGAGCGTTTTATCCTAATTTTCTAATATATGTAATTGTTACTTTCAAATAAAGGAGATCCATCCATATAATGAGTATTTTAGCTTTAAAAATATTAAAGTGTATCAAAATGATCTTTATTTAAAATTTGATTAGAAATATATACAATAAATGAGATACACTATGAGATCACCCATTGGTCCCTAATGGAACCCAACAAAAGAAGTGAATTTAATGTTAACAAATTAATATATTTTTACTGCTTAATAATTGGCCTTTAAAAAATTTTATTGTGACGATGTTATGGAATGCTAGTATAATTAAAAATCAATAATAGAAATAAGGATAAAAATAAATAGTGTAGGAAGAGAATACATAAACTGATTTTATAGTGATTTGACAAATAATCATCACCTACGTCCATTCTTTAAGTTTTTGTTGAAATTCACTATTATCTTCTTTCAACTAGGTGAAGAGGAAATCATTTACATGTAATCTTATTTCATAAATAAAGAACAATCCTTATAATCTTCCCTCAATGATGAATAAAAAGGATTTTGCTTGATCATGTCACTAGTTTAGGGCTCAATTCACTTAATATCAATGGATGAATAAGTAAAGATTATTTAAAGTTATTTCAAATGTATTTTCTTAACTCTCAGTATTCATCGCCCAATAGCCATAAAATCTTATATTTGTAATCCTGCTAAACTCAATATATCTTAAGTGACATTAACTAGTCATTACATACAATGAAGTATCTGTGAATAGCCGTTATTAGTTGACCAAACCAGTCTGGCATATTAGTAAACCAATACGCTATATTAGCAAATTAATATATTGATTAATGTCACATTATATACTTATTATGTGAAAATTTTAGCATTTTATCTACAAACTCATTGTGTAAAAATTCCAACATTTTAAGTCACATCAATCGAGTAATGTGTTTAAGTACAATTCCAACATTTTAACTTACATCAATCAACTAATATGTTTGAGTACAATTCCAACATTTTAAGTCCTATCGGTCAACTAATGGGTCTAAGTGGCTGAACTTTTTGTATAATGAGTTTGTAGCGTGCCATTGTCCGTGTTAGTTAACCAATGTGCAATAATGATCAATCAATATGTAGACTAGATTGATATAACAACTCTTATTACATATTATACAAAAACATTGGACCATATATTAATCGATTAATACACCTGAAAACCTCACATTGGCTTACCACTAAGTTTGATTGATTGATTAATAAGTGCTCCTAAAAACATTTTTGGAATATATTTTTAAGTCATTCTCAAATTTTGTTTGATGTATTAAAATAATTTTTTAAAGCTTTCTTAAATTTCCTTTTGATTATGTAAAACTATATCCATTATACCCAAGTTATAAATGATCATACAATAATCGAGTCATTAATTTATTGAAATGTACAAACTCTTAGTACACATATTATACAAAAACATTGGACCATATATTAATCGATTAATACACCTGAAAACCCCACATTGACTTACCACTAAGTTTGATTGATTGATTAATAAGTGCTTCTAAAAACATTTTTGGAATATATTTTTAAGTCATTCTCAAAATTGTTTTGATGTATTAAAATAATTTTTTTAAGCTTTCTTAAATTTTCTTTTGATTATGTAAAACTATATCCATTATATCCAAGTTGTAAATGATCATACAATGATTGAGTCCTTAATTTATTGAAATGGTCAAGCTAAGGTTAGAAGAAGGATTATAATGATTTTCTTAAACTTGATGTGTTTAATTTATTCTTCTTCTTAATTCTTCACTTAAATTACAAATGTATTTCGCTAAGGATAAAAGATATTAGTAATAATATATTTTATTATTATCAAGACTACATGTTATAATCTTGATATAACAAACTTATATACACAAATTTAATAAAAACTCTCTTTCTCTCTTTATTGTTGTAAGACTTGTAAATTTCTATATTTTTAAAATAAAGAAAATAAAATAATAATTTTTAATTAAAAATATTTTTATTTGTTTTTAATTAATTATAATTTAATATATACTAAAGTGAAATAAAATTTAATTCTATGATGCTTAGTGTCATTAACAGTAGAATAAATGAATACTTATATTAATAAATTGAAAATTTAAACATTCAATTAATATAAAATATAATTCTAATTAATATTTAAAAATTAAATATAATATAAAATTTGAAATATAATTGATCCTAAAAGAACACCATATTTCAAACTTACATGAAATTTAAGTGTCTTGAACTCTTCAAGACTTTATGTTAGAACACATGTTCATTTTGCAATGAAAAATTATTATTAGTTACTTAAATTGAATAAATCATTTGACCTTTTGATTCCTTTCATAATTTTAAAAAACATGTTGCTTTTAAGGATTGCATTTATAAAAATTTATCTAATAAATAGTGTGAACCAACCAAATGGTTAAGTAGTCAGGTTTTTTATTTTGTAATGAACTGACTAATACCGATTGAAATATGTCTGATCGACCAGAAAACGGAATGAAATCAAAAGTTTTCATTCCAATTACAAGTATCGGGGGGTTACTAATTGTTCCGGTTGATATTGGCCATTACTCTTCGATATCAAAGTTTGAAATTTTGTATCGGTACCGCCCTGAATTAGGTACAAAATTCTTTAATTTCGTACCGAATTCAAATACCGATAGGTACCGATTATATATCGACCGGTATTACTGGTATCGAAAAAATTAAAAAATTAAAATTCTTTTTTAAAAAATTGTGTATTTTAACTTTTTAGGCTTAAAATTAAATTAAAAACTACACAATATTATACATTTATAGACTATTTTACAAATTTTATAAAATTTAAGAATTAATTTATAATTTAAAAAATTATCTGAAATAATATTAATATTAACTGATATCAATATAATAATATTTTAAATATAAATACGATATTTAAAACATTTATTGATATACGTAAGTTCTGATAAATATCGAGACTTAAATATAAAAATCCAAAATTTTCCTTTTCCCCTCCCTTGATTATCTAGTTTCTTACTCCCCCTCTCCTCACAAAGCGTTTTTTAAGAGGGTATTTTATTATGTTGTAGGTTGTGATTTTTTATTATAATTGTTATATTTTATATTGATTATTGTATTTTTTTTATCGATTTTTGTATTGTATTAATGTATTTTCTTTATTAATTTTTATATTTTAAAAAATAACAAATAAAAATCAAAGTAAATATGACCTTATTCTCCGTCATCCCCCTCCCGACATCTCAATCCCTCACTCCCTACTGCCACTGCTTCTGATTCCCTACCTGTTGGGCCAGCGCTGCTTTTGGTTCGGCCTCAACTGGTTTTACTTGCCTTTAGACTCTAATTTCCTTTTAGATCAATCGATTCTGCTTTTGGTTCGGCCTCCACCACTGTTTTTTGACCACTGCTTCTGGTTTTCCTGTGGATTCTAATTGATTTAGACTTTGCTTATTTTAGGTAAGATCGTTTGGTGTTGCTGTAAGTTATAATTTTTAATTGTTATTTTGATATATTTATATTAATTTTTGTGTTTTACTCTAAATTTATATATTATATTAATGTGTTATCTTTATCAATTTTTATGTTAAAAATTAAAATTAAAAATTTTAATTATATCAAACAAGCCCTTATGAAACTAGGATTCAGGACCGCTGCTCCTGGTTTTCTCTGAATTTTAATTGATTTTAGCTTGTTTACATTGGTTTGTTGATTTGGATGGAAGTTTATGGCAGTATACAAACAGGTGGCTCAAGCACATCCACGTCTATACTTTGTTTTTGTCTCTTTCGTCTTTTCCGTTTTTGTCTCTTTCGTCTCTTTACTACCATATTTCTTTGTGAGGCACAAAAAAAAAACTATAAAAATAAAAATAAATAAGTAATTCTTTTCTGTAATTTACTCATGCTGAAGCTAATGTTGTTAAAAAAATATGATTGGCCTTGGGATTAATTTAACTATTTCTAAACATTTACAAAGAACAAAATTTACTTTAAAAATTTACTTATAATAATTAAAATTATTCTGTAAATTTTATAAAAATTAAGAATTAATTTATAATTTTATAATTTTATTTTAAAATTAAAACCTATATCGATATTAATATAATATTTAAAATATTGTCGAGTAAAATCACTCACGTGTCCATGCAGCTGTGACCTCTGACACAAATATCAAATCAACAAAAAGGAAACATGTCCAGGGATTACCCCTCCATCACAGGCTCACAGCACCTGGCCTCACCTAGGTTCCAACTGGCAGAAACAGTGCCTTTTACGTGTAATTTTAAAATAATAATAATTGAATATTCCCCCATACTGATGTCTTTGATGAAAGGAATCTGGGATGTCCTTGTGTTCCTTTACTCATTGGACTGTCATGGATCCTTCATGCTTTCACCGTCTCTTTGTGCCTCTTCCCCCGATTCCCTCACTTTCACTTCACCAGACAGTCCTCATCTGTTTCCTTCTTAAATCGCATTCTAGTCCCTGGACTACTCAACTACTCAACGCACTTCACTCATCATTCACTGTCTATATATACCTGTCTTTTTTAATATGGGTACCTAGTAAAGGATTTTATTTTAAAATATTTTAATATTTCATTTTTTTAAAAAATCTTATGTTATAAAATCAGTACTATTAGGGCTTGTTTAGTAAAGATGTCGTTTTTTATTTTAGTTTTTAATATAGAAATTGAAAAAGACAATACATTAATACAACATAAAAATCGATGACAAAACATAAAAATTAATACAAATATATCAAAATTACAATTAAAAATCACAACTCATATTAATAACAAACGACCCTTAAATTCTATTTTCAAATTACATTCGAGATAATTAATTTTTAATTAGTACCTTCCATTTTTTTTTACATGCAACAGTCATAATTTTGCAACTTTTAGGGACTGGGAATTGAAACGGAGAATAGGGAGGGGCCTGAAGCCTTTCTTGTACTTTTTTATTTAGAGTCGTCTTGTTAAATGCAGCACTGGGTATACCTGGAAATAGTGAAAGTTGAAAGTTTTTTTTTTCCTAATATTCTGTATCCAAATGTCAGAGCATATTTAGAATTTCGAGGAAAAAATATAAAATATCACAAATGTTGTCCTGAGGAAAAAATTTAAAACATTTGCAAATTTGTACTTTTCTCCAAAAGTCGCCATTGAGTTTTTTTTTTTTTATAATGACGCACTCGTATTTTACGATATTCTTTTTTTTTCTGATTGGGCTGTTAGCTCCTAATTTGCTTTTGGTTCACGTTTTAACGGGAATTTAGGCTTCACATCGGGTTCACTGAACATGCATGATCTGCACATCACTATCGTGATCATCTTATTGGCTTCCCTTTCTCTCATCTGGGTTTTGCTCGAAATTCGGTTTCTGAATCATTTCACATTGGTTTGAATCACTTGTTTGTAGAATTTCGGGAAAGGTGAGCCTCTCTGCCAATGGTTTGTTTAGGGGATTCGTGGCGCTTTGCCTCGGTTCTCTGGCTAATGTATTCATTGCTGTTTGTCTTATTTTTTGTTTCTTTTCGCAAAAAAGGACTTGAGGTACTAAGAAAGATATGGTTCTAATTTATGGAAAAACAGAAACTGGTTTGGATGGGTATCACATGCGGTGACTTTTCGAATTATGGTTTTTGGTGGATATGCCTTTGTGATTTTAGTTTGTCTTCTTCGTTTCAATCGATGAATCGTTTGCTTCTGCGATTTGGAGCTGAGTTGTGTGCAAGTCACCCTCTTTCGATGAATTCCACATCTTTTATTTTTATGCTTCTGTTCTTTTGCATCTAACCCTCTTAAATTTAGTGCCTTCAGTTGTGAAGATTTCTTTTCTTCTTTCTGTTTGTGTTAATTACTAATGATGTTGTTCATCGCTTGGTCGCGCAGATTGTCATGTTCGAGGCTCTGTTTTGACTGGTGTTGATCATGATTTTAGAACGAAATAACCCTCCAGTTGCTTGGACTTCAAGAAGAATGCGGGTCGGAGCACTTATGTAATTCTTTTACCTCTCAGATCTACGATGGATGTTTTTTACAATGGCAAACATCCGAGATTCAAGACTTGGAATTCTCTACCATGCAAATGCCTTTTATTGCTTGTTATTGCTCTGTTTCTGAGATTTCTACTAGTTCCTTCTGTCTCTGTCTTTAGGGGGTTTGATCAGAACTTCATTGTAAGCCGTTCTCTCTCATTAGGCTCTGATGATGGAGTTCGAGGAGATAAGTTCTTGGAGGTTCCTCAGATAGTATGGGGACTTAATAATCAAAAGATAGCTTTTGCAAGAGCTTGTCTTACCGCAAGAATGCTGAACAGAACACTTTTGATGCCTAGTTTAAGTGCCTCGTTGTTCTACAAGGAAGTAGAACGTTTGCAGCCAATTTCATTTGATAAGGTGTTCCAATTTGAGAGATTTAATTCTCTCTGTAATGGGTTTGTGCAGTTAGGTCGTTGCTCGGATCTTAGGAATCAAACTGGAGTTTGTGAACTTCAAAAGGGAAGTGGGAGAAAGTGGACTCCTCATAGAGATTTGGATCAACTGAAAAAATTTAGCAAAGATTCATTTGATCAATATGAGGTAATTAGAATAGTTGGAAAGAACCCATTTCTGTGGCACGATCATTGGCCTGTTAAGGACTATGCCAAGGTCTTTGAATGCCTAGTTTTGGTAAACGATATAGCTGCAGAAGCTGATAGAGTTTTGTCAAAGATTAGAGAAGTGGGAAGAAAAATGAGAAGAAGACCGGATTCTTCAGAAAATGATGTTGATTCAGACAATTCTTCACTGGAGCCAGTGCCGTATATAGCTGTGCACATGAGAATAGAGATAGACTGGATGATTCACTGTAAGAAGTTAGAACAAAGATCAAACATTAGCCAAATTTGCAGTAACAAGCAGGAAATTATGGAAAGAGTGAACAACATCGTAGGCTTGAGAAAGCCTGCTGTTGTTTATCTTGCTGTAGCTGATAGTCTTCTTGAAAATTCATCTATACGAAATGGCTGGGGGAAAGGCTTGCTTCCTTTTGAGAAGAAGAAACTTGGTGTTGAGAACATTTATAGTAAACACCCTTATCTTATTCAATCAGCTATAGACTATGAAGTTTGTTCAAGGGCTGATATATTTGTTGGTAACAGCTTCTCAACTTTTTCAAGCCTTATAGCACTTGAGAGAACACAGAAGATGAATAGAATGGGTGTCACAAGCTCTTGTGGAAAGGATGTAAGATGGCCCTCCTATGCCTATAATATACTAGGGGAATCAAACGGCCCTCATAAATGGATGACAAATATGTCTGATTCAAGCCTCCAAGCAATCAGTTATGGCACTAACAAGATTTCTTGTTCAAGTTCGTAAAAGGCAGCTACCCCTTCTGATCGAGTTCTGTGCTTGCAGCAAGGTGGTATACTTTTGGACTTTCCCTTTTTCTGTAAAAAGAAATTTGTCATATTCTTTTCCTCTTACAATTATTTTGTCCCAGTTTAGGCCTATCACTTTTGATCTTCTGTAAGTATGTTTAAAAAGAACGGTTCCATGGCATAAAATGTACGATCATATGTTTTTATTGCTATACCCTTTTAGCAATGCTTTATACTTGACTCCCAGCATTATAACGATATTTGATATGAATAGAACATTTGACCTTATAAGGTAGCAGATTACAACAATTTAAAGGCATAAAAGGGTTTAAATGATCTATTTCCTTGGAAGTCATGGCCAGGCATATGGTGAGTGAGTGGGTGACGGCCATGAATGTGAAGCTGGCTTAAAATTAGGTAGCTCTCTGTTTCAGCAACTTGTTTCGTGTATCCTGACTGGTGTGGAAGGAAAGTCCAATCTCAGTACGCATGATGGTGGAACCAAATTAGACATGCTTTTCTCGTACTTTTTGATTAGGATGAGGAGTTGGTGGACTAAAATAGGTGATTTGATGATGTTCAGAAGAGCAGGGATTAGCAGTCAGTGGTTTGTCTTTCTTCTGTACTACTTTATATGTTTTGTCCGCAACTCTGACGTGCCAGTGAAATGGGACCCTGCCTGACATATCAACTGTTTTTTTTCTTTTTTTCTTTTTTTTGTCTCAATGGACTGCACCGAACATTTCAGCCCTGTCTTTAATGCTTTTCCTTTGTTCTTTCAAAATTCTTCAACTCAAAGACATTTCGATATGTTCCATTTGCTTTTATTGGCAATCCTTTTAAAGTTCTTTTTTTATACTTAAAGGAAATGATCCCACATAGGTCATGGGACAACCAATCTGACAAAGTACCAGCAATTAAGGATTCATACGATTCAGTATTTTATTTTTATTTTTATTTTATTTATTTATTTTTAATTTTTTATATGGTATTTGTGTATTATTTTTGAATTTTTATGTTAATTTTTTTGATTTTCTTACTTAAAAAATGTAAATAAAAAATAAAATTAGAATAAAAAACAAACAAATCTTAAGAATGACCTTCTCAAAAGTTGTTGGTAATTATGGACATAATGTAGTCCCAGTTTTGAATAGTTAGGATATAACCGTAGTTGTGTATAATTAATAAGATTATTGGGAATGATATACATATAATTTTGAATAATTTTATTGTAATTGCGATAAAATATGAGAACAAATTTTATTTAAACATAGTTATAATAAAGTGTTGGTAATTTAAAACATTGGTTATACATAATAATTTAGACAAAACCATTATCAGTTACAACTTACAAGCAAACGATCCAAGCAAGTTGGGCTCCTATTACCTTTACGTTTTTCCACATTGATTTATGCTTTACTTACCCCAAAAGACGCACAATTGTTTGTGTTTTCATTTCAAGGTTTACTTGTGTTTCAAAATTTTAAGGCTTTAGTTGAGTTGTTAGTTGTATTTTTAATTGTAATTATTGTGTTTGTGTATTAATTTTTTATGTTTTTTTTAATTTTTATATTATATTAATATGTTATTTTATGAGTTTTTGTACTATTTTTTCGATTTTTTATTTATAAAAATAGAAAACGAAAATAAAAAATAGAAACTTAGGGACATGTTTCAGTTGGGTTTTGCTTTTTGCTTTTTGTTATAATTTTTGTATTGTCATATTAATTTTTGTGTGTTTTTTTGAATTTTTATGTTATTTTTATTTTTATATTGTATTGATGAATTACTTTTTCTAATTTTTTACTATGTTTATTTTTATATTTAATAAAACAAAAATTAAAAATTAAAAAACGAAAGTAAAACTAAGGCCTTGTTTATTTTTATTTTCGTTTTTTGTTTTAATTTTCTGTTTTTTTAAGCACAAAAGTCTATAAAGAAAATACACTAATACAGCAAAAAATCGATAAAGAAAACATAATTATCAATACAAAAATACAATAATCACAACACAAAATCACAATTCACAATCTAATTAAACATCTCTTAAAAAACCCAATTAAACAAGTCCTTAACAAAAGGAAAAGGAAAATGTGGGCTTCATGCATTAGGAAAAAGGAAATGTGGGTTTCATGCATCGTTTTCTTTCGTAGCCCTAGAATAGAAAATCTGATGTTCATCTAAAACGTTTAAGTTTCTATAATTTTGGAAAAGGACCATTTAAATACAGATAAATGAAAATGCACTTCTTCAACCCATATTTTGTTTTCAAATATTAGTACAACGATACCCTTTATCTCAAATTAAAATTAGGCCTTCAGTTTTTTATTTTTATTTTTATGTATTTTATGTGTTTTTTGTTTTTAAATTGTATTTCTGTATTATTTTAATGATTTTTGAGTATTTAAAAAATAAAAATTAAAAAACTAAAAATTAAAACAATCAGGCCCTCAATTTTCAAATATTTCTATCATTTATGATGACAATCACAAGAAAAATAGACTAATTCTATTGCAGAGGGCATATAATTATTCCTTTAATGGTTATATTTAATTATTTATTATCTGGGGCATGTAGACTAATTTTATTACACAGCACATATGATTATTCTTCTTATGGTTATATTTATTATTTGGGGCAGTTTTTCTTTTTCCTCTTCCAAAACAAAATGAAAAATGAAAAGAAGAGGTTGTTTCCATTATAAAAATAAAAACAAAAACAAGGTAAATGTGTCATAATTGAATCAAATCTCCAATATTTATAAAATTTTCTGTATCAATGGCTCCCATAGAAGTTGCTATCTCAAACCAGGTTTTAGACTATATGTATTGCCAAACATCCTTCTTCTAATTTGGCTCTTATTCAACCCTTTGTACACTCTGTATGCCAATTGCTCACCGGAGTTGTAGCGTCACCGGCTGCATTACGGCCTGAAACAACCGGAATGAGCGAGCGATCCGCCGCTCTCTCCTCCAACCCTAGAAACTCTAGAAGATCTCCGACAAAGGGTAATGCCCAAATCTCAATGGCGCGAAAATCTGCTCTGCTCAAACAGACCCTAATTTGCTCCGCCCTCTTCATACTCGCGATTTACGCTTTCGTTAACACCTTCCTCAACCCTACTACGGATCCTCCTTCCTTTCGCTTTGCCGGTAAAATTTCCCAGGAAAGCTTCGCCGATTTCACCGAAAAGCCGTTGCAGACTAACACTGTTGATAACAGCAAAGTGAAGGTTTTTATGTATGATCTTCCCGCGAAGTTCACCACCGGGATCATCGAACATCACGCGTTGGCGAGGGGGTCAAGTGATGTGTCCAAAGCTAGGTACCCAGGCCATCAACATATGGGAGAGTGGTATTTATTCTCGGATCTGAACCGACCGCAAGAGGATCGGGTCGGGTCTCCGGTTGTTAAAGTCAACGATCCAGAAGAAGCCGACTTGTTTTACGTGCCGGTATTCTCGTCGCTGAGCTTAATAGTGAACCCCGTCGGCGCCGCGACGACGACGAGGGCTTACAGCGACGAAGGCATGCAGGATGAGTTGGTTGAGTGGTTGGAGAAGCAGGAGTACTGGAGAAGGAATGATGGGAGAGATCACGTGATAGTTGCCGGGGATCCGAACGCTCTGTATCGGGTCTTGGATCGGGTCAAGAATGCAGTTTTGTTGTTGTCGGACTTTGGCCGGGTCAGACCCGACCAGGGTTCTTTGATCAAGGACGTGATTGTTCCTTATGCTCATAGGATTAATACGTACAATGGTGATATTGGGATTCAGAATCGGAAGACCCTTTTGTTCTTCATGGGTAATCGGTACCGCAAAGACGTGAGTGTCTTCAATTGAATGCATGTTCATAGTATTTATGCGTATTAGTATGCTCACAAGTACGAAAAATTTGCACTTTTTCATTTTTCCATTTGTTTGTGTTTGGATAGAAGGAAAGTTGAAGCTGATTACTAATTGGGGTTCTTATTTTAGGGAGGAAAAATTCGTGACTTGCTATTCCAGATGCTTGAGAACGAGAATGACGTAGTGATAAAACATGGAACACAATCGAGGGAGAACAGACGTGCAGCTACTCATGGGATGCATACATCAAAATTCTGTTTGAATCCTGCTGGTGATACTCCATCAGCTTGCCGCCTGTTTGATTCCATTGTTAGCTTGTGTGTTCCAGTCATAGTCAGTGACAGTATTGAGTTGCCCTTTGAAGATGTGATCGATTACAGAAAGATCGCTGTCTTTGTTTCGACCACAGTTTCCTTGAAGCCGGGTTATCTCGTGAAGTTACTGAGATCAGTGAAAAAACAGAGGATACTTGAGTATCAAAGAGAATTAAGAGCAGTAAGTATCAATTTTCAGATCTCTCATATCCAACTTTCTCCATTTGTGGCGGTCATGTGATGAATAAGATGTTAATTTGTAACTCGAAATTGTGTGATTCAGGTGAAGGAATATTTTGAATACGGGAGTCCAAATGGAACAGTGAATGAAATATGGCGCCAAATTGGACAAAAACTACCCATTATAAAGTTGATGATCAATCGTGAAAAGCGGCTTGTCAAGAGTGATTTAACGGAACCAGATTGTTCTTGTCTATGTACAAACCAGACTAGGCCTCCAAGCTTGGTATGATTCCGGATATTTCAGCTTTCTGGAATACTGAAACTTTGCAACATCAGTGTAGGCAGTCATTAAGAATAGCTGAGAAACAAGACTTTCCTGGCCTTATTTATTCTGAGATTGAAGTTTTGGCTGCTCTAGTCATAGATGCCTATTTTATTCGTACACAGAAGTTCACTGAAATCTCACTAAAGCACATGTAGTTGCTGTAAAATTCTCACCTGATGGCAAAGATTATAGTCTGTATTACAAAACACACATATCAATCACTTACAGTAGTAGTTTTATTTCTTTTTCATCCGAAACCTTGTTTAGTTCTCTGTACAATGTGCGAAATAAAGTTGCCAAAGTTATTTTTGTAAGTTCCTGTTGATTTTGTCAAGGGCCAATAATTTCCTTTCATCCATCTATTTGTTGTTTCCAATTTATGCACTGCTGATTATAGCAGTATTGTTGAACAGTGGACCTTCAATATTGTTTGTGGATTTCATTCAAGGAGTCACCTAAATTAAGGAAATTATTTTATTTTTGAAGGTAATAATTGAAATCTAATGGTAACAATGAGGTTAAAGCACCTATATCAGAATCTGGGTCGATCCCTTCATAAACAAAACTGCGCGCATCGATTGCATCATTCGGCCATCCAAGTCTGGCATACATGTATTACTAATTTTCATGCAGTATTCTCATAAAATTTCATGCAATTGTCCGACCAAAACCAGGAAAGATATCCCTTAAGAGAGTATTTTCACATAAAGAAGGCTTGTGTTGTGTACACAAAGAAGGGCAAAAGATCAAGGAAGTTCACACTTCTTTTCCGCTTTGAGTCAGCCGCAGGAATGTAGGAAAAATGGCCAGTATGCCACAAATAAACAGATGTGTCTAACCAGGGGGCCATTTCATTTGCCTTCCACCTAAAACGTGCAAGTGGAGATGATAAACAGATTGACCTTCAGAGAAAGAGAGCGAGAGAGTCAGCATAAGAAACAGTATAAAAGGTCAAACTGCAAATAGCATAGAAGAAAAACAAAACAACAAAAAACTTACAGGCATCAGGGCCATTGTTTATAACAACACGAAAACCTTCCAGGATGCCTTCTTTTTCTGCCACTATTTTTGCCGTATGAAGAAGTTTACCTAGTATATCGCCGTGCCTGGGTTCGGCCTGAAATCAAGAAATGACAAATTCACAAGATCATAGGATTCCGCTGATGCATATTGTGGTTTGGAAGCAAACGGGAAGGCAAAAAGAAAGAAAAAGAGCCTACCTTTCCAAGCTCTGTTAAACCATCTCTGAACTTAGGAATGACTAAGACATGAACAGGAGCCTGGGGGTTGATGTCCCGGAATGCTAATACACTCTCATCCTCGTATACAATAGACGAAGGAATTTCCTTTGCTATTATCTTATCAAATCTGATTAAAAGGAAAGAGAATCGTACACCGTAATGAAGTACCAAGCTAATAGTAGGACTATAATCATGCCAAATGAAAAGATCCAACTCGCTTATATTCTCATTCAGACCCAGATAAAAGTGCTAGTATTCACCTATATCCAAAATGGGCAATTAATCTGTTCTACCATTTATGTATAGTAGTTTATATTTCTACCCAAGCTAGATAACATATATACTCTTCCTCAGGTGAATCCTGTATAATCTGTTCTCTCACTAGAAACTGAAATACATAATTATAGAAAGTTGATATTCTATCCGCACATGCATTACAGGCTAGTTTTTCTCTAGCATTCCTCCATTTTCAAGTTTTTGACATGCCAAGTCTTGTCAGTTAGCTCTTGTTCTATGAGGATCTAATCCATTTTCCCTCTTCATGTCAAATGTACAGATAAACGTCTCGCTAAGAATGCATCAAACTTCAGCAATTTCTAAGGTTTTCACATCTACAAACACCAAATATTAGTTATTTACCGCATCACATTGATAACTACAATTGTTAATTAAAGTAGGAGAAAATCAGTAAAGAGCTATAATCTTAAGATGCTCAGAGTTGTACTAATTAGGGTTACCAAGGTTTGCATTTTATTAGGAAGCTATTAGCATGGTCAACTAACTGTTCTATACATTAGGTGGAAACCAAAATGTGAGATCAAACCAGGGTTTCTGTGTCAAAAATGATGATACATGGTTGGAGCTCCAGTGTGGGACGTAGCTGCAGCTGCCTTGGCCAAAGCCTCTTCATTGTTTGTTGCATTTGTAGAAAACAGTGATCTAGATAATATCATAAGAACAAGACGTTAGTGGTAACACATAGAAAGAGGTGAGAGAAAGAGAGAGAGGTCGAGCAGTTACAACTGAGAAAACACAAGTTATGCAATCAAATGGAACGATAATCACAAAGTAAACCTAATAACCAAATTTGATCATTCTAAATAATGAGCTCTATGGCTTGGGAAACAAAAAGATCACATTGAGAAGAGAAACTTAATCTTTATTGTTCCATGATGATCATGGAGGAAGAAAAGTGCAGTAATTACATGATTACATTTCAGATAAAGTGTCTAGCTGCTCAAGTAATAGTTAAACTAACTGTTCCCTAAGAGTTTCATACATAGGAATTTCAACAAAAGTTCTCCATTTTTTTTTTTTCTTACGCTTTAAGAGCACTCGAACTCTGAAAATATTTAAGCAACATGACCATGGCATTTATGGCAGGAAAATAATCCCATGCTTTATAAGTTGGTATTAGGTATGAGGCTCTATCCTCATCCCTCCGCATATAAGTTCAAATCCTGAAGTCCTAATGATCTGAACCAACAAACCTCTTCTCAAAGTTCACTGTCCACATTTCATGGCAAAGATTCTTGTCAAACCCAAAACTTCATTATCAAGTTGAAGCTCATGTGACAGATCAGATGATCTGAATCCCTAAGGTTTCTCGAAATTTCACAATACACTTAGATACATAGATACATATTTCTGCATCGAAACGATTGGCGAGTTACAGTCGACTGTTTCAACTAGAAAGTCCATTGATATTTTTAAAAATTTGGAACAAAATCCCTTAAACTGCAAATACCCATCAGAATGTTGTGCTCGAAATGAGTGGTTACCAATCTATAACATGTTGAGTTCTGACAAAAAATATGAAATCTTCCATGAAGGCACACCTTGGAGGTCGAAGATGGCGAAACATCCTCACTGAGCGGGAATTAAGATTCTCTCTCGCCGAAGCTTTCACATTTGATATTGCGCTTCTAGTTATCGAACAATTCCTGGTTCTGTTTGTTTTCCAATTTTCCGCACCAAAAAACCAGAAAAGTTGAGAAACCCATGTAACCCTTAGTGGCTGTGAGTGGAAATACGCATGTATCGAGTGAGGTAGAGAGTGTATACATACCGAAGAAGACTAAAGGACGAAACAGCAGCCATGGATGGAAGCCCGCAAATGGCCGAAAGGTAAGAAGTGGACACAGATTGAAGTCAGCAGTGGAGAGTAGAGACCAAATGGAGGAGCACGTCATTTTGTCCTTATTTAGGGTATAAAATCCTTCTTGAATGATTTTATTTATTTTAAAATATATTATGAAATTAAAATTTTAAAAATTTATTTAAGGTATAAACTATTTTTTAATCCTACTATTTTTTAATCCTATTATTTATTTTAAAATATATTTATAATATTAAAATTTAAAAGTATTAAGATCATGTTAACAAAAATTAATGTCAAAATAATTATATAAATTTTATTATTATAACGCATAAAAAGAAATATGTTAAATATTTAAAAAATTAAAGTTAAAATTTTATTTTTTTATTTTTTTAAATTTAAAATTAAATTAAAATTATACAATATAATATATTTATAAATTATTTTATAAAATTTAAAAATTAATTTATAATTTTAAAAAATTACCTAAAAAATTACTAATATTAATTTATACTTATACAATATTATTTTAAAAATAAATTTCGTAAAATAGTATTTAATACGTGGATAAAAAGTTAATAGAGGAGAGGATTGTAATTCTTCCCCTACCATAG
>JAOXYD010000003.1:19452405-19464012 GCA_028565735.1 Pinacopodium congolense | reverse complement strand
AAAAATTTATAAAAATACACAAAATTCAATATAAAAATATAATATTCACAACTAAAAATTACAACTAAAAGTTCAATCAAACGTACTATTAGTTCTAGATTTTAGTTTCTGGTTTTTTAAATACCAAAATTAATAAAAATAGCACAAAAATTAAAAAAGACAACACACTAATATAACACAAAAATTAAAAAAAAGTATAAAAATCGAAAATAATACATAAAAATCAATACAAAAACACAAAAATTACAACTAAAAATTATAACTAATAACAATACCAAACAACTGATAAACCTATACCAAATCAAATACCATAGCGATTTCATTGCGGCGAATGAAGAAGTGATCTTATAAATTTTTATTCTCTTTTGTGATCTACTTGGCTTGATCTACCGATAATGAATTTTCTCTCATTAATCTTTTTTTTCAAATGGGATCTTTGTCCTTTATGGTTTCCCCTTTTGTGTAAGGTGTGGCCTTCTGACTGATTGCCTAATTCTGGACCTCCACTTTCAAGAAACGACACCCAATCTTTCTTATTTGATTAACTCACTGACCATTTTTCTGAGGTTCCTACAGTTTTCGATATTGTGGTTGAAACGGTAGTAAAAGTTCTTACGCCTTTTTGCATGATTGGTGGCAGTTCTTTTCAATTTTGAGATTCAGTCATCATCCAAAATACAATCAACAACCATGTTTAATGGGGTTAATGAATTAGTTAGACTTGAGTGATCCTCAACAATCTTTTCTTTGTTCTAAACTTTAGGTCTGTTTAATTTAATTTTTTTTGTTTCCGTTTTCTATTTTTTGTTTCGATATATTTTTATCAAGTTTTTTGGAAGTTTTGTATTATTTTTTCACTTTTTACTATATTTGTATGTTTTTAATTTCTGTATTATATTTTAAGTTTTATATTTTAAAAAATAAAATCAAAAACGAAAATCAAAATAAAAAATAAGCAACCCCTGCTACAGCTATGACTTTGTCTTATCCGATTCGTTAACTAAGGTCTTATTTAGTTGGACTTTAATTTTTTGTTTTAATTTTTTTAAAAATAAAAAAATTTTAAAAGAAAACACATTAATACAGTACAAAAATAAAAAATAATAATAACTAATATAACAATCACAATAATCAAAATAAAAAATTACAACTTACAACCTAATTAAACATTCCCTAAAAATGCATCCATATTTTTACTTTCATTGCTTTTACTAGACAGGCATCTTCTTTATCAAGATACTTTTAAGGCCTTGTTTACTTCAGTTTTTATTTTTAAATTTCGTTTTCTGTTTTTTTTAAACACAAAAATCGACAAAAAAAACACACTAATACAACATAGAAATCGATAAAAAAAACATAATTACCAGTACAAAAATACAACAATCACAATATAAAACCACACTCCACAACTTAACTAAACATTAATCTTTGATCTAGAGTTCCTCAAACCTTTAACTCACTCTTTTTTTGTTTTCCTTCATAAATTCTATAAGCGTTGATAGGGTGTTAGCCCATTTGTGAAGATTACTGTTGCCATTTTGTGTCGAGACTCGAGATTTGGGAAGCTTTAAAGTTAAAATGCTATAGATAATCCCTTTGAATCCCATCCTGTCTTTTGAATTACGGACATTAGATACACAATATCTCCTGATCTGGGCTTGATGATGGAAAAATGTGATTTGAATCTAATAATTAATTGTCGGAACGTTAACAATTAGTGTGGGGGTTAGTGTCTGTAACCATGAATGAAATTGTATTTGTTAAGGTGGAAGAAAAGGCTTTGCAATTGATTACACTAGACACGCCTTATGGACCATGAGTTCTATTATTACGCATGTACGAGATCAACATGGTTAAACATATCATCATAAGTGTCGAGGATTAGCATCATAAACTTTGGTTTTAAAAGATTCGTGTAGATAATGCTAAGTTATTATGAATAAAATTGAGATGAACCTATTTGATTGCTTTCAATTTTGCAGACTTGCACAAACAAATAATAAAATTACCTACTTTTTTTTCTCTTTTGATGTATACATTCTGATTATAAAGTCCATAAGAGTAAAGGGAGTACTCATATGAGTTTTTCAAGTTCTTTATTAAATTAGGGTGAGATTGACATTTAAAGGAGGGTATACTTATCATTTTATAGCTTTTTGTTGTGGTTGTTGTATTTTTATATTGGCTGTTGTATTTTTTTTCGATTTCTGTACTATATTAATATATATTTTTTATTTTTTTATTTTAAAAAATAAGAAACCAAAACTAAAAATCAAAGCCCAACTAAACAATGCCTTAACTTTTTGTTGACTCACCTATTTTTTTCACTATTTAAAGTGATTTTTAGCATTATTTTGAAGTATAATATTATATAGTATAATCTTTTAGATTAAATTCCTAACATTGCAAAGATGGACAATTAAGTAGTTATATGAATAAACCATTGATAAAATTCATTAATTCTAACGAAACACATTCTTAATGTTTAAATAAATGCTACAATATTTAAATTTCAATTCAATATATTTGAACATTTAAGAATTATATTTTATTTCAATAAGAATGTTAAAATTAAATTTATATAATACTTTCAACTTTCATTGGTATTTTGATAAAGATATCTAATCCATATGTTCTGTAATGATAAAATAACAATTATATTAAAAAAGTTTCATGAAATTCCACTTTGTACATATCCATCCGACAACAAGCCCTTGATCCATACTATAAAACAGGTGTTTCTTTTTCTCCACTCTCTAAATTTATTTTTTTTTGTTTTGCCTATCTTTCAATAGAAAATAAAATTTAAAAACTGGGATCAGAGACGTGTCTTTACTTTTAAGTAGTTGTATGCTTTGTATCTCATAAATGTGATTTTGTCTCGACTTCAAAAAAAAATATATAGGGCACAATCTTGCTATAAATAACCTCGTGAATTCATCCAGGAAAATGATTATTTAGGTAAACAAAAAAAATAAAACAGGTTTAATATCACTTCTTGTTTTTATTTTTAATTTTTGTATAAATATATTAATTTATATATATTTTTAAAATTTTAAATTATATTAATATATTATTTTTTTAATTTTTATATAATTTTTATTAATTCCTATAAGAAATAAAAATCAAAATAACAAACCTTGCCAAAGCATGGCACGGACTTAAGAGAATTCCTAGCTAATTAGAACTCCGATCAAATTTAAGTTCTAAAAAGATCCAGAAAATTTTTTGCACATAAAATTTTATGTCCAAACAAAATCAAACTTAACTAGTTGAAGTTGTAAATTTTAATTTTTTGTTGTGATTATTGTATTTTTATATTGAATATTTTTTTTCTGATTTCTATGCTATATTACTATATTTTTTTTATCGATTTTTATGTTTAAAAAATCAGGAAGCGAGAACTAAAAATTAAAGTAAAACTAAATATGGCCTAGGTAATCACTATTAGGCTTGACACATAATTAAAAATTCAAGAAGATCAAAGCTTCCTACCATTGCCAAAACAACTGAAGGCAGAAGCAGAGCCATTATTTTAACCTGAAGGAACAAGGCAAGTGATATGCCTTACATGTGAAAAACATGAATAAAACATCAAGAGAATAACGAGTGCAATTTGAGCGTTCTCTTCATAAGATGAAGATACCAACAAAAGGGTACAATATTCCTCTTAAGTGCCTACACTTCCACAATAGTGAGGGTCCAATCAATGCTTTGCATCTTCTTCTTCACAGAACTTGGAGTACTCATCTGAGTCTTTCAAGTTCTTTAGCTCACCAGCATCGCTGATATCAACCTTTATGATCCAACCCTTTTCATATGGACTTGAGTTGACCTGGAAGGAGGGAAAAAATCAGTGTGGCTTACTTTGGCATGTCCAAGTTGAAAAAATGAAACCAATTAAGTCCAGAACTGAATATACTGAAATAACATCAGGCAACCAGTAAAAGAGATATTCAAGAAATTGGTTGGATTAAAAGGAATTCACCAAAATAAAATGGATAGAAATACAAAGCAACCCGAATTAGATCTACTGAAAAGCATTTTCAAGCATGCTGGCATGCCAAGAAACAAGAAAAAAATATATAAGCAAAAATGTAGTCTACATCACATTTTGTTTTGACTGGTCATCTGGGTTTGCATGAAGTCAGTAGTCATAGATTAAGTTTAACTGATAGGTAGCATGGAAGATATCACTTCAATCTTCTCAGCGCTTAGATTTGTTTTACAGAGCTTTATAGGAGAAGCTATAGTCTTGTGGCTAGACTTGATATCACTACAGCCTGCCATGCAAAATTAAGATACTAGGTATTTCGAGCTATCTAAATTTATATTGATAATTGTTTCATTGCCCCAATGAATATTCAGAAGTAATTATTAATTAGCACTCAAACTGAAAGAGACTCCCCGAGTTAAATATTGTTCCACATATGATGGTAAGCAAAAAAGATGACTTTCCTAGCTGTTTTTAGCTAAAAAACCTGCTAATGAACCCACATAACTTAAGATGCAAATGGCATAATGAGATATATCTTGTGCTTTCCTTTCTGTTAACATAGATAACCAACAAAACTAAAACCAGAGTTGCAGCCAAAAAGAGTAACGTACAAAGTTTCAAGGAAACACAAATTGGTTTAACCTCTTTATATTCAATCAACAAATTTCAATGAGAAAAGAAGAATTTTCAAGCACAGCACAAGCATTTCAGAGCAGAGAGGACAGCGTAAATGTAGATAATGATTCTAACTTAACAGGGCAAATCATAGAACTCATATAGCAACATATGAAAGACTAACCAAACCAGGTGATTCACTCAGCTCTTCATTTATTTCAACAACTTTTCCTGAAACAGGAGACATAACATCACTGGTAGCTTTGACACTTTCCACAGCACCAAAACTATCACCCTGTTTTACAGCAGCACCCACTTCTGGTAATTCAACATACACCACATCACCTAGATGATTCTGAGCATGATCAGTTACACCAACAGTAGCTGAGTTACCATCGACCCTCACCCATTCGTGAGTGTCAGCATACTTCAGATCCTTTAAAACTGAAAAGAATGAAACAATGTAAGAAAAATGAAAAAGCTGAGGGTCCAGGAAATTACAGCAATATGGAACAGAAGATGTAAACACAAAAACACATTGTATAATTGACGACTAAATAGCAGCTGAGCAAAATATAAATAAAATGCTTGGAATTGGACAGTGGTAATGCAAAATGCAGAAGATAGGTTGCAGTGTTAATTGCCAACAATGGACACTGGTAATGCAAAATGCAGTAGGAAGGACTATCTCACCCTACCTTGTTGGACATGATGTAGGAGGGATATCAAATATGATAACAATTCGATAAAAACTTGTAAAAGCTATAAATTAGAACTGTGGACTCAATTAACTTCTATATTTAGTGGAATTTAGAACGGAAGAAACAGGAATAAAAGAACAAGTTTAAGAATCAGTTCTAAGGTTTGTCATGAACTAAGAATTACTCCTAAGGTTTGAAACAAACGAACTAGTATATGCAGTACATAAAATCTATTCCTAATCTTTTGGTTGATAAATTATATTATGTATATATATATGTGTGTGTGTGTGTGTGTGTGTGTGTGTGTGTGTAAAATACATGAGTACTGAAAAATAAACTGCCCTATCAAATCACCACTGGATTGATTGAAGCACCAACAAGTGATCTTGGAACGTTTATAAGAGATTTTACGTTCAATGCTCAAGATAGCTACTTGGAAAGTTCTTAATTGCTAAGAACTTCAAGAACAAAGACAACAGACAGAACTGCAAGAAGAGCTCTTCCAATTCAATCAAGTGCATAAGGCCATCAGCAACACTAACTACAATGCAGTCAGTGCTACATTGATTGAAAAGGGTAGTAAAAGATACAATGTTACTCTTACAACTATGAAAGCTACGTTCTTGCACCCATCACAATCATCACATGAGCACCATCGTCTTGCATACCTCCATGCCACAAACATGACCACGATCAATAAATAGCCACTATGACAAATTTTAAATTTAAAATAATTGGGACCACAGAAGCGAACATGTCATATTTAGAACCTTAGATCTCCAATTTCCCAAGGAAAAAATATATTTATATACATATATATACACACACGAAGAAACGAAACAAGAAGATTCACAGGATCACTCAGTAATTTGAACCTGAACCTCATTCTATAACACATTAATCCACAAACAACAAACAACAATAGCTATAGGCGGAGACGGAAGACAATCTATATAAATTCCTTGATTCAATAACAGAGAGCCCTTCTACTCTGTTCATGAAAAAATCATAAAGCTTGAACTACATATTCAAACCAACAGCAAAACGAAACGAAACCCAAATCCCAAAATCAAAACTTTCGCCTAGATATGCATCAGAACATCGGATAAACCGGCGTCTGAGTATGTAAGCATATGCAAATAAATATAAGCAGACAAGACCCAAACAGAAACCAGAAAGACAAGATCCATATAAGCATAAACTACCAGAAATCAAAGACTTATCATGTTCATAGATAAGTGCACAGAACATAAGTCTATAGACAAACATAGTTAGAAATCAACGAAGTTCTGAGCACATGATCAGTTGTTACCCGTAGAAAAAGCTCTGTTGATAGGAACAGAGATCCTAAGGTAAGAAGCGGCTCTTGAAGCCCATAACAAGCGTGAAGCCATAAGACGGACACAATCTAACAACAGCAAACGCTGCAACTACTGATAGGGAACTGAACCTCTTCTCTCACCTTTCTTCAAGTGCCCGTCTGCGTGTGGAGTCACTATAACATGTGTGGGTTGGTGAAAGGGTTTGCACGCTGCACTAATAAAGTTTTGAAGGTACTCATTATTTATTGTGCTGGTGAAAAATATTCTGACTCACTTTATTTATAATTTTTAAAATTTTTTTTATAAAGTCTGGTACATAAAAATTATAATTAATTATATTATTAAAACTCTAATTAAAAATAAATACAGATTCTATATTATTAAAACTAATTAAATATAATAAATTATTTTATTTATTATTTCTAATTTATTAGCATTTTATTTGTTTTATAGAAATAATTGCATTTATTATCAATCATTTTTAATGTGATATTTCTAAATCTAATCATCGTCACAATTTTGATTGGATAGTAAAACATTAGGAGTAATATTAATTTAATAACAAATTATAATAATATAAAAACTAAAAAATATTACTCTTTTATACTTATGTATGTGTATATAACATAAAAGAATATGAGGGGATCTTGGTGGTGGGTCAATGTTTCAACAAACCCCTGAACTGAAACTGGTGAGGTGGTGAGTGCTGACTATAGCCACGTGGGCCATAGGTGGCGTAAGAAAAAGAGAGAATAGAGTGTGAATTAGAATTCGCTCTTAACTAAAAATTTAGGGCAAAAAATGTCAAATATTACTACACTTAATGATTATCCTTTTTTATTGTTCTGAATTATTATATGATGAAAATTTGGACTTTGTCAAATTACTTTAATAAAAACTGTCACATAACTAAAGATTTGTATGACTACTTTAATATAATTTTAATAGTATTAAGCTTATAGATTTGAATATCGGACCAATTTTGCATTGAATCGTCGGATGAGGACTCGTACTGTATCAGACTAGCATACCAACTCGTATCACTTTTATCGGGTTAAACTGGTTAGTGTCACTTTGTAAATATTAAAATTTTCAAGAATTAAAATGTAAATAGATAAATAATTTCAACCCCATTTTTATCAGCCATTTTATGTTAGTCTCAAAATTATTAACATATAGTAAATGTCATTGTCTCATGTAGTCTAGGATATAAAGCTTCTTCGATAAATGATTATATAAATAAACTTCTAGTCAATTTTATTAATTAGATGAAAAATTATTGGGAAGAAAATAGGGTGATATGAGCTATATATAAGTGTTTAATCATGTGTGAAGATTATACTAATAGGAAATAAAAGTTTATTATAAAATTTTTGGTTTATAGACTATATTTTTAAAATTAATTGACGCATTTGGTATGATTAGGAGTGTTGATAATCTGTTTCAAATTTTTATGAAATTGTTAATAAAATTAGGCCTAAAAGTATTGTTCAATTTATCACAAATAATGATATAACTTATAAATCAGATGGAAAGAGGTTGCATTGTACGTATAATTCTTTCTTTTGAACTCTATGTGCTACTTAATGTATTGATTTAATATTAAAAATATTTGAGATAGTAAATATTTTCTTAAAATAAAGGAGATTCACGATAACAAAATGTGTTTTAAATAATAAGTCAAAGCGTTGCTAAAAATATAATTGTTGTTACATTTCCATTAAGACAACAAAATTCATGTTGTTAAATAAAATGACGCTGCTAGAAATGTAAGATAACAAACTTTCTTAATTAAGCAACAAAATAAATAATATTGCTTTAAGTTTTAACTAAGGTAACAGAACAATTTAAAACTATAGCAACAATGTTAAATAGATATAACAACAGATTGAATCTTTATAAGGCAATGAATTGAATAGCAACAATGTTAAATAGATATAACTATTTATCCTTTTATTAGTAATGATATATTAATGTAAAAACAAACTCTTATTATTGAATAGTAAAAAATCATACATATATTAATGTTAATAAATATAATAATACATAGTATTAAAAGTAACCGTTATATCCAAAATACAATAGTCAAAATACATTAATATATATCATACCCAAAATACTTTTGAAACTCATAACATTGGGCTTTTTGTCCATTTGTTTTTGTAGTCTTATACAACAAAATATTACAAATAAAATAAATATCCACATTTATTGTAAGAACGTCTTGGGCTAGGTTTTGTTAGCACCTTAAGAAACATGAACATCCATCTATCAAACATTCTTGCAAAAGAAAACTAAAATTACATCCGTACATGTCATAAAAGAAGGAATTTATATAAATATTATGCAGAAGTAGTTAATCCATCATGAATTAACTTGGCCATTTTAAAGTATTAGTTGGAAAAGTGTGATTAACAAAAAGAACAGAAATTGGAGGGAAAATCAACTTTATACCTAATATATTTCCAAAAAGAAATCATTAAACATTATTTACATTAAAATAGCCACAATAAAATTATGAAAATAAAACTAAGTAGTCCTCTAACAATAACAGTTCTAACCATTTTAGTAAAAAAATAATTAAGCCATAAATTGAGATATGAAAGTTCCCAACATCCCTTTGAACATATAAAGCTTTATAAACCTGCAAAAGAAATTGAGCTAATAAATATATGAGTAATGATGAGAAACTATAATGAATTAAATCACCATCCCTATACTGATCATTATGTTGATCTAATCAAAATCATTAATGAGGCACCAATTATCTCAACAACCTTAGAATAAGCAAACCATTAGGGATGATCAAACATAGAATGATGTATAATGGTAATAGTACTACAACATGAACATAAATGCCTTGAAATGACATGTAGTTTCCCAAATGGAACCACTTTAACTACAAATTAATTTCCATAATTCTAAAGTATTTCATAAACTCTTGATATTAAAAAATAATATTTGAATTAATTATTAGCAGAATGTATTATATTTTAGGAATATTGACATAAAAGGTAAGAACAAAGTAGGTAGACTTTGGAATCATGGAGGATACAGTTACCCTAGTTATTACAGCAATCTGGGGAAGAAAGATGGATGGGTTGTGTTCTTAAAGTTCATATTCAAGCTAAACTTTTCTAAGAGAGAGGAATGTAGATGAATGCCTTTACCCTTCCATACTAAGAGTAGAACTCAATGGAATTACTAAAAAGGTTCTCTTAAATAATAGATAAAAAGACCTGATGAAACCTAAAATTGGCACTCTGGAATCAAGATCATAATGAGAACGGAAAGAAATCTTACCTAAATAATAAGGTTAGGTAATAACCTTGATTCTAAAAGACAAACCGTCTACATAGCCTAGATGATACATACAACAAGGAAAATGAGAGGCTGAGGGTAACTAAGGATGAAGAAATGTAGAGGACTCTAGAAGTCCCTATATCAGATAAGGATTGGAAACCTTGTTTATCTTTTTGGTTAGTACAAGACGTTTACAACTTTGGCGTTTTGGCATACTTTCTTGTAACTCAACATAGTAATTTTCGATTCATTAATGCAATGTGTTAAGTTTTTTAAAAAATCTCTAAAGTCACTCATAAAACTTAAATTAAACATAAAATAGTTCACATGTTCAAAAGTATTGGTTTTTTTATTGAAAATATTCAAATATTAAATTTAAAAATAAAATAATAAGAATATGATTTAAAATAATAACACTTTTATCGTTGCCTAAAATTTTTTTAATTAACAACATTTCTAGTTATTGTATGTATAAAATTTTGATTTTGTTACCTTTTTTAACATATGGTAAAAAATAATTGTTATTGTTGCTTTTGAATATTATTAAAGGCAACAATTTTAAGACTATTACATTACACTAATTTTTAGCAACACATTTTATAATTGTTACAAACTTATTGTTATCTAAAGATATTTTTATTGTACATGTATTATGCAAAAGGTAAAAAAGGTGACTAAGTATATTCGTAACAAAGTATGAGTGTTAAATTTGATGAGGAGGGATTTCACTAGTGACAGAAATTTATGTAGTTTTATAGTTACAAGATTTATACTTAATTTCTTATCACTTTAGAATTTTATAATGATGAAGAAGAAGTTCAGACAAATATTTACAAGTGATAAGTAACTTATTTCTTAACATACCAGCTCCAATACCGAATTGGAGGTTAACTGGATTATATTTGAGGCTAAAGAGGTTTGGTCTAATTATTAGTCAGATACAATAATATCCTCTTCTTGGTACATTCCAACTTATCCAAAATAAGCTCAGTTTGTCTCCACCAAGTTTCAGCCTCTGTAAGATTTATAGTACCCTTGAAATCAACTATTCCCATTTTACGAATCCTTTGAAAGTTGCAATTCACTCTTGACTCCTTGCTATTCGAAGCTGCAGTTATAGCCTACTGTATCATCTGAAAGAACTTTGCTATTTGAGGTGGCACGTCATCTACATCTCGATTTGATCTAGTATCCTTTAGCTCCGATACATCTGGGGCACGGATCGATCCCCCAGTCAACTCTGAGCCAGTAGTACTATTTCCTAAAACCATTTTTACATAAGATAAAATCATAGTATTAGTTTTTTTAGTCGCTCAATTTATGCTTAGAAACGTATATCATCTTTGATACCACTCAATGTAGCACTCCCTATCTTTAATCTCATCATTAATGTCATAAGACAATCACACAAAACAATTATGAAACATTACTATTATCAAAGTTACAAACAGTAACTAGTAATCTCAAAAGCCTGTCTATACAACTTAAAATATAATACGCAATAGTAGATATATACAAAAAGTCAAAAAAACAAACAACTATATACATCATATACTGCTAGCCCCACCTAGTCCTCACAAATCAATCTCGAGCACTAGGGTTATCACTGCTTACTCTATCACCTAAAAAATTAGTGGTAAGGATGAACTGCTAACTCAGTAAGGGATAC
>JAOXYD010000003.1:19429897-19445613 GCA_028565735.1 Pinacopodium congolense | reverse complement strand
AGGATGAACTGCTAACTCAGTAAGGGATACCTAATCGTACCTTTATATATATACATATATTAATATACAAGAAACAGATAAATGATGAAATAACCACTATATAGAATATGCATAAGCTAAACATATCATGACATAAATACTCAATATACATCCACAATATTATGATTATACTCAGTTATATTATTATTACCATTTATTGTCTCATTTTGGGTCCTACTAAACATAGTAGGCCCATACTCAATAACCTGTCGGCTCATCTCTTTACATCCTATTACTGTGTTGAAATAATATCACAAATATATATATATATCGATATAGGATACCTCTTTTGCTCAATTATAACTGGCACTTTGGTATCACTCTAGTACCTAACCATTGACATAGGATATCCGCAGGACTCAGGATGATCTCGATACTACTCCGGTACGTAGTCATCGACATAGGACATCTTTAAGACCCAGATGTCCTGGTACCTGCTCCATGGACAGGTACCTAGTCATCTCTCATTCAAAACACAACAACTTGTTTACCAAAGACCATTGAATATAGCCTATCATAGGCAAGCTATTAATCAACTGCAATTCTTTAACTTAATTTGTCATAATTCAGACTCAATAAAGACAAATTATCAAATCTAGTGCATCATACATCACTAAAGAAGATATCCATCACATTTTCACATAATTAAACAATACATGTCATATCATGCAAAACTATATATTAGTATTATATTTATCAATGTATCAAATAATATCATAAAATATGTCATATATCATCACTACTAGCAAAAAATTCATATCCTAAAAATACACTTATTATTTAGCTCTTAAATACAATTATCACATTAAATATGCACAGATCATAAAGACAATTTTGAATTCAACGTATAATATATAAAGGTATAGTCTTAGATTATCTTTACCTGGTTTCTTGAATTACCAATTTTATGCAACTTAATTTACTATTCTAATTTGTCTCACGAACCTATAAATTTATAAAACACTTACGATTAGGACTTATATATATATATATATATCCAATTTCTATTAAACTAACCAAGTAAGACCTAATTTTAGAACCAAAATAAAGAAGTTTTCATGCAAATAGAAGTTCAAGTCATCACCTAAATTGGAATAAATTTGGAAATTCACGAGACAAGTAACTTTCGATTCGTTTAACTAGTAATTACAAGATTTACATATGCATGACTACCTATAAAAACAAGACACATGACTCTTGATATGTCCTTACTTCCTTAGCCTTTGGCCACTGTTTGATTATGTCAAGCCAAGTGGCCTTCAAGCATTTAATTGAAAGCCAAGTGGAGAAAATATCCTCTTGTGAAGTCATGTGTCCTAACCCTAAGTTGTGGACGTTACATAATCTTCACATCTGGATTTGTGCTTGCGTCTCATTAGTTAAGATGACTTGATTAAGTATTGATCGTAATGAGAAACCAACGATAGTTTTTAAATGTTAGGAATTGTCCCTTGTTATTTGATTGCAGCTGCTCCATATGAAAGATCAATACGCCAAATTAGCCTAGTTGGAGACGCACACTACCTAAATTGCAGAAAGCTTTAGTGAAGGTCTGAAAAGACTCGGTCACAGCTCATTTTGTGCTCATAGAGTATTCTCGTCTCTAACTTGACTCGGATTAAAACGGTGCCGATATAGATCATTGTTATTATTCTGACTTCAATTGAGAGTTGAATGGCACCTGTATAACGATGTCATTATAAACTGCCGTTAATGTTTCTGACTTTATCCGAAAACACAACAATCCTCGGAATGGCGCTGTTGTACGTCTCTGTTTAACTTCTGAATCTTTGACTTCTAAACTTTCCAAACAAAAGGCGATTTGATGAAGATTTGGACGAATAACAATGAGTGTTCAGACGGACAGAGAAATATTCATGTCCTTGTGCATTGTTCTAATCACTTTAGTAACCTGCTCAATTTGATCATCGCTTGAACATGCTGACAGAAGTACTTTGGCAGTTCCTCCATCAGGGTGACAACCAGAATCTATCATTTCTTCGAAAATTTCCAAGCATCTCATGTACATTTTCTTCTTAGAATAGGCTCCCATACGTGAAGTCCAAGTTACCACATCTGGTTTCAGGTTTCTGATGGCAAGTGATTGGAAAAGCTCTTCCATTCTCTCCAGAAATCCTGCTCGTCCATATACATTGATCAAGATGTTGTATGTGCTTATATCGGTATGGTAGGATCCTCTCTCCATTGCAGTTAGAACTTCCTCCATCTTCTCAAATTGGCCTAGTCGACCATACAAGTTCAGCATGCTGTTAAGAACAAAAGTGTCTGGTTCAACCCCGGATTCTTGCATCTGGTTTACAATGTCTTCACATTTAGCCACATTTCCAACTTTTGAGTATGCAGACAAGAGCAGCATGTGAGATTTCATTGTTGGGGTTATTCCTAATCGTTTCATCTCTTCAAATACAGCTCTTGCATCTGGAGAAGGCATAGAAATCATCACAAGGAAGGTTTGGTCTCAAGGGATATTAGATGTTTTTATTCTCAAATGTAATTTATCCAGGTCCAACGCTATTTCATATGATGTAAATCCATCATGTAGTGACTTAGCTATAATTATGCGATCAATCATCAGGTCACGGAATTTTACCCTCATGAAGGCCAGCTCTTCCACACGCATCTACCATTATGTTGTATGAAGCTCTATCTGGTTCACACCCCATGTGCTGCATGAGTGAAAATATTTCTGCAGCTCCATAAGGAAAACCTGCACGACTGTTTGGAAAAAAGGTCAAAGATTTTCCCCAGCATCTGTGTAAAGTCAGAGGGATCATAATCCATGTTCACTTTTAGTGATTTTTTATTCCTTAGATCTGGGTTGTTGAGTTTTACACAAGTTTTAGGGAACCGGATTAATGAACAAACCTAAAAAGGCCTAGACAAATGGAACAGAATAAACAGCATTGCATGAGGCTCACCTATAGGATTCCATGAGTGCATTGTAAGCATATACATCAGGCTCGTGCCCCTTCTCTTGCATCTGCTCAAAAATTTCTTCTGCTTTCTCACACAACCCTTCCCTGGCAAATGCATTCACCAGCGCAGTATATGTGCAGATATTCGGTTTACACTTCTGACTTTTCATTTTGTTAAACAATGTTAAAGCTACGTATGACTGTCTCGCCTGAATTACAGAAAGTTAATGTGTGATTCTTGAGTTATTGTGACAAGTAATGATAACAGCCAAGAACTTGCTTTACGCTGATATAAACATAATTGCTTTCCAAATTATGCAGCATATGAACTTCAAAACAGCCATCAGTTTACTGATATTAATTTCTTCATCCAATAAAACTACGCATTTCATTAGATTGGAAACCTACCAAGTATCACGTCGGATAGCTTAAATGCTGATCTCAGTTTGATCACTACTAAAAACCTCTTATATCATTGTCTAGGTTCCCATACTATGAGACCTCTACAACCTTGACTTTTGTAATATTATGCTACATCAGTTTTCTAATGTTGGGGAATAAAACTTGCCTTTGATCTAGAAGTACCTAAGTTCTTACTAGATGCTAGTTTTGACTATGTACTAATGACATAGAGTTTAACAGAATGATAAGTTGCATTGGGAACTACAGAAGCTTGCAAGGAGGGAAGATGATATGTAACAACTCTTCCAGATTACAGAAAATCACAAAATTAACTTTGGATCAGCTGACCTTCCCATATAAGTTGATCAACAATGTGTAAGTCTTTGTATCTGGTTCGCAGCCATCTCTTTTCATTCGCTGAAAGATCTGTACTGCCCTTTCCGGGTTTCCAGCCTTCATTAGACCATCAATGTAAGTGTTGTATACAACTGCGCCTGAACCAAAATTTCATGCCTTATGTACAAGATGCCAATAAAACAACTTATCGATGATTATAATAGTGGTAGATGCTTAAAATGCTTCTTACACTGAAACAAATTCATATTGAAGTGTTAATGAAAACATACTAGGAGGATGGTCATACTTTCGCATCTCAGCAAATACTGCTTCAGCTTTCTCTAGGTTCCCAGACACGCAGTATGCTTTTACAAGAAGGGAATAAGTATCCTCTGTAGGAATACATCTGGCTTCAAGAAGTTCAAGATATACAGATTCTGCTTTTTTGTGCAGTGACTTCTGTCCATAAGCATCTATAAGTAAATTGTAGCACAGCACATCTTGCCTGAAGGAGCTCCTGTACAATATCCATTCACATATCTGCAAAAGAGCAAGACTTACAAGAAATTAACTTCAGGGAAACATAATTAACTACGTAAAGGACTAAATTTGTGGCATAGCAATAAAATTTTCAACAAAGTAGGAATTTCTTACCAAGGTTATAGGATCCCATTGCTTATTCAAACGAAGTTGAACCATTACATTAATAAGATAATCCCATGTGTCATTAGTGGCAGAAAGAGTATCAAGAGCAGCCCAAACACGGTTGGAGTCGTTTTCCTTCTGTACAAAGTCCAGGATTTTCTGAGCAATGGGACTCATCACTGGGAATATTCCGTCCACAAATCCCGACCCATATTTCCACCCTTTTCCCCTCACATTGCCACCTGCATAAGAATGATAGACTGAGAATTTGATACATACACACACCAGATATCAACATGACCTCAGCTTTTTCATGATGAATTACCTTTTTTCCTGGATAGTTTCCTTTCATTGAAGCTTCTCCATCTGCCGTGTTTGTCAATGAAAAGGGTGTCATTTCTATACTTCTCGTCGGCTCCACTATCGGACTTTTTTCCTTTGCATCTAACCTCTCCTCTATACATTCTGGGTTCAATATATATACAATTTGGTGGGCGTACAACAATCAACCTGTAAAAACTTATTAATTAGTCAGAACATGGCATCGTCAACAATAAGCAAGGCAAATTAAAAAGGATCAGGTTATGAGCTACCGCTACTACGCTGAAATGAAGCAATTGCACAACTCTAGCAGATGAATGAGTGCATAAACAGACAATGATAAAAACAGAGCATTGATAACTATAAAAAAACCCAGTTGCGGAATTGAACAGGAAAACCGAAAACCTTCAACTTTTCAATGGAGTGATGTTAGACACTGCATTAATTCGGAACCGAAAGTTGAAACAGAGAAATGGATAAAAGGATAGAAATAAAACACATACATCATCACCGTTATGGATAAATTCTTGATAGTTGCAAGAATAATGAAAAAAAGGAAAAAATCAAAGAGAGTTTTTTGAGTTAATAGTAGGGAGTTGGTGGTAAGAACGTAGAAGAATGGCAATGAAAATGCCGGGAAAAGGTGAGAGGAACACGGAGGAAGATATTTTCCTCTGCTTTTGGATAACGGTCTACCTGAAACGAATATCTACAGTTACAACAACAGAATCTGGTGACTCTAGTCCATATTTATATGTACATGAATTTATTATTATAATCTTGTGTAAGTTAAAATATTATTATTATATTTTAAATTTTAAATTTGTTATTTAAGGATTGTTTTATTGGATCATTTGTTTAACTTTTTATTTTTTATTTTTGAATTTTTATTATATTTATACGTTATTTTTTAGATTTTTGAGTTTTTTATTTTTATATTTTAAAAATAAAAATAAAAATAAAAAATAAAAAGTAAAAATTTAAACAAATGTATCCTTAAATTTCTTATTTTAATTTGTGAAATATAAAAATTAAAAAAAGTATAAAATAAAAAATAACATACTAATACAAGATATAAAATAATATAAAAATAAAAAATATATAAATTAATAAAATGTACACAAATAAAAACGAAAATAAAAACTAAACTAATCTTAAAATTTTAAAATTCAAAATATAAGATTTTTAGATTTCAAAATTTAAGATTTATAATTTCAGAATTTTAAAATTATTATTTTTAAGTGTTTAAATTTAAAAATTTAAATTTAAAAATTATAATTAACAATAATACTATACTATTCTTAAACTCAAATAGAGCGTGCCAGAGCCCGCGTTGGAGCTGCAGGGGGCTTAGTCGAACTCAAAAAGCACCCCTCGGAGCCCACGTTTTACTGATCATACTATGAGTTGTTGTTGGTCAGCTTCCGTATGCTGCGGGGCCACCAAACTGGGCCCTAGTTGCGCCCTTTAATTACCGCGTTCTTGACCTCAAATCTGATTTTTAGGGGATGTTTACCGCGTTCTGACTTTAAATCTGATTTTTAGAGGATGTTTAATTGATAACTTTAAATAACATAAAGGCAAAGATAAGTTTCTGGTCTTAGGTTCATTAAATTAAGGTGCTTGTGCCATATTAGTAATTACTAAAGAAATCCTTAAATACATTTTAAAAACTTGGAATTTTGAACTAAATTTAAACATCCACATTCAAATTAAAATTAAAATCTAACTTTTAAAATATAAATTATGAGATAGACTAGTTAACGGTGGATCTGGTATGAGATTTACCTTCTTTTTAAATCTAAAATTTTCACTTTATTTTTTTATTTTTATTTTTATTTAAAATTATTTTCATTATTTTATATTATTTTTAATATTTATTTATATTTTTATTCTAAATTTATTTACATTTTTATTTCTATTTTATTTATAAACTTACATAAAAATCAGAAGATAACCACGAAAAGCAATAGAGTCTTGATTTTTTTTTGATAAATTGTTTAAAAAATAATCCAATATAAGATAAAAACACGGAACCTCTCTTCACCTTCCACCAACAGTCTCCTAAATCTTCGCATCGAATCTGGTAGAAACCTCTCACAATGTCTCTCTATCTCTTGGTTTTTGTTCTTTTTTATTGTGACTGCTGTTTGTGTCTCACGACATTCCTGTGTTAATATAATGCTGATTGATTCTTCATTTTCATTTCTTTATTTGAATCGGTGATTTCCAACCCTAAGAAGTGATGGTTTTTTAATTTATGCTCTCTCTCGAATCAATATATGCGTTTGTTAAATTGCTTTTTCGATCACCTTTTTATGTATTACAGGACATTATTTATGTGTTTATTAAATTGCTCTTTCGGTCATCTTTTTATGTGTTACAGTTGCTAATGTCTGTTAGTTCTATATTGATTATGCGATTCTTATTGTTTTTTGAGATCGTGTGAACATCCAGTGAAGTTTTTGCAATAGATGATGATTGTTATCTCCTGGATTGTGTGCTGAGAACCTTAAACCCCTCGGTTTGTGCATGTTATTTGCTTTTATGAGAACTGGACTTGAAAGGTGAGATTCTAAGAGCTACGATGAAGTACGACAAGGAGCGGTGGTCTGGTCTAGTTCCGGAGTGTGGTGCAATTTTCATGTCGAGCAGTTGCACGAAGCAAGAATGCTTAAAACGTCAATTGTTGGGACTTCCAATGGGGGAAGCCAATTTTGTTAAACAGGTCAAAGAGGGAATGATCTTGTTTCTCTTTGAATATGAAGAGCGGAAACTCCATGGTGTCTTTAGGGCGTCCTCTGATGGTCAGATAAATATTGTGCCTCATGCTTTCCGTTCATCGGGAAAGCAGTTTCCTGCACAAGTAAGTGAGCTTGTTCAATCCTTGTACCTCTAAAATTGGTGAGAAAAAGTGTAGTTTATTTATTAAATTTCATCTGCTTATTTCCACCTTGTGCAGGTAAAATTCACTGTTCTGTGGGATTGTAGACCACTTACTGAGAATGAGTTTCGAGATGCAATCAGAAACAATTATTTTACGAAGAAGAAATTCAACTTTGGATTATCTGAAGACCAGGTTTGCACATTCACTAGCAATATCAGGTTTCAAGAAAACAAAACTCTTATCTAACCACGTTTGATCGATTTTGATTTAAAATGTATAGGTACGAAAGCTTCTACTGCTATTTAGTTCAAGAAAGTTGGATAATGAGCCTCTTCAGAGACAATCTACTCGAAACATTAGAAGACCAATGCATTATTCAAATAATAAGCCTAACAGTGATTTTGATGGTTTCTTTGAACCTATGAATGGTGATAAAGATAGATATGATGATGGCCGCAGCTTTAGATCGGTTACCTTTACTAGTAGCCCCAAAGATTCATTCCAAAGTAGTGGAAGATTACTTGACGATGATAGGTTTGGAAGTGCCACTTCAGGAAAGACAGATATTTCTGATGTGCACTTTGGGTATCCTGTGGGTAAATTTGGAAGATTGGCTCACAGTGACCCATTTGCGACAAGTGATGGAATGAGTAATGAACACGGTGATGGTATTGAGCCCATATTAACTAAATTCGTTGAGCCCAGTTTATGTGATGATGCTACTGAGACCAAATTAGCTGCTTACACAAGAAATTATGATGTCATTGAACCCAAAATTTCTGCTGGTAGTAGAAATTATGATGTCATTGAGCCTAGAATTGATGGTGATTCAAGAAGTTATGATGTCATTGAGCCCAGATTGGCTGCTAATACAAGAAATTTTGATGTTATTGAACCCAGATTACATGTTGGTACATTATGATGTCAATGAGGCTAGATTAGCTGCTGATAATAGAATTTATGATGTCATTGCTGGATTAGATGATGTACAGAATTATCATGGGCAGCCTGAGTCTTTATCTATGAAAGGGTTAAGTGATGTAAGAGAGTATTCTGGGCAGCTTAAGTCCTTATCTATGAAAGGGGGTGCTGCTGAAGGTGTAAAACTTACAGTGAGATATGGGACTGGAACTGGAATGGACAAAAGTGTGATAGAATCTTATTCTCCACTGCATTCTAAGAAACGCACTTTGGTCAATGATCAGCTCCAACAAGAGGCTATGGTCAATCATTCTGTTGAGCCTCAAAGCTCCAAGCAATTTTATCCGACAACCTATGAGAATGCTTCTGTTGCCAGTGCTCTTCTTGAGCCACATATCTCTAACCAGTTATATCCATCAACCTATGACAGTGCACCCGTTACCAGTGCTCTTCCTTATGATCTAGATGTTCCCCATGTTAGATGTGGACACTCATTGGCAGTTGGCCTACACAATTCAATGCATAATTACCCTCTTGAGAATCAAGTGCTCCCCTCATCTGATAATTTATCTTCTCCGTCACAGCTAGAGCAGATAAATTTGACCAGATATGCTTTTAGTTCTCCCTTTTCATTTCAAACAGATGCTGAGGCTGAGCAATCTTACAAGACCAACACAACTTTCCCAAGGCCTGTATCTTTGGGAAATGTATCAACAAAGTTCGCTAAAGATGAAGGCCGTGGACACTCTTCAAGTTCTTTTCTGTCTTCCATGTCCTTGCTACATCACGAAGATAAGCAAAATCAAAGTGAGGGTACATTTTCTCATTCCTTTGGTTCTGAAACATTACCTTATGATCTGCATTACTACAAATATCCCGCAAGCTTACAAGACAAAAGTTACCTGAGACTTTTTGGGGGTAAACAGAGTGAAGCAGATGCTATTAATGATCCTAGGTTTATAGCGAGTCAAAGTATAAGCATAGGCTTCCATGAAAATCCATTACGGAATCCAAATGCCTATGACCATAACAAGATGATGTTTGCTGATTCCCAGAAGAGAAAAAGTGTCTTTGATCGTATATCTTTTCCTGCACGAGCACATAAGGAAGTTAAGTATACCCCCAACAAAATTGATGAGCATAATTCCAGTTCATCAGTTGATGAGGTGATGGCTTTACTGCACCAGAGTCACACTGAATGGGGGTCAGCTAGAAGGTCTATGTCTCTAATGGAAACAGATAATGACGATGACGATGACGATGATGATGATGATGATGACGAAAATTTTAACCCAAAAAAGCAGGTTACTTTGAGCTCCAAGTTATCAGAGGTTCAGCTGAGAAAGATCTCACAAGATGTGGACTTAAGCAGTAATCTTGCCAATACAGAGAAGGCTGTTCAGATAACTGAAAGTTTACCATTTGTGGATTTCAAGCGTCGTGGTAAAGTGCAAAAACACCTGGATGATGATAATGCTGGAGTTTGTATTACTGGTTCCAATAAAGCCTTGAATGTGCAGCAAAAAAGGAGAAAGTTGATTCGGCCAAATTTTGACAAGATTGAGTTATCTTCTGATCAAATGCAAAATAATCAAAATGTTGAGCCACCAAGTAACGTATGCCTTAATGATTGTGGTGCCGAGAAAATTGATGGTAGAGGAAGTTCAAACTGCATTATAGAAGAGAAGGTAGAAAGTTCCATTGTGTCTTTTAGAGATGGGGATGCAGATGAACAAGATAAGAAAACAGTAAGAACTACTTGCCTCAAAAGTGAAAATCCAGTTGATTTGGAAGGGGAAGGTCATAGATTCTCACAACATTGTGAAAGTACTGTGGGACCAGTTCAAAAACATAGCCCTTCCGAAAAACATGAAGAAAACGCTGAAACTGAACTTACTTGCCATGGAGCTGAAACTGGTAGGTCCGATGAAAACTTTGTTCCAGGGGTTGAAATTGTCAAGAAAACTTGTGAAACAACTGTTTTATCAACCGTCACATGTCCAATCATTAACTCAGTAGATCATAACTCTGAATCAAAAAAAATCTCTCTAGAACTTGAACTTGATAACCAAAGTAAGCCACCACTGTCTTCAGAATCTCTTCAGGGACAGTGCAACATATCTGTAGAAAAGGTTAGTGCAAAAGATTTATCCCAAGGTATATGTGAAATACCTGACAAAAATGCGGGGTTATCGACCGAAAATGTAGGGCAGGAGTTGTAGGACAAAGCTTGAGCAAGAAAACAGAGATGGAAAATCCCAATATTCGTAGCGTTTTTGGAACAATCATGCGCCAGTCAATCAACCAAGGTTTTTCTTGACATCGGTTAAACAGTCGGACATTATGGTCTGTGGAATATATTACAACGCAGAGAAAGCATCCTTGAAATGGCGGATAAAGAATAGGATCTTTCATTGTGTACATGAATGTGCATGAAATAAGGATCATATCAAGGCAAGAACACACCTTGCTTTTTGGTTTTTGAGCATTGAAACTAGTGATGCTAGGTTGTACCTTAGTTCTCTTGTAGGTACCTCTGAGCGTGTGATGTAGGCACCTTCCATCTGCTTTGGTTGATCGATGCATGCTTACTATGAGTTGCCATGTGGCCTTAAACTTGCGTTACCCTCTTTTGTTCCTCTGAATATGTAGATCTACTCTTGAATGTTTCAATCTCTGGCTTCCATCTGCAATATGGATCTCACTCTTGCCATCTAGGTATTGAATTGGTGGTTAACAATGTTCTTTTAGGAAGTCTTCTGGAGCATTGACTTGTGAGCTGACGAGAGCTACCCGTCTCGATAAGTCTTCGGGAAGACTTGACCTGGTTTGCTTTTCATGTTGGTAGTTTATACGCTTTGACGGGCTTTGATGTTTACTGGTCCGATTGAAATGGTTGAAGATATTATAAGCAGTTTGATTGATCCTTTGCTTAAGGATCACACATGTTAATCTGCTTTATTCTTCTCAATTGCTTTTCCTTGCCTGGTTAACTAATAATGCTTTTTTTAGTTTATTTTGGTTAATTTTGAGCTGGTGAGATGAGAGGAGAGCGTTCAACTTTAAAAATGCAACAAGTGTAAAATTAAAATTTTAAGTACGTTTTAATCTTTAATATTTATATGGAAATTTAAGAAAGGTTTAATGTCTTAATTTAAATAAGATTTTAATGTGTGAAAATGCTCAATTTAAACTGAAAATAGATGAAACTTTAATATTGGGTTCCATACGTACCAAAGTTGCAATTTTCTAATTGCTTTTTGCTATATCAAGAGTCGATGGGCCTTTAAAATTTTGACTGGGGGTTAGATCCATCGTGTCAACGTGGCAAAAAATTGCTATAACAGTTTTTGATATGGTAAAATTTAATTACGCCAGCAAACTTAAAGGAACCTTAAAGGAAAATTGATGTTTTGTAAGCTTAATATTTAAATTAAAAATTTTAACAAATATTAAGAATTAAATTAAACGTTTTAAAAAATGTTATTGAATTCTTTGAATATAGTAAAATGTTACGTTAAAATTTTTTTTTTGTATAAATATAAAGAGTTAAAACGTATAGTTAGCTTAAATTTGAATAAAATTTACAGAAAAATAAAATTAGAATAAAATTAAATTATCAATATTTAGAATTATAAAAATAAAAATATTATTTAATTTTTGTATATTAATCAAAATTATAAATTATATCAATTAAATGTTCGAAGTTTCAATTTTTTGTAAATATAAGGAGATGTTTAATTAGGTTGTGGGTTATGATTTTTTATTGTGTTATTATATTTTTGTATTAGTTATTGTGTTTTTTTTTTCCGATTTCTGTACTGTATTAATGTATTTTTTTTTTCAATTTTTATGTTTAGAAAAATAGGAAACCAAAATAAAAAATCAAAGCCCAACTAAATAAGGCATAAATTATCGATAATCACAAATTTAGATTATATTTTACATCCATATACACAAAAATTATAATAATTTTTAAATAAAATCCACATGAAGGGACCCATGCCTAAGAAATAATGATTGCAAACTTTTCTAAAAAAAAACAATGAAAGTGGATAATACTTTTATTAATACACAATAAAAAATAAACTTCATAATCAAGGTTAAAAAAAGGTAAAAAATCTGAATTGTACCTTAACAATTTAAAAAAGAACTAGGTAAACTCTTATCATTATCTTCATATTACACTTTAATGGTTTTAATACCATAAATCCTAATTGTCAATTCTTAATAACCGAATTGTCGTCTTAACTTAAGCAACATTATAATTGGACAATTTGGACCTAACAAATGTTGGCATGATTTTAAAAATGATTTTTTGATATATTGATTAAAGGTACAATTTATGTATAAAAATTTCATAAAATATTTAAGAAAACTCTTGTTGTTATCTTTAATACCAATTTTTTAAATCCTATTTAGGGGGAATTGGTGTTGTTTTAATAACGTTAATGTGTAAAGTGATACTAGATATAACAATTAAGAGTTTATTTATACTTTTTTTAGTGAAATGTTAATCACACCTTTGTCTAAATAAACAAAAAGGATTTAATCTAGTGCTCAGTAATTAGAATCATCTATGTTCTAAAGGCAAAAAGGGTATTTTAAATCATATTTTTTTTAAATATTAAAAAGAGCTCTAACATTTTAGAATATTAAAAAAAATTATAATATTTTAAAAACGTTCAAGAAAAATCCTAAACTATTTTGTTATTAAGTCTGTCTATTACTTTCACATGGTATATTTTATTTGGCAATGTAGGTCCCACCTAAAACTTTAGTCTAAAATATTACAAAATTGCATCGTGATTGGAGGAGCTATTTTCACTATGTTTTCTTTCTTTCTCCCTCCCTTCCTCCCTCTTTCATGCTTTTCTATTCCCCTTTTTAACTATTCCTAACTAACTCGTCATCCTCATCATCATTATCAAAAGATACTCCAACTAATAAAGGCTTGAGAATTAGATTTCCTTTCCTGGCATGAAAGACACAAAACTTAATTGGTATTTGACAAACTCATTACACCCATAATGAATCAACAGATAAGGTTTGTATTCGAAGGCTTAAGAAGAAAGTATTAGTTATTATAATTGAAATTATACCAACTCTAGAGTTCTAACTTGAGATTATGACCATAATTTTTAACTTTAAAGAAACCATGATAAAAATAATAAGGTATAGAACTTAAGCTTCATAAGTTTTTTGTTTAAGTTTGAATGTGAATTCTAGAGACAGAAAAATGATCTTTTTTGCCAGTTATAAGAGATGCCACATTAAAAAGTTCTAGGAACGATGGATTCTAGTGTTTTAGTCTAGTTAAGAAACTTTCATTTCTAGTCGGGAAGACAAGAATACTTTTAATAGGTAGATTGGACTAGTAAGAATGACGAGGTAGAGCTTGAAGGTGAAATGGATGAGAGGGAGAGCTTGGGGAAAGAGAAAAGGAGAATCATGATGTCATTTTGAGTAGCCTGAAGCGGGTGTATTTTAGGCAACTTGAAGCATAATGCCATTTTATAATATTTTTTAATTAAAATTTCAAATGGGTCCCACATTGTTACATGGACTCTACATGATAGTGTCCTATCTAAACTTTGGACAAATAAAAATGTATCATGTGATAGTATATAATGGATGCACTTAAAGGTAAAATGGATTAGGATTATTTTTTAATGTTTTTAAAATGCTATAGTTCTTTTTAAATGTTTTTAAATGTTAGGATCTAATTTGAATATTAGGAAAAATGTTAGGAATTTTAAAATAATTTTTACCACGTTCTAAAGTAAGTCAAATCTCTATTTTATATTTTTCCTTAACCTATCCTCAATCTTCATATTATGAATTCCAAACTATCTACTTATCATCACCCACTTTAAACCCAAACACACATAATATTTATCCCTCTTCATCCACATTTGAATTCATTTATTGTTATGTGAAAAAGAAGAAAAATAAGTTGATTTAGTATCTAATGACATCATCTTACATAAATAATGGCTATTGAAAGGCATCAATCTCTTATAAGCATGAGGACAATTATGATTGGTTATATTTATTGGTTGTAATGGTAACTGATATATGTTTGTTAAGACTATTACAGAGAGCAATATATAACTCTTGAATTTTTCCTTTCCAGTTCTAGATTTTTCCTCCTCTTCTTTCTGTTTTTATGCTTCTTTCTCACTTTTTACTTGTATAGCAAACTTCCTTTATCAATTGATATCAAAGCCTTCGTTGTGCCCCAGTGGATTCAATTTAGCTACTAATAATCATCTATGTATTAAAGATGATAGAAGGCACTCGAGGGTAGGATTTTAAATGCATAGAGGAAACATTGAAGGGACAATTAAGGGAAATGCATAGAGAGATTTTTAGGCTTAGTCTAAGCTTTGGGAAGCACAACTTCAATAAGCACACAAGATTAATGAAATTTGGGACATGTTCCAATAATATATGTTATTACATAAGGCTCAATCTTAACCTTAATCACTTAATAAACCATTAGTGGAAGGTCTATTCAACCATGATGGTATGATGAACTCATCAAAAGCTGAAGTGCAATATCATCAAACACTTACATCATTAGGCAAAATTAAGTTTCTTACTTTTGATGGGGAGGATGTGCATAATTGGATATAGGTCTAAACAATTCTTTAAAGTTGATCAAACGCCACCCGAAATGAAGTTTAAAATTATGACAATTCACATAGAAGGTGTTGCGGTAGAAAGCACCAATTCTATATGAGATATTAGACATCTATGATTAAGCCGACATGGGGGAGTATATTATCATGTTGACTCAACCCTTTTAAGAGGAAGTATTTGGAGATCCTGTGGAACCTTTAAGGAACTTTATCAACATAACTCTATCAAGGAATATTGTGCTTTTTTTTATAAGTACTCTAACAGGTTACAAATACATGAATCTTATTTGATAGGCTTCTTCTTGAAAGGTCTTGAACCTAAAATTGAATTATTGGTCAATCTATTAAATACATACAATTTTTAGTAAACCTATGTTTTAGCCAAGAAACATAAAGCTATAACTTTTGTCTATTATTCTCATACCAGAGTTGGAACACTTAACCAGTCATTGTTTATCATATCTATATGTAAGTCCTATGGCACCCAAGAGAGGGGGTGAATTGGGTATTAAAACTTTTTAAATCCAAAACTAGCAACCTAATTCAATTGAAAAACTAAATGCAATCAGAAGGTACTGAAATTTT
>JAOXYD010000003.1:19415651-19429797 GCA_028565735.1 Pinacopodium congolense | reverse complement strand
AAGCAGTAGTTTAAGTGTGGGGGTATTTGATAGTTCTTAAAGTATACATATTTTAGACATGATTTAGTGCTTGGTTGAATTGATTTTAAGGGTAATTCCATATGAATTATGTGTTTATTGAGTTAAAACTTTTAATATGATGTTACTTAGCTATTTTTATGTCTGCATTCATTTTTCAGAACCTTGGAGGACATTTTTATATGCTTTTAGAGCTAAAAGAAATGTGTAATCACTTTGGAGACTTCAATCACCATGTTGCACTAAATTCTAAGGTTATTTGATCATCCATGAAGAGTGCACAAAGGAAAGATCAGAATAAGCTCAGTTGAGCATCAGATTTGGTACAACTAACTTAGGAAAAAGCATTAGGTGTACTTTTAGAGCTCTAAATATTATGAAATTTTACAAGGTACTAGAAAAACATATCAAGAAGATATATACTAAATTTCATGACAATTAGATGAAGAATGGAGAAGATATTGCAAAACAAAACAAAAAAAACCAAAGGGTGTAGAGAGTTATCATAGGGAATCACGGGCATCATCATGGGAGTGATGATGATGTTGCTCATGATTAGGACGCCCTTTAATCCGTACATGATGATTTTCTAGGTTTTTAGGTGTTTTAGTTGCTATAAAAGACCTCCATTCAACCGTCATACATCATACATCAAGTCCTAGGTAATTCGTGAAGGGTTTCAACCAAGATTAAAGGAGAGGAAGCATCCAAGGGCAAGAACTCAAGATTCAAGGAAGGATTTCACCATTTAACATCAAATATTGTAGTATTCAAGAAGAATTATCATGAGCTTTCTTATTCCTTTTGTATTTATTTTTGTTTGTATGACTGAAACTATATTTAGGAGTTAAACTTTTTTTTTAATAAGATTTAGCTTTTTATGAACTATAGGATTTTTTTTGTTATTCTTATTTTAACTCTTAAGTTCCAAGTTTTGAAATAGATTTGCTTATGGGTGTTAATTACTTTGGATTCAATTGTTATGTGAATATAAACGTTGATTTCAAAGATTTAATTATGTGTATGATTGAGATTGCAAAATTTCTTATATGTATTAGATTATTCCATGAATAAAATATCTTGCATAGGGAGCTAGAGATAGTCCTACATAAGATATCAAGGTTAGACGTGAATTTAGTCAAAATAATAGGTTCTATAAAATCGGTTAATGTATTCAATTCGATAGAATAGGATAGAGAGAACTTTTGCCTAGTTGAATCGAATTTAAAATGTTACATTGCTTGAGAAAGAGTGTAATTTATGTTAGGGAATCTACAGTCTAAAAAATCTATAATTCGAGTTAAAGCAAGATAAACGAAGAGCATATATACATCTTAAAGGGATTAATTACCTGAATCATACTTTCATTATTGATTGTTTCTCCTTTTAAGTTTGTCTAGGCATTTTACTTTAATTTTTTTTATTTCTTTTAATTATTAAATCAATTAATCAATATTTATCTTTTGAGTAGCTAAATAGATTTAGATATGAATTCATTAGTAATAACAGTCCTTGTGGTTCAATACTTAGACTCATTCTAACTATATTACATCTAATAGGTACACTTACCTTTTCATGTGTTATGATATTGTTTAGTGTGTTTTTGATTATTTATCTTTTAAATCTTAGGTATTTCATAAACACCATCAGTTAATGTTAATAAACATATTTTATGTGACAATCCATATTAATAAGATTATCCATAATAATTGATAGCAAATTATTTTTGTACTAGTACATCTATAATACTCACTGATCCTTGTTCATGGATACTTTATGCTCTGATCACTCATTGGTTCTTGTTCAAAATATTAACAACCAAGATAAGAGGAAATTTCCCTTAAGATTTAACAATCTTTTGGCAAAAGTTGATAACTTCAAAGAGGTTGTTGTGAGAGGATTAGAGAAGGCTGCATTTGGCTACAAATCCTTCATATGTGTATAAAAGTTAGAGAAAATAAAAATGAGCTAAAAACCCTCAATGACAATTAGAAGGAAGGCTTGATGAGGAAGTGAACAAAGCAAGAATGCAACTGGTTAAAGTGCAACAGGATTTGTATGATAGTCCTGGGGATTAATTATTGATGAATATGGAAAAATTAGCTTTAAGATAGTACACAAAAGCTCTCTCTAAGCAAGAGTCTCTCCTTAAACAAAGGTTTAGAGTGCAATGACTTAAAGATGGTGATCGAAGTACTAGCTTTTTCTATAAAGCTAGAATGGCAAGGAAGAATACCAATCAAATTGTGTAACTAACTAGAAAAAATGGAGACATAATTAGAACTCATATGGAATTAAAACAGGAGGTTACAAATTATTTTATTTAATCCTTGGGGATAAAGGTTGTTATTAGATCGATAATGGCTACCTTTAAATCCTTCAATTATAATTCCTTTATAGAAAAGGAAATACAAATATTGAGCAGATCCTTTGGAGTGGTGGCTGTAGAAAGAATATTAAGGAATCTTAATATTAATAATGGTCCTGGACTAGACGGCCTAAATGGCTGCTTCTTTAAAAAAGAATGGCCTCATATTAAGGAAATAATGACTAATTTAGTTATTAAATTCTTTGACAGTGGGAAGATGATCAAATCCATTAACAAAACATTTATTATTATAGTTTCCAAAGCGCATAATCCAGTCTCTCTTAATGACTTTATGCCTCTATCCTATTGTAACATTATATATAAAATCATATCCAAGCTTTTAGCTAATAAATTGAAGGCTACACTGGTGAAATTAATTGATGATTCTAGGTTGTAGTTGTTGAGAACAGAAGCATAGATGATAATATCTTACTGGTGCAAAATCTCTTTAAAGGCTATAATAAGAAATAATCCTCCAAGAATTACACCATTAAAATCAATTTCCATAAGGCTTATGATTTGATTAATTTGTAATTCATTGATCACCTACTTGAAGCCTTTAAATTCCTTACAATCTTCAGGAAATGGACAGGCTAATGCATCTTAACTATCTTCTTTAATGTGCTGGTTAATAGGTAGCCATTTGAACTGATTAAGGGAAGGAAGAGGGTAAGACAAGGGGATCCCATTTCCCTTGATCTCTTTATTTTGTGTATGGAGGCATTAACTAGATTAATTAAATACAATATAAGGCAATGACCCCAACTTCAAATTCAATAACAAATGCAAAAGAGTAGGTCTATTTAATCTTTCATTTGTTGATGATTTACTACTGCTCATAAAAGTTAATGATAGATCTATAAGCTTGCTTATGGCCTCAATAAACTCCTTTAAAGTTCTACCTAGTTTGGACATTCATAGGCACAAGAGATTTATGATTCTTTCAACTCTAGCAAGGCATAATTTTATGTGGTTATCTACACTTATTGGACTTCATGTTAAAGAACTTCCATTCAAGCATACTAATTATAATAAAGAGAATTCGATTTAATGAGTGTTCTTCCTTATTTAAAAGAGTCCATAAGAGATTGAATTCATGGTATAATAAAGACCTCTCCTTTGTAAGAAGGCTTAAACTGGTCAAGTCACTATTGAACTCCCTACACTTGTACTAGTCTTCACATTTTTCTTAGCAAAAGGTCTTGAGTAGAAAATGTAAAGAATTATGAGCGGCTATCTCTGGATGGGGAAACATGATAAAAATATTTGGTCAGAGTGATCTGGAAAGAAATTAGCAAACCTCTCAATGAGGGTGGTCTTGGGATACCCCAGTATCAGAGAGTAACAAAGTTTTTTATGGCCAAAAGAATATGGAGGATGCACGAAAATAGGACGTCCCTATGGGCTAGATGGACACAATACTACCGGTTTCAAGGGTGTAACTTTTGGGAAATAAATACTAAGCCAAAGCATTCGTACTTCTTTATACAGTTAATGAAGCCTATAGGTAAATTGAAACAGAATATCGAGTGTGTGTCAGGAATAGAGAAAATGTTTCACTTTATTTTGGCAATCAGAGCTGAGTGGGACCATTAATTAACACAAATTATGCTTCTCTATCTATAGACAACTATTCGATTAGTTCAAGATTGAGTGTCTGGATCAATTCTAATTAATGATTAAATCCTTAAGAAGTGGACATAATTATGCCCAGTTATAATTCAATATAAGATAAAGTTGATTTTTATAAATGATTAAAGCCTCTTTCTTTCCTATTCACTAGCAAATCCTATAGAGAACCCTTCAGGGAGATAGGATAGAGATAAAACTATTGTAGCATGGTTTGGGATAGCAATATAATCCCAAAAATTGACTTTTTCTTATGCTTAATAGTTAGGAACAAGCTTCCTACATTAGATAAGTTGAAATTTCTAAATATACCATCAAGATGTAGCCTATGTAATAGCCAAGCAGAGGGTTTAAATTACTTATTTTTCAATTGTTCTTATTCGGCGTTCATATGGAATAAGGTGAATGAATTATGCTAGTTAACCTATGATACTTGTAACTTTAAAAAGATCCTTCAAAGGTTCATCCTAGATAAGAGCACTGCGAAGGGTGATAAAACTCTAATACTGATAGCATTTGGGTCTATATGTATGATTTATGAAGGGAAATTCAATCCAAATGCTTTAGGAGAAAAGAGAACTGAAATGAATAATTAATGGAGGTGATCACACACTTGATTAGAGAGCAAGTGATGATTAATAGGATAGCAACATTAGATAGCAACATTCTGCAGCAACCGATTGAGTATTGATTGGAGGTTAAGGGACAGTATCAGATAAGAAGATCGGGGATGAGGACCTAGTAGGATGGAGCTATTGGTGAAGCAAGAATGAAGATGTGGAAGTTGCAAAGTGCATCTTCTGTTGAATTGAACATTCCACCCATGCTCCCTTGTTTTGTTTTAAGACTACTAACCTTTAGAGTTGTTGGGTGTGATTACTGCATGATCCAATAGTTACTTATAGTCTTGATCACTTTTGGATGGATTGTTAGCCTTGATGATTCGTCTTAGCTATAGCTTTGTACTCTTTATTTGCTTTATTTAATTTATTTATCTTTTGAATAAAAATTTATTTAATTAATATTTTTATATTTGTAGTATTGTAATGTTGAGTAAATATTTAAATTTAAAATATAATTACTCAAAATTTAAAATGTATAAATTGATAACTTATCTATTATAAACTCTTTTCTTTTGTTTAAGAGTATTAAAATCTAACCTTACATGTAAATGTTTTAAGCAAAGTTTTAAATTTCGTACCGGTACCGGCTTCGACACGAATCCGGTATAAAATTGGTTAAATTTGTACCGGATTCAAATACCGGTCAGTATCTGCATTTTTAGGCTTAAAGAAGAACAAATACCGATCGGTCGGTAAGAAAAATTTTGTATTTTGACATTTTTAGGTTTAAAGTTAAGTTAAAAACTATACAATATAATACATTTATGGATTATTTTATAAATTTTTATAAAATTCAAAGATTAATTTATAATTTTAAAAAATTATCCGAAACGGTATTGGTATTGATCGGTATCAATACAGTACTATTTTTAAGACCAATTCAGTATTGGTATCGGTACGATATTCAAAACATTGATTTTAAGAGAATTTAAAAAAAGTAATTTAAATTAAACCACAACATCTTGAAATAGTTCGTTAAACATTTTCATCCAACACAAAGGCATTCTAGCCAACTTTTTCACAAATCCTGATCAAGAAAAGAAAAAAAACTTTCCATAAATAGAATGATAAATTAGCGTCCATACGTTGCATTCAAGCATGTTTGTTTTTATCCGGGACCTTACATTTCTTGTGACATGTCGTCAACCTTCTAGTTTTAGTGCCTAAGCACTACCTTCTCCGTATCTTTGAATTCCTCAAAAATCTTAACATATGCATGCCTATGAGTTTGCATTGATTAGGACTAGGCTGGTCTTTAGACAGACATTCATATACACTCAAAATCTCTTTATCATTAGCAACGACATTGATTGAATTCTTCCCTCTTGTTTTCACTTAGACGAAGGCGGATTGAGGGCGAACATTGAAAGAATCGAAACCAAATGGTTAACAAAGAACACAATAAAATAAACATCTACATTGGATACAAGAATGACTAAGGAGAAACGGCAGTAATGAGGAACCAACAACTAATTCCAACTTCCATGGCCGGCCCTTTGAAAAACAGCTCACTCTGTCTTGTGCAAGACTTGTCCAATTCCACCTCGCAGATATTTTGTCTCTTAGCTGGCGCTTCCCTCATTTCTTAACCTCCCACAAGCCCTCATTCTTTCAACAACTCACATTCCAATTCTCGTCCTCTCTCTGCGCTTCACTGTCATATGCTACAACTCCTCAACCCCACATCTCCATGGCTGATAGGCTACCTGTTGCTACTTGGTTTCTCGTGATATTCTTCATTTCGACCTGCCATTTTGCGACTATATCCGAGGGACTAACTGATGCAGAGATTCTCACTAACTTCAAGAAATCTTTGTACGATGATCGTGCATCTCTGAGTAGCTGGAATGTGGCTGTGAGCCCTTTTCCTTGCATTAATAACACTGCAAAATGGGAGGGTGTGAGGTGCAACAATGACGGCACCATTTTCAAGTTGCTGTTGCAGAACAAGGGGTTGAAAGGCATGATCGACGTAGACATGCTGGTTCAGTTACAGTCGTTGAGAACAATAAACTTGGTGAACAACAGCTTCGAGGGTCCGTTGCCTCAGGTGAATAAGCTTTCGTTGCTGAGGAACCTGTACCTGTCTTATAATCGTTTCTCCGGAGATATTCCCGATGACGCTTTTGAAGGGATGAACGCATTGAAGGAGCTTTACTTGGGACATAACCAGTTCAGTGGTGAAATTCCTCGGTCGTTGGTTGGATTAAACAACTTGAAGAAACTGAACCTGGAAAGCAATCAGTTTACAGGAAGGATTCCGGGCTTTGACCATGCTTTCTCGGTATTTAATGTCGCGAATAACCGGTTGAAGGGTGCCATACCTCGAAACATCGAAGAACAAAATGCAAGTTCCTTCACAGGTAGGCAGGCTATTATCAAACTATTCTGCTCTGAAATCAATATGGTTTATCTTCTTCCCTTTCCATAGCTGGGTTCGTATTAATTTCCATCTTATAGTTAGAGGACCTAACACCAAAGTCTTTAAGATTCCTGGTTATGAAACTTGTGTGCTTGATATCACAACCTGAAACATTAGATTGATAATTGAGTTCCAATCTTCTGGACGAGTGGAGAATTCCAACTATAGTTTCTAGGAACTTAATCAGAGGAAATCAACACTAATTAAATTGTGACAGCTAATCGGAATATCTCCTATAAATTAAGATTGATGCATCAACTTATAAAAATAGAAATAATTTTCATGTTCGTACAGGGAACGAAGACTTATGCGGGCACCCACTGCCACCATGCAAGACCTCCGGCAAGAAAAAGATAATTCTGATCTGCGTAGTCATCGGAACCGCCGCGTTATTGCTGGGCATTGCTATGTTCACATTCATTTTCAAACGTAACCCTGAAACGCCCACTTTTAAGGGTGCCCAAGAGGACAAAACCCAGAAGACGAACTTCACCGTTCAAGGAATGGCCAAAAAGATGGTCGATTCACCGGAACATAAAGGCCCTGTTAACAAGAGAACTGAAAATGGAAGGCTGCATTTTGTGAGGAATGGCGGAGACATATTTGAACTGCAGGATCTACTAAGAGCCTCTGCAGAAGTTCTGGGTAGCGGCTCATTTGGGTCGTCTTACAAGGCAGTCCTTCACAGCGGTCCAGCCATGGTTGTGAAGAGGTTCAAGCAGATGAACCATGTTGGGAAGGAGGAGTTTTATGAGCACATGAGAAGGTTGGGAAGATTATCACACCCCAACTTGCTTCCCCTTGTGGCGTTTTACTATAGAAAAGAGGAGAAGCTTTTGGTTTCTGACTTCGTTAAGAATGGCAGCTTGGCCACCCTTTTGCATGGTAATTAGTGCATTCATTGGAGTAGTGTCTTTTTGTTACATGTGATTGGATTAACATTAACGTGTGCCTTTCACCATTTCAGCTAAGCGAGCTCCAGGAGAACAAGGACTAGATTGGCCAGCTCGCCTGAGGATCATAAAAGGAGTAGCCAAGGGACTGGCCTATCTATACAAAGAATTTCCAGACGTAACACTGCCACATGGCCACCTCAAATCCTCCAACGTACTTCTAGGCAATAAGCTTGAAGCCCTCTTAACAGAGTACGCGCTAGTACCCGTACTAAACAAAGACCATGCTCAAGAAGTCATGGTTGGTTACAAGTCACCGGAGTTCATTAAAGCAGAACGCACAACAAGAAAGACCGACGTGTGGAGTCTTGGAATACTGATATTGGAAATCTTAACAGGTAAGTTCCCAGCGAACTATCTGAAGCAAGGAAAAGGTGCCAACCCAGATTTGGCGACGTGGGTTAATTCAGTTGTGAGAGAAGAATGGACTGGAGAGGTGTTTGATAAGGATATGAAGGGCACAAAGAACGGAGAGGGTGAGATGTTGAAGTTGTTGAAGATTGGCATGTGTTGCTGCGAATGGAACTTGGAGAGGAGGTGGAATCTGAGAGACGCTGTTGAGAAGATTGCAGAGTTGAAGGAAAGAGAGAGCGATGCTGATTATAGTAGTTCTTATGCTAGTGAAGCAGATCATGAGGTGAATTCTTCCAGAGCTCTTACTGATGATGATTTCTCTTTCTCAGTCACTGGTTAGTTGGTTTAAACATGATTAATTAATGAATTTCATCTCTCCATCTTCATAGTTCCTCATGATCTCAAGGGTAATGACAAGGAGCTTTGAGGGGTTCAAAGAGGTTTGATCGTTGCAACTATAGGAAGGATTAAGGGGTGATACGTAGGTTGCTTCGATAAATCTTTCTTGCAACCATTTTTTTTTTCTCCGTCGAGTCTCTCTCTGTTTTATGTTCTCAGTCTTGTAAACGTCAATACGCAAGTCGTTTATCATTAGAAGATCAGCCATTCACTTTATAGAGTGAGATTCCCTCTAATGCCAATTACTAATCCGTGAATAGTATACAAGAGGAAGGTAAATTATATGTATATATTTTATACTTTTTAAAATTTAATGAATAAATTTATTATACTAATGTATGATTATGGCAAATTCATACAAAGCAATTATGATAGTAAAAAAGAGTGAAGAAAAATAAGATAGTGATTCAACAAAATAACAATTAATCTACATTCAATCTTCAAAATTCTACTTAAAAATTCATTATCATCTTTTCTTGACAGGTGAAGAGAAACTTATATATGGATGAAGAAGAATCTTTTACAACGTAATTGATCTCGCAAATGTTCAAAATGCATCAAGAACTCTCCTACTCACAGGAATGATATATAGATCAATAAGTAATGCACACATGTACGTAAATGCTCTTTTTATACTCCCATTGCTCTTAACAATTATCTAACGTGTAAAAATGGTTCCTAATAGGACTCAGTTGTGGTTTATTTATCCGAAACAATTTCAGATAGTTGTTACACACAGAAACTAGTAGTTACATCAACTAATTCTAAGCACAATAGTCTAATTGATATCCCTTTAACGTGTATGACTAGCATATTCTTACTTGGACACTGAATATTCATTCTATCCAAAATGCATCAAATATTTTATTGGCCGACGAAAACCCTTCCTAACCGAATGAATAGTGCATTTGGTTAGTGAATATTGCAACCAATGTACACATCTGATCAATAAACTATGTACGATGTTGAACAACATGTATTCAAGTTTTTTCCAAACTTTAAAACAACACAATTTTTTTGAAAAAATTAATTTAAAAGTTTCCTAAAATGTTGTTTTAAGATCAATCATTTTAATTTAAAGAAAAAAATTTTCCCTCTTGATTATGTAAAATTTTTGCATTATATCTTAAATGTAAATGATTATAAAATGATTGAATCACTAAATTAGCAAAGTAATTAGGATAAGGTTATAAGAAACATTACAATGATTTTTTACATGTGGAATAGTTTTACTCAATGTTTTAAAAATCAATAAAGTTTGACAGATTAAACCTGGATAATCGAAAACTTTTCAATTGATCAGTTCGATTTTGTATAAAAATCTTTTAGTAAGAAAACTCTTTTAATTTTTATTTAACCGACCGATTTAACTAGTTATAAATCAAGTAATTTGTCCAGTTGATTATAGATTGTATTAATAATGCTGGTTTTGAATCAAAGAAAAAAGAAGAACCACTGATTAATCTTGGTTATATTAAATTTGAAAGAACTATTTACAAATAAAATACATCTATTATAAAGAATGAATTAAGAAAATCTACTAATAGTTAGCTGCTATCCTATTTAAAAATATAATATATTATTTTAAAAATAATTTCATATCTTACTTATCTATAGTTTATTTAAATGTAACAAAAAATATTAATGTAAGTATTTTAATTTAAAACATAGTTTACAACTCTTGATATAACATTGAAGGATTTAAAATTCTTAATGAAGACGAAATACAATCTCCTTCAGAAATACAATTTTAATTATTACTATTATTTTAATATCTTATGTTAGATTTAATTTTAGATAGAATTATTACTAATTAGTTATATAATAATAGATATTAGTATTTTATTTATATTTTAATCATAAATTTAATTTTATAATATGTTATTACTTATTTTTATAATTTGTATATATATCTTATTATTCTATACTGGTTTAATAACAGTTTTATAATAATTTAATATCAGGTGAACCTTTAAAACATAAATCTCTCCTTCACCAGTTTGATGTTTGATCTAGTTTTTAAAACATTGGTTTTACTTCTTTTCTTATTTTCGATTTACTTGACTTGAATTGCCTTGAATCTCTCTGAAATTGTATTTTGCGCTCCACTTTATTTATTTATATTCTTTGATCACTTAATTTCCATTGAAATCATATTTCTTCTTTTTCTCGATTCTTTAATAAATTAACTCAAAATATTATCAAAGACAATAAAATAAAATAAAATGTTATATTATCGTCAAAACTATGGGTTAAAGTCTCATAAGGTGCAACTATCTTCCTCTATTTTTTAATAATGACAAAATAATTGACGATCTTAGAAAAATAAATGATGTTGAATAAAATTTCTCTATAACATGGTAACATATAATGCATGTTCCCACTTAATTTATGCATCTGTTTCTAAATATAATGATTTAATATCATGATTATCTTCCTCTTTTTTGTCAACATTAAAAAGGTCAATATTAATATAGAGTTATAAGGATCAAAAGAGAAAATAAATAACTCTTCTATCTCCCTTTTTAAAGAATTTATCATATTGGCAAAATGTATACGTAAAGTACTTGCTAAAGAGATGAATAATTTACAAAGGACTCATATACCAATTTAAAGATCAATATATCTTTCTTCCATTAGGTATATCTAGTATTGCTTTCTTCTTCGAATATGTATACCCATTCCATATATTTAAATATTATTAATATGAAAGCAAGTGGCATTCATATGCATACCTCGTTTACTTTCTCACCTAGTCAATATTTATTTTTTATATGAATTTTCCTACTTGGTTTATAAGAGGGCTTTGGATAATTTTATTTTGTAATTAGTTATTAAGACATTATAGTTTTTCTTTATTTGATACTAAGGAAGGTGATACCACTTGTTGATATTTCATCTTATGTCATTCAATATTGACCTAAAAGAAAAAAAATCATTTATATGTATCAACCAAAGTTTTAAATATTGTGTTAGTATCGATACTAGATTTAGCTCTAGAATGGAATTATATCGGTACCGGTTAATACCGGTATTATTTCAGATAACTTTTTAAAATTATAAATTAGTCTCTAAATTTTATAAAATCTACAGAATAATCCTCTTATTTCTTTATTTTTATTAATTATAAATATCAAACAATAAGAATATCAAACTTCCATATATAAAATTCATTCAACTTAAATATAAATTTCAATTAATAAAATTAAAATAAGATTAGTTCTTAAGTCTGTTAAAAGAAACTTTAATTAACTTATTTATGTTAATAAACAATAAATATTATTAGTATACTGAAAATGTCTTTTTCACTTAGATAATGTCTGATTTCATATTGTCACGTGGGACCCTCCATTGATCTTACTTTTGATTTGAAAGATTACTTGCAATTTAAAGGATTTCGTTTAGATATAAAGGATTTCATTTAAGATTTGTGTCGGAGATTAAGAGATGACAACTTCTACCTAATTGGCGAGGGCTTTTGTTGAAGATTGAAAAACAAGGCCAAACCTACCCATTTGGTGAGAGCTTACGTCGGCGAGGTAAGGGGGAGCGGTGAGGCATAGAGGTGTAGCCGTGTAAGGGACCGACAAGGCAAGACTCAGGAGTGAGGATTCTGTTTGGAGGCTCAAGAAGTTGGGATTGTCAAGGTAAGGAGATGTGAGGGATTGAGGAGCGGTGAGGCACTAGAGATCGAGTGATGATAGAGCGGTAGCGACTAGGTGAGTGCGTGAAGTTGGAGAGAATAAAAAGCCAATGAGTGAGAATGAGAGATTTGAGATTGAGAAAAATTAGGCATCTTTTGCCTATTTTCTTTTTGGTCCTCAGAAGGTACCAGGACCCGCTACTAGGTTGGTATCGAATAGTACCTACATTGCAGGTCAACACCTGTACCTTGAATGGAATGAGTTCATTATATTTTGTTCCCTGGCTGATACGGTGGTTTCCGGTGGGTACTGACCGGTACGGAATGGTAACACAAACCTTGGTATCAACACAAACATAGGCTATAAGGGGTTAGCTCTTAAACATTTTATCAACCTATAACTTTTTATATTTACTTTACAAGCATTATTTTAAAATAATTTATTTATATATGCCTATAATAACTACAAAATTGACATATCACATGATATTATAGTAATAATTGGTGTCTTGTGAATAAGACCTGCAAAAATATAGCGCATATGCATTTTTACATTCTTATTAGATATAATGGTGAACGTAAAGCTTTAAGATATATGGTGAAGAGCCTTCTAGGTCAAAATGTAAATAATACGTTAATGCATGGAACTTCCTTTTAACTTGGGACCTAGAAAATTATACATGATAATTATGATTTTAAGTCAAGAAGTGTATGAAATTTGCTCATGTAATAGTTTAGTCAATATCTTATCATTATATATATACTTTCCTTTCATAACAAATTGCCTTGGCATTGGGTTATGAACTTCTATATGTATACCCTATCACATGCCAATAATTTGAACTTTTTTAGGCATTAATTATGCATTCTAGTTCTTCATTCCCTAAATTTAACTTAGATAGTGATTCCTTAAGGACCTGGAACTTCTTCTTCAATGTTGCATTATTAGGCAACAAATCATACTCATTATCATTTAGTAACAACTACACTCTTAAAAGTTATAAAATCATGTATTTCACTCTTCAATTTCTCTTTCTCAATCTTAAATGTATCTATAATCTTTAAGATGTCCTTGTATTTGGAAGACATTTTTTGCACTCCTAAACATTATAACATCATTTAATTCACTCTTTAATTTCTCTTTTTCAAGCATACATGTATCCATGATCTCTCATACCTCTTTGTATTTAGAAGATATTTTCTTCCCTTTATGATCATGGCCTCTAAACATTCAATAAGCCCTTTATCATTATAATAAGAATGGTAGTTAGAGGGTATCTCATCATAATTAGCCATAGAACATATGCTTTCCACCTCAATTTCAAATTCCTCACTCTTTAGATTGCTTATAATGTTAAATATCACCTTCGGTTCCTTTTAAACCTTGTGGCCCTCATCCTTCTTTTTATTTTTATTTTGTTTTTTTATTATATTTATTGATTCATTAACATCAACATTTGTAATTTCAATTATGTATTAAATATCATAAGTGTTTTAACATATTAATATATTATCTAGCCTATTTCTTTTGAGTGAACTATGAAGAATGTGCATTGCCTTATTATTCAAAGCATTTAATCTCTCTTCATTTGCATCTTACTTAATTTTCTTTACATTCTCACAAATTAAAATCTTAGAGTAAGAGGAAATGCTTCATCATATTTCTCGAACGTAACTAATCATTTCCATTAAGGAGTAAGAGAAATGCTAATATCTTCCCTTTTAGTTAAAATGTGA
>JAOXYD010000003.1:19394805-19415551 GCA_028565735.1 Pinacopodium congolense | reverse complement strand
GTTTTCCTAACTAGATTATAAAAGAATTTTTCTAATAAGATTAGACATTAGTTTTTCTCATTAGATTAAAAAAAATAATGGTTCTAATGAGATTAGAATGTTTTAGTTATTTAATTTGTGAAAAATAGTTTTTCTAAATCAAAATAAGTAAAAGAGAATTTTATTGAAAATTATTTTCAATTAAATTTGTTAAAAGAGTCAAGAAAATTAGAAATGATTTCCAATTAAATTTGAAAATTGTTGTTTTCAAATCAAATTAAATTTTTACTTGGAATTGGGTTTCAATTTAATAAAGAATCAATAGTCTAACTTGACTTAATGTTTCCAAATAATTGGAAATATTATTTTAAATATGAATAGATAATAATTAGAATTAGACGAAACTTAATGTTTTTGAATTATGTGTACATGAAGTGCAAGTCAATTATATATGTTTGATATATATATATATATCTAATTACATATTTATATGTGATCTTTTATATGTAATTAATATATGATGAGACCATTAAAAGGCAATCCCTAGTTAAAATATTAAGTACATATTGATAACAAGATTGTTGCCTTCCATTGTTATAGGAATAAACCAAAGTTTTGTTTATTGTTAAGCTTGTTAAGTACACTCAAGGTCCTTTTAACTTGAATATATTTAGTCTTATAATGATGGATCCTACTTAACTAAATTTGTTTGATTTGGATAAGTACACTCATGATCATATAAATTTAGAGGTAAAGTTAAAAATAACATATAAGATATGTTTGGGAAAAAAGTTGTCACATAACGGATATGAACCATATGAGATATGATTGATAAATATTATCTACCTAATTTGAGTTTAGTTAGTTTGTTGAGCACACTTAAGATCAGTTAAGTTAGAATGAGATCGTATCCCACTAGGAAATCATGTGATAATTTTTCAAATTAATAGTGAGGACTGTTAATTTTTTTTTAAATAATGGGAGTAACCAAATACATAATTAAAATCCTAATCTTATTTGATTGTCATGACATTTAACCAATCACCTACTTACCTAACATCGATATTATTATAAGTAATAGAATACCTTTGTTAGTATAGTTGATACTGAGTAGTAAGCTAAATTTCATGGACATGGAGTTAGTTTGAGAAATGTTCTCAAAGATGGAAGAATTATATGACTATTATGCAATCTTACTATAGTCCCTGTTGAGAATTTTAGTGATAAAGTTTGAGAGATATGTTAATATCATATAGATGATAAAAATGCAGTAAGATTTTGGTTTGACTAATATCTCATAATCTTTCAAGACAATATGCAAGATGGATGTAAGAACACTAGTCTAACTTACTAAAAAGCATAAAAAAAGACTATAATTAAAAGTGTTTCCTATGATATGATAATAGTTATTATTAGAAGAAAATAATTGCATGATTTTCTTGTCAATAACTGATATGATAGAGATCATATGTATATTTTCAATTCATGTTTTGTGTATATGATTTTGAATTTGGATTTAACATTAGCATAATATTCAAGGTATGATAAGAAATAGATTGTTGAGTAAAAGTAGTTAGTCCATATTTTACAAATAGTTTGTATATGTTAGATTAAGAGTGACTTATGCTTAACAAAAAGTGGCAAGAGTATAAAATTAGATAATCGAAGGTATCCTTTTATACTATATTGGTTAAATTAGTATGATAAGAATCATAAAGTTAGATATAAGGATACATATATATATATATATATATATATATCATTTTTTATTATGAATCATACGAAACTTGTGAAGCTCGTTGTATTAATGGATGACCAAATCAACCTTTAGTGTAAGACAATTATGGCATAGAGTTATTATAGATGATACATATCATGTATGAGATTTGATAACAATTTATAAAAGTATAAATACTTATATTTCATTAAGCGTACTATGAATTTATGTGATACAGTCTTATATATTTAATAAAATATTGATTTAAAATTTAAAAAGTTCAAAGTAGTTCAATCTAAATAAAAATTAGGTATTAAGAATTCTAAATCACTCTGATAAGATCGATGTACTGAGATGTACTTAGATTTTCTTGATTATTTATCGGGAATGTGATTTTCTATTAATTGACTTCGTGACTAAATTTGATAATAGTGTATATTTGTATGAGGAGTTTAACAATATATGATATTATTTATGCAATGTTTATTTCATCATAGTTATGCCTTGATAAGACTTACCTTCTATAGTTCTATTTAAATTGATTAACATGATTTCATATGAGATCTAGAATGATATAACTCTAAAAGAGTCAATGTTAATGATTTTAGATGTACATGATTTTAGATGTGATGCTTAGTTAAAACATATATTATCTAATAAGTTTATAACTGAATTAGATAATAATAAGTTATGAGATATCCAAAAGTTGGATAAAATCTTGCATACCCTATTGAAGAAAATGTTTGATTTAATAAGTACTTATGAGGAAAATAGTTTTCAAGAGAAGTAGTGCGAGTAAAATAAAGTTTGAAACATTTCAAATCTCATAATAATACATCCAAATGGAACTAGTACCTTTGTTTGATACATGTGATGTATACTTGAAAAGTTGATAGACATTGAATAGATTCACTTTCATAATGAAATCAGAGATTTTGTTTTGAAAATAACTGTGTATTTATCATATTTATAAAAAGGTTAATATGAGTATAATTGTGAGTTTTAGTGAGAGTATGTAATGATATATAGCTAATTAAGAATATTAATTCATATTTTCAATTATTGAAGGTATGGTAGTCCAAGAACTAATCTTAGTTGAATATAAAAATGTGTCAACTTAAATTCTAAAAATTAAAATTTATAAAGATAGATCTAGGAGTTGCTTATCTATTCTAATCCAAGTACATAAATAATATGCTAAAGGTATTTAACATTTGAGATATCTACTACTTATGAAATATAAATGATATCCATTATTTTGTATATCAGTTGATATTTAAGTTCAAGATTATAGGACTTTAGTTCTAGTTTAACAAGAACATAGATAAGTCCTAATTAAGGTGTAATTGCTTAGAACAACGTTATTTGAATTGGAAATATTCTTAGTAGCAATGGTTACTAATCAAGCCATAATATATTTTTCATTTAGTGAAAATGATTGTTGGATCATTAACTTCTTAAATGAATTAGTTATAGTTTCTTACATTTATCAAATAGTAAGATACTAAAGAACATAAAAGCCATTTGGTATGCGAAAAGAACTAAGGTCTCATTAATGATCCAAATTTATATTTTGGCAATTCCTCTGAATTATAATAGTAATTGAGATAAAAATTGTAAGATTTAAACAAATACTTACTAAAGATAATCTTATAGAATTATCTCATTAAGATATTATTCTAACAGTAGAATAATTGTCATATGATGATATGATATGAGATATCTAAGTGATTGGCTTAGTGCAAAAGGGAGATTTTCAATTTATACCCTATAGTCAATTAGTCGATTGTAGATCTGTGACATATTTTATTAAAAAAATATTTATTTTATAGATAATTGATTAATTAAATAATATATAAGATAAAGTCTATAGGATAAAAATATTTTATATGTGAAATTATAATAGAGATTATAATTATGAGATTCATGTTATAATTAATTATTACCCCTAAATTGTTCATAGTCATTACTTTATTAAGATTAGACATTAATATAGTGAAAAGACTAGCACACGTTATGTTTTTCTTAATGAAGAAAATAGTTGACCTCATAAACTAAAATATGAAGATACTTAAATAAACATGTGATTACTTGTTAGAAAATAAGTTTACTGAACTAACTCGATACGAGAATTCCTTATGAAACATTAATTGCGTGTCTATGACAAATACTTATTGTAATGATTGTATAGGTTAACTTGAAATTATTAAAGTTATCTTGTATAAGGATTGTTATATTTTGATACTACTTATGACCTATTCTAGCCATGGATAGTTTACTCGGTAGTCATTGGATGCAGCATAAATTATATGGAAATAATTAAGTGATAAATATAAGATTTATAATCCTAAAGTAATTAGGGAGAATGTTATGTTGTTCTCAATTATAATTGATTTATAAAATCCTTGGTCAAGGTAAAATAACTCTTTGAAAAATTTTTTTAAATGTCATTAATAAAATCAATTACTAATAGTAAAGAACTAATATGATTAGACTCAAATAGAGAGGATACTAATTTCATACTCTTTGTATAATCAGAAGATTGTATAACGAAAGGATTGAACTATACGAAAAAAATCATATACGGACAGGTTAAGTTAAAAACCACTTTGTATTCCTTATATTTGGCTCATGTTGCTATATGTCAATCTTGATCTATGATTATAAATTATTTAACTGAAAAATTAAAGATAAATTAAAAAGAGATTTAATTTATCTAATTATAATTATAATTTTAATCATTACCAAAATATTAACAACTTAATGGGTCATACATATAGATCAATGGAGGAGAGAAAAATTAATTAAATTAGACTTAATTGTAAAGTTTTAAAAACTTCAAGATCAAATACATAATATTTGATTTTATTAAGATTAAATTATAATTAAAGTGTTACTTTAATTGTAATTATATTTAATTTTAATATTAAGAAATCTTATGCTTTGCTATATAAACGAAGAAACATAAGAGGGGGTAGCAGTCATTGTTTTTTCATTTCAATTATTAAGTTCTCCGAAAGTTAGTCTGAAGAGGTCAGACACATATGCGATTAAAGTAGTTCATTCAGTAGGATTCGAGAAGATGAAGACATAGATCAAGTTTTATAATAAGGTACGAATTTAAATTTATGCTTTATTATGTTTTATGATTTAATTTTGTTATAGTTTAAAGTAATCTTGACTTTTTTAGAAATTAAACAGAAAATTAGTTTTTGTTTTTACTTCCACTAGGCGATCCGATCATCTCTTAATTTCCTAACAAACTTATATGCGATAAATTAATCAACAAACTCACTCAAATGATTGTTAAACTTTAACTTATCATGATTAATATATTAGTGTTTTAGAACTCGAATCTAAGATTTCAATATTTAAAAAGCTCTTATTACATCACTTGAACCACCTCCTCATTCTTCCTATTAATAACTCCAAATTTGCATGAAACGAAAATTATTATAGAGTAATTCACCAACTTATATATGTTATAAGTTGTAATTTTATTTTATTTTAAAAAAATTATATATGTTGTAATTTCTGTTGTATTGTCTTAAACAATCAACTCACACATCTGATGTACCCAAAAATAAGTAATAGATAGAAAAACAACTGACATGTTAGGACCATAAACCAAAGTTACAAATTCTTTATTGGAATTCTTACCGATTTTAGTATTAGTATCATATAACACCACTATTTTTCAATTTTATTTTAGATAATTTTTAAAAGTATAAAATACTACTTAAATTTTTATATAATTAAATTTAGTTATCTATTACGGTTAAAATTAAAATAATAATATAAAATTTTGACTTAATACCTTGTTTTATTAAAATAAAAATAAAATATTTTTTGTAGATATAATAACTATTATTATCTAAAAATATTTTATGTTTAAATTATTTAAATATAAATATATTTTTAATTAGCCCTTTAAAAAATTATAATTTATAATTCTAATATAATATTTTTTGATATTTTAACATCAATATAAACTAAAAATTTGGGGTACAAGTCGATAAAAATATTCAACATAGTAAAACTAATTTTAAGTAGCATTATTCATTTGACACGTTCTGTATCAGCCAATGTAATATGACAATTTACCAATGTTCACAAAATCGGATTAGATTGACTGGTTTAATCCGGTTAATTCAGAACCGATCAATTTCACGGTCTGATTATGTACAAAAACTATTGAGTATAACAACCGAATGGTTTCGCTTAAGTTGCGGTTTAATGGGTTATAAACTAATCGGTTTCTTCTCCCCCACCCTTTTCTTTTTTGCCTCACTCACATTTCTCACCCTATGACAGTTCTTGTCTAGTTACATCGCCAAGCATCCAAGCCAATCTCATTCTGTTTCGCTTAGTCTCGCCTAGTTTGCGAGTTTTGAGCAAACCTAACACTGTCTCACCATCTGGTCAGTCACCTAATCTCGCTCGCAGCTCCTTCACCAAGTTTGAGGTGCCATCATTCGCAACTCCTTCACTATTCTCGCTCACAACCTAACACTAAGTGGGAATTTCTTATCTATACGATGATAAACCTTTGTGATTGATAAACAAAGCGGTCAATTAAAACACTCAGAACTTGGATTGTTCTTCTTCCATTCTAGTCAATGCTTCAAGCTTGGGTGGGGGTTATAGTCGAAGTGTTGCCGGAGGCTCTATTAATTAAAATGAAAAGGAGGTTAGGGAGAAATGGAAAAGAAAATTTAAGAATAATACAAAAATAGAGAGAGAGATAGAGAGAGAGATGGAGAAAAGGCTATGTTTTTCTTTTTTTTAAGAAACCAAAATTATGGAAGGTGGATATAAACTTACCATGCTCATCACTGTGAAATGAAAATTGAAGGACTCAAAGAAACGAAACCAGCAGGAGGACAAAAGTTTTGTTAATGAAAAGGAGAGATAACATTTAGGAACTGACCACATGGTGCCGGCTATGACCGGTTCTATTATTATTATAATAAATGTATTATTAAAAAAATATAAAATAATAAAATAATAAAATTATATTATCAATAAAAGTTCAACAGTTTATAAATATCCATCATGTAGTTTTTTCCTAACATTTAAAACATTTGAAAATGATGTCAATTCAAAGCATGCTTTGATTAAAAATATATATTTTTTTAAAAATAATATTTATTAAAATTTCATTTCTCTTATAATATTATATTAAATTAGCAATCATTACATATGTTTAAGTTATAATATTATACTAAATTAGAGAAAGAATTTGAAAAGTATATTTTAAAAATATAAAATATAAAATTATATATAAATAAATTTTATTTATATTTTAATTAGATTTAGTGTATTATTAAATATATTTTAATAATTATATATTTGAATATTAAAATATTATAAAAATAGTATAACATCAATTATTATTATTTTAAAATTTTATATGAGAAAGGGTGCATGTTACATCTTTAAGAAGAGATTTTAATGAAAGAGCTAAAAAGAAATATAAAGAATTTATTGATAAAATTGAAGGTTTTCTCCCCAATTATTCTTATCAATAATAACTTTATCATTGCTATAACAGTGTTATCTTTCAAGCGTTATAATATTAGAGGGGAGGTAGGGGAGGTAGTATGAATTGAACGATAATAAAAAGAATGCAAATAGCACCTATTTGATTTTTATGTTCCTAGATCTCGAAGAATTTTATCTTATTTTTCTTTTGTCTGTAGGAATTATCAAAGAGATGCTTATTGAACTGACTTTTCTTCTTTGTATAGTAGTTACACTTTAAGTTTCATCATGTACATGAGTTTATCATCTTCCTCATCAACAGAAGAAAATTCATTATCAGAGGAGTCATTAACACGTAATGTAAAAAATGTTTGTTCGTCTTCACTAAAGTATTTTTTAAAGAAAGACTATATGTCTTCATCTTTCTTATATGCATCATAATACAAATAATTATTTCTATATTTATACCCATTTTACATCAGTTTTTGTTACGATTTTACTACTATTTGAATCTTTAGACTTTAAACTTTTTATTTTATCGATTTTATATTTAATTCAATTTTTAAAACATTGCAATTTACTTCTTCATTTCTAAAAGATCAAAGTGTTAAGCCGTTAAATTTGAAAGAGTCAACAATCACAAGCCCGGCTAAATGTTCCTGCTTCTCTTACAACCCTCCTTTTTATTTCATGTCCTTCTCATTCCTTTATAGATAACTCAATTACGTAGCCATGTCTTGAAACTTTTGATAATTAATATTATTACATTATTTTTATATTAATAAATAATTTAAAATATAAATATTATTTAAATATCATTAATACGAGAAATATCAAAATAATAATTTTCTAATTTTCCTTTAAAATTTTGAAGTTCTGAAAATTCCATTTTCTTTATGTCGCCGGTCTGGACGTACCTCCCAGCTATCTCTATGTAGCCACACAAAGCCTCGGTTATTTCATGAAATATTTAAGAAAGTGGATTATGTTTGTTATTATGATACATCAATAATTAATGGAATATACCTGGAGAGTTGGAACTGAGAGGTTAATCTCAGCTTTGGTTAACATGTACAACCATAGCACGTAACATGGTGGAAATATTCCTTATTTCATGAGCCGCTCTGTATCATTATCCTTCTTTTTAATATTCCATAAAGCATCATCTTTAGCGTCTCCTCCTCTTCCAAGCTTTCTCTATTAATTCTGTATCCAACTTCATCAACCAGACGTGATCTTCACAAACACTAAGGTACCTCTACTTGCTGTACTTAGTTTGGTGTTAGCAAGCCATTCCACTAAGAAAGATGGAATCTTTGTTTATGGGTTAACAAGTTCTTGTCCTGTCTTGTTGGGTATGGCATGTATATTTCATTAGAGATTCTCAGACGGGGTTATGTAGAAATTCCAACATCGAGATGAAAAGGTTTTGCTTTTCTCATCTGATGAAGTTTGCTGATGCAATTATAAAGATTTAATCTTTATGCTTTGAATGCGTGGAACTGGCCACTGATAAAATTTTCAAAGATAATATTCTGATGCTTCAATTCGTGATAGGAATATATTCCTGTTTTGAACTACTTTTTACTGTTTCATCGTTCAAGCTTATCCAACCTTCTTCAGACTTATCTAAGAACCTTGTTAGGAACATAGAGAAGGGGGTAATACAAAGGTTAAATATTAACATATGATCAGATGTAGAACAGATAGGAGGATCCAGAGAATAGAAGCACAAGTATCTGTAGTTCCACAGTTAAGTGTGAGAAAAATTCAAGTTTTGTTTCGGGTTCTTGATATCCAGCTAATTTATCTAAATGTTGCAGTTGTCAGATACATTGGCCGTGTTAGGGAAATCACTTTGAACTGAAACACCCAATTGGTTGACAATTCCTTCTTATGAGATGGACCTAATTTCAACAGAATGCATAATTCTCTTTCATTTTCTGGGATGGTTGATAGAACCTGTCATTTGAGGAACAATGTGATTCTGGACTCCGTTAGTTTTGATTTATTTGTACCATTTTCTAGGCAAGATGGGGTATGTACCAATTCTAGTTGTTGAGTTGCTTAAGAATCTAGGCAAAAGTTTGTGACAGACTACAAAATCAAAACGAATCAAACTTTTGGCTTCACCTAAAGAAACTTTCTTTTTGTCATTTTATCATCTTTTCTAAACTTTTAGACATTTTCAGCTTCAGATATTGGTGGAATATATGGATTCTTGGCTCTAATTTCTTTGATGCCATGCTGATCTTGATTTTGGATTCCTCTGCTTTTCTTGGTGGTTCAACTGAGAATGTTGACCGGAATAGTATAATGAAACAGCAATGTAACTGCAATAGTACCAAGGCTTTGATTATCAGGAAAACATACCAATTATGGAGCTTTTATTTTAATTTAAAGTCTCAGTTGCTTCTCATGTCACTTCATACAGAAAAAATCCATTTTGTTTCCAATTGTTAAGGCTTAAATTGTCTATGGAACTTGAGCTAACCAATAGCAACTACAAATCTTTATACAAGCATCACTAGATTCTTTACATATAACACTTTCCTGTATGTTTCTTTTGATCAAGAAGTCTATTGAGAACAATATAAAAGAAGAGAGGGTATCGGCTTTTGTTTGCACTGATAATGGCAGGGTCTGGGTTTCAAACCAAAATTACTGACAAAAGCAGCGTTGCGATGATCTTAGCATCTCAAGGAGTTGATTTCCTTCTATCTGGTGAAGGACAGGTACTCCCTCTTAGCAACCTTTCCCTTGCATGATTTCTATAAAAATGTCACTTCTATTTGACCTTTGTTCATTTTTCTTTCTCATGCCTTGTGGTTTTGTTATCCATTATGGTATATAGTCATCATTGGAGAACTTCTATAGCAATGATCTCCCATAATATGTACATATGCATATATATTGAGTCTATGCACTTTGCAAAACTGAGCCTCAGACTCCAAAAACAATTGAAGCTAATATTTTTGAATCTGTAGGTACCCTTGTCTTCCTGTGATGGGAAGATCATTTGCCTCTTCTTCTCAGCAAACTGGTGTAGACCATGTAAAGCTTTTCTTCCCCAGCTTTTGCAACTTTATAACAGCTTATTAAGCAAAGATAAAAAGGTTGATATCATCTTCATCTCCTTTGACCGTGATGAGAATGGTTTCAAAGACCACTTCAAGTGCATGCCATGGCTTGCAGTTCCATTTGATCCAATCTTACATAAACGATTGATTGACATCTATCGCATCAACCACATTCCATCACTGATTTCACTAGGTTCAGATGGAATACCAGTGAACGAGGATCTCATTAAGCTGATTGAAGACTATGGCCCTGAAGCATTTCCTTTCACTAGGAAGAGAAGGGAGGAACTAAAGATCATGGATGAAGCAAAGCATGAAGGAGGAAACATTGAAAAACTTTTGACGCACGAAGAACGAAATTATCTAGTAGATAGAGATGCTAAGAAGGTATCTTGTTAACTTTACCTCTGTTGTAATTTAGAATCATGGTGAAAATTTGACGTTTTAATCTCTCAACTTCTGCAGATATTAGTATCACAACTCATTGGTAAGACCATTGGTCTTTACTTTGGCGCATACTGGTGCCCTCCTAGTCGTGCCTTCACTGGCCAACTCATAGAAGCTTACAATGAGCTAATAACAACTACTAATCACTGCTTTGAGCTTATTTTGGTTTCTACTGATCGGGACCTTAAAGAATTTGTCATCAACCTAGGTAGCATGCCATGGCTTGCAATCCCATATGAGGACAGGACACGCCAAGACCTCTGTAGGATTTTTGACATTAAAGGAATACCAGCGCTAGTCATAATTGGACAGGATGGGAAAACTGTAACCTTGGAAGGAAAGGCCATGATATCTTTGTATGGTGCTAAGGCTTTTCCATTTACAGAGCCAAGGATTGCAGAGATAAAAGCAGCTTTGAAAAAGGAAGGGGATGCATTGCCTCAGCAGGTTAAGGATGTAAAGCATGAACATGTTCTAAAGTTGGACATGGCAAAAGCATTTATATGCGATTACTGCAGAAGGCAAGGCAGATTCTGGGCCTTCACTTGTGAAGTTTGTGATTATGACCTTCATCCAACATGTATAGAAGAGAAATCTCAATAATGCTTAAAGGGCAGCAATTATGTCAATTAGATACTCTATCTACATTCAGTACTATGTAGATTTTCAAAGTGTACCAATATATAGTAATGGAAGACTCGTTTGTCAATAGTAAGCTGAGAATTGAGAGCATTAGTTTATGGTTTTTCTTGTCAACCTATCTATTTATTAGTTGTGGTTTGCTCATGGAAGCCGGTTTCCAAAGGAAAAGGGAAGAAAACTAAAGCATTTCAACTAGAGTTCCTTCTTGGATTATAGGGGAACTGTTTGTAGATGATTAAATAAAATTTTTAAATATAATTTCAATCCAAGTTTTCCCAGGCTTTCCAAGTGGACCTTTTTCTGAAGTGATAATGTTCATTAATTAGACATTGGCCTGACTTTAGAATTACATTAGTTTCTGGATAATTTAGAAAGACAGAAAGTAACTTATCTAACCGAAAAACTAACTAAAAATAGGCCGAAGTGGGAAGATGGGGATGGCAAAAATGCCAATTCATGTATTAGTTGGGGTTAAATGCTTGAACGACCGTAAACTATGGAGCTCTTTCTCTAAGAGAGGAAGAGTTGTTTGTGTGGAGAGATTTATGAGGGCTCACTAGTTTGAAACAATAAAATAAAGTCAGAAAAAGATACAAAACAAGCTAATTTAGAGAGATGTAACCATAGTCTTCCTTGTTTCAGATCAAAGAAAACTAAGTTGAAAAAATTGCAGAACAGAAAGGTTAGATAATACCCATGTCCTTGTCCTTGTGAGAGAGACCAGGAGATCCCGAAAACAATACCCATGTCCCATTTGCGACAACTTTTCATTCCTACCATGCATTGCTCAAGTCTATGAACATCTTCCAAATAAAAAGAGCCAACAATCTGTGAAAGTTTTGGGCTTTTTTTTTTTTCCTTTTGGAAAAGTTGAGGTGTGTATTGAAATGTGGATGCCAAGATCACAAACAGACAGAAGAGAAGGAGGAAACGGATTGGTGGCAGTGGCAATAGACAGAGATAAAAATAGCCAAAATGCCCTGAAATGGGCTACCGATCATCTTCTGCAGAAAGGCCAGACGGTCATTCTCATCCACGTTAAGCTTAAACCAGCTCTCTCTGCCTCTTCTTCCCTTGCCACACTAAGTAAGCCTCAACAATGGAAGACATCAAACACGAAATAATATACAAAATACTGAGTTTTCTGCGTGCATGGAAAACGGAACAAAATGGCTTTATCTATTACATTTTCAATTAATCATGACGCTTGTCTACTTTCTTTACAATTGGTTTCTAAAGGAAGAATCTTTATCACGCATGGATTTTTTCTTGGATCATTCTAACAGATTTTGTGATCATAAATCTCTCAACTTGTATATATATGTTTTTTTTTCCCTGTGCAGGGATGAACCAAGTTGCTGATTCTAATGGCTTAAACGCTGTAGTATGCAAGGACCCTGATTTGCAGACCAAGGAGTTGTTCCTTCCCTTCCGTTGCTTTTGCACGCGAAAAGATGTATGTGGGCATATACACAAATTTTGTTATTTTTCTATCTAACACTTCCCCTGCAACTTCCCCTTTCGTTATTGAAGAATGCACACTATCAAATACATCGTTTTCTTCCACACTCTGTCGATATTATCTGATTAAGGTGGTTATCAGGAGCTTGGACTCTAATTATCCTGAAAATTTGTGACATCAGATTCAATGCAAGGATGTTGTACTGGAAGATACAGATGTAGCAAGAGCATTAATCGAATATGTAACCCACTCAGCAATTGAGGTTTTATTACTTGGTGCCTCTGCAAAAACAGGCCTATTTAGGTATGCCAGCAAACTCAATCCGACCATTGTTAAATAATACAATGATAGAAGGTTTTATTTTGTGAAAACAAATCCTATGGTTAGTACACAACAATGACTTAATGAATGAATATTTTGTTCCTGCTCATTGTCTGATTGTACTGATCAATGAATGAAGCTATCTGAGATTACTTTAACAATGCAAAGTTTCATGTCTGAAGATTCAAGACGACGGACATCCCTGGCACAACATCGAAGGGGGCACCGGACTTTTGTACTGTATATATAATATCCAAAGGAAAGATTCAGTCCATGAGATCTGCCTCACGCCATGCACCATCTGTCTCACCACTGATTAACCAACCTCCTAATCAACAACAACCAAGCCTAAAACCAGCTCCTAAGGAAATGCATGTTCCCCAGACTCCTAATAGAGGAGGTTAGATGCTCTTTTTTCTTATCTGCATTTCTTACTTGGTTTCTATTTTCCAAGTGGCCTGTGTTAGTGACATCAGTGACTAAATGGTAAAGATGATATCTGTTCTTGCTGTAGGGCCAAGGACACCTGTTGAGGCGCCACGAAAATCAACTGATCAGACTGAATTCTTCAAGTAAGAAGTACTTCATAAGCCGATATTACTCTCTAGACTTGGGGCATATTTGTTGATAACCTTGCTTTTGGTTTTATCAAACATTTATAATAAGAAATATGCAATCTAGCACCATCAATGAGCGTTGATGACTAACTTAATGTGACTAAAAACAGATCTCCATTCACTAGAAGAGGTCCAAATGGAAGATCCTATGGTGAACTGCCTGCACCACCAGACACTGATATATCCTTTGTCAGCTCAGGGAGACCTAGTATTGACCGGATTTTCCCATCAATCTACGACAACCAAGAAACACTAGGAATAGGGTATGTTGGTGGTGGTGGTGGTGGTATTGGTGGTCGTGGCCCCAGACTATCTAACTTTTCGGACATGGACTTTGACACTAATTTTGAATCAATGATGTCTGGAAGAAGATCAGTGGACATCACCTCTCCACCAGACTTATCAATGACCAGTGATAGATTGTCATCAGCATCACAGACAATTGTAAGAATATGAAGCTGTTAGCTGGACAATATTGCAGATCTTATTGATGCTCCAACCAGGCCTAACATAAATACTCGTTGACATGCATAAAATTATTATTAACCAATCAACATATAGGAATGAGAGGTAATAACCATCTTTAGCTAAGTAGCAAGGAATAAGGTGGTGCTTATCCACTTCCATTCAAATCGTCTTGGGATTGTGGTTATGAAGAATTACATATTGGACTTAAAGTGGATTCTGCATGAACTAAGAGAAAAAATGGAATAAGAGGTAACCCTAAGAAAAAATTATAGTAGAGAATGTGTAGTTGCATCCAGTTAGACAGAACTTGGCAATGATCTTTTATATCAGTTGACTTAACCCCAAAGTAAGCGACATTTGAGTACATTCAACAATTGTATGTCTTTTATTCATATCTGTAAATTTCCTAATGCTTACAAAGTAAAGGGAAAACTAAAATGCAGGATGATGTGGAAGCTGAAATGAAGAGACTAAAACTGGAGCTCAAGCAAACCATGGAAATGTACAGCACAGCCTGCAAGGAAGCACTTACAGCAAAACAAAAGGTATGGGAAAATTGATCTGCTCTATACTTTTGAGATTTCAATCAGTTTTCTTAGATCATCTGCATTTTAGGCAAAGGAACTACAAGTATGGAAATTAGAAGAGGAGCGGAGATTGGAAGAGGCAAGACTAGCCGAGGAAACTGCAATGGCAATTGTAGAGAAGGAGAAAGCCAAGTCTAGAGCAGCCATTGAAGCAGCGGAAGCTGCTCAGAGACTTGCAGAACTGGAAGCACAAAAAAGAATCAATGCTGAAATGAAAGCATTGAAAGAAGCAGAAGAGAAGAGGAAAGCACTTGATGCTTTGGCAAGTTCAGATGTCAGGTACCGGAAGTATTCAATTGAGGATATTGAAGCTGCAACACAATATTTTTCGGACTCCCTTAAAATCGGGGAAGGGGGTTACGGACCTGTCTACAAGTGTTATCTTGACCATACTCCAGTGGCAATCAAGGCTTTGCGTCCTGATGCTCAACAGGGAAGGTCCCAATTTCAGCAAGAGGTATGAGACAGAAAATTTTCTGATATTTTTAGTCCGTATGATGACTTTCAAGGCTGAAAATGAAATGGTTGGACATTCAAAAGCTACACTATGTGGATTTGTCCCATTGTTCCTCGTTCAGTATCATGAACAAGAATTTAGAGAAGATCCAAGAAAAAAAAAAAAAGTAAATAGCTCACAAGGATCAAAATTCTAAAATATGTATACCTATCACAATTTCATCTTTTCTTATGAGTTTAGGATTAGCATATGTACTGAAGAATTCTTTAGGTCTATATCATGTGTAACCAGCTATGAACCCACATTGAACCTCCTCATACTATTACTAAGAAGCCATATATATGCATCTTGACTTCATAGTTTGGTGATTACTTTGTAGGTTGAGGTGCTGAGTTGCATTAGACACCCAAACATGGTTCTTCTTCTGGGGGCTTGTCCGGAGTATGGATGTTTAGTATATGAATACATGGCTAATGGAAGCTTGGAAGATCGTCTCTTCCAACGCGGCAATACTCCACCTCTATCTTGGCAAATGAGATTCAGAATTGCAGCTGAAATTGGAACTGGTTTGCTATTTCTTCACCAAACTAAACCAGAACCACTTGTGCACCGTGATCTAAAACCTGCAAACATCTTGCTTGACCGAAACTACGTGAGCAAGATCAGTGATGTTGGCTTGGCTAGGCTAGTTCCACCATCTGTTGCTGACAATGTGACACAATATCGTATGACATCTGCTGCTGGCACTTTCTGCTACATAGATCCAGAGTACCAACAGACAGGAATGCTTGGTATCAAGTCTGATATATACTCTTTGGGGATCATTTTTCTGCAGATACTAACAGGGAAGCCACCAATGGGATTGACTCACATTGTGGAAAGGGCCATTGAAAAGGATAAATTAGCAGCTGTGCTGGATCCAACAGTGCCTGATTGGCCAATGGAAGAAGCCAAGTGCTTTGCTAAGCTGGCACTCAAGTGTGCAGAATTAAGGCGCAAAGACAGACCAGACCTTGGCAAGGTTATCTTGCCAGAACTCAACAGACTGAGTGCTACTGCTGACGAAACTATGGTTGGTCCATTCTCAGCAGGAAGTCCAGGCCGCTCTCCTCACCAAAGCCAAGTTTCTGTGCAGCAAGTAAGTTGACAAATGCGATTGACGAAACTTTCACCAGACAAAGTTACCATAAGTTCTGGAATTTTCAAAAGCAAATTGGCACAAGTTGCACAAGAGAACCAAAAGAGAAAAGTTTTATGTAGAATTTGAGCAAGATATACTGAAAGGACACATCTTGGAAGAATGCTTATCCTTGAACTTCGACATATATGCTTCCTTTATATCCTTTTGCCCAAATGAACTTAAAACCTTGTCTGTCAACTCTTTTGCAGAGTAAGTCTACTTCGCCATATTCTCATGAAAGAACAAGAAGCTCCGCAACAATTCAATAGAAGGCCAAAGCTATAATTGATTAGCTAGGGGATCTATCACGATTACTATTTGGAATTCACGATTCTGTGAGTAGCACAGCCCATGTACAAAAAATTTTGAACTTTTGAACCTGTACAGAGAATCTAGATAAGGCCACAAGGTTATTGCCGTGTAGTTTCACTTGAAAGTTGAAATTCTGAAAGATGCCAATTTTGTCATTGCCCATCTCAGCAAATAGAGGAAGAAGAAGAGTTGAGCATGCCAAGAAAATGGATAGACAAGTTCTTAGCTTTACAATGCAGTGTTTTCAAATTTCTAGTTACATGACATGGTAGCAGACAGATTTTGGAACTCACTTTGACATCAATTATTTTCCTAAGGGTCTGAATTATTTGGGCAGTTGAACTAGATATACTAAAACTCTATCCATCGCTAGGTCAGGAGGTGCAACTTCTGGATGAAGGAAACAGTTTTGGCAATTGGCTTGCCTCCTTTCTTGAGTAACACCCTCCCGTAGGAAGTTAATATCCCATGCAAATATGCTATCAGCATTTGATTCTAACAGAGACAAAATACGTCATTTGTAATAGCTGGTGATCAACTTATAGTCATCGTGTGATAACCCATATGGTAACCTTACAAAGGTAAACAACTTTATCTCTTTGACAGAAGGCAACAGAACAAGTTAAAAGGTTTCAAAAGTGGCGGTGTAGCGCTTCTTTATGACAAATTCTCAATTTTTAATTCACAAATAAATTCTCAATTTACCAATTTTAATTCCTCAATCAATTCTCAAACTAATACAAATCCTAACTTCACAATTTCCATAATTCAATCTTATCCGTTCAATACAACTAAATCATACATTAAAAGCAATTAACTCAAATTGACAGGAAACATATTCATTAACTAAAATATCAATAAACAACATCAATAAATTCAATGATCAATCTAATAGAACTATCTATCTCCACTATATCAAAATAAAAGTCAAATAATCAAAATATAATGATAACTTATCTGAAAATCAACTCATGTGGCATCTTTTGACAAACTAACTCACCTGAAATATCTACCCAAGCTTAATTTGAAATTTAAAATTTGTAAAGATCTATCTATCTTCCTCTGAAAATTTTAGCAAGCAAAGAATGATCGGTCAACTCAATAAAGGAATTAGAATATACTTATCATGTATCACTCAAATTCGTAAATATAAAATTAACATATATATATACACGCACATTATATAAAAATATCATCCCACATTTTCAACACAAGTTCATGTCATCATATACGTAAATTTCATTTAATCGTAAGTCATTTCTAATAAGACATTCTATTTCTAATTCTCAACTCAATTCTTTCTAAATTTAAGGGTCTCACTTAACCTAATAGAATTATACCTAATGTTCAGTTGACAAACAGACCACACAAGATACTTCTTACTATTAGAAACACCTAGGTATTCCTACTACCAAAATATCGAGTCTCATCATAATAAATCATGCAGGATACCTCCCATTACCAGAAGCATCCTAAGTATTCCCACTACTAGAATACCCCGATACATATCAAATAATCAAAGTTAATCTTTTCTCAAATCATGACCATCGAGTATAATTTATCTAAGCAAGTCACTAACTAAGTTCTTTTTATATTCCTCTTAACATTCCACTAGTTCAATATATTATACCAAACCACTGTATTTCATCATCAATAATTCACACAAAAATTCGTTTGTGATATAACCAGAATCTCAATTCATATACTGAAAATCCTTCACATTTCAAAAGTTTAATAATTTTTCATACAATATATCACATGATCATATACACATTCTCACATAATCACAAATTTTACGGGATTCTCATAATTCACGTAAAAATTCACATTATTCACAAATTACACAAAATACTTATGAAAAGACATTATGTTTCCATAATTCACACAAAAATTATAATATTCATCTTTACTTAAAATTCACTATCATGACCTAAAACGGACATGTGACTGACACATGGGACTCGAGGATCAAAATTCTCAAATCATACGTAAGTTTATTACTAACAATAAAGTAAGTTCAAAACCTAAGAAAAATAAATAATACAACACATAGAAGGTCTATGCAATACATAACAAAGATACAATAATATTAGTGTGCATCAGAAGGAAAAATTATAACACTTTAAATCATATCACTGCGAACGCTAGAGTAAAAAGACAAACGAACATAAATGAAAAGCATATATAGAAGTAAGTAGGTTATAGTTGACACATCTCAGGAGTTACTACTGCGAAGCCGATGGTACCTAACCTAGCAAAAAATAGAATTGAGGGGAGTCAGATCATACCGCTCAACGTTACCCAATGTCATGCTTACATACAATAATGTACTAACACAAACATATGCAAACAGACATGTTGCATATCCAATCACATCAACTATACAAATAATCATAAGAAGGAGTATCTGTAGGGTTCTAGTCTCTAAAGGTTAATCCTTACAATACTACACCTTGAATGGCTGCAAGGAGCTTAGTATCACCAATGACCCAATCATACTCCTATGCACATATAGTCGTCCATAAGGTTCTTTGAATCCAAAAGGGGCTGCAGGGAGCCAAGCATCATTAATAGAATAGCCCTTGCTCAATGCATTTAAAATCATGATCACATTAATAATAAACATAACAAATAAGGACCCGACCAGAAGTCAAGCATTAATTAGGATCAGTCCATAACATATCTTAATATCACAAAACATGATAACTCTCAAAATCCTAACCAGTGCACATCTGATCCTAATGCATACCCATCAAGTGGCACGTTCTGCAGATCTCCCCCCCCCCTCTATATTCACAATCACAAAGCAATATGTCGATGTATTATCCATAATAACTGTTACACCCTTAACTTAAGTTATAAATCATTAAGATATATAGTTGGATTTAAAATTTTCAAAAGTCCTAAACCCATAAAGCCCAAATTATTATTAACCTAACTTAAACATTCCCCCTCCTCCTTTCATACTTTTTTTTTCAACCGCCAACCACTTTATCTTAAAGGTTTTCACTGCCATCTTCCTTCTCTAATATCCCTTTATTTTCTTTAAGCTATTAATCATCAATCTCTTCAATTGCCTTTCTTGGTGAGCCTTTATGATTTCGTCAAAATTATTCACGAGACTTCTTCTTTCATTATTATTGGGCATGGCTCTTCACATCATATTTATGCATAAGAAATTATTACTTGTTAAACTTTGAATGTCATGCAAGGTTTCATACCATTTTTACAAAGTAATAGAGTTATAAAAAAAAAGGGGGTTTTCTCATCCATGTAGCTATAGTTTTTTTTTTTTAGGGATGATATGTTTTTTTTATATGTTCAAATGATTAAAGGGTTCAACGTTGGATTTTTGGTTTCTCACATAAACTGCATTCCTTTATAATTTATACACAAACTCATTTTAATCAGTAAATTCTTAAGAAAATGGATAAAGATAAATTGCAAAGTTCTAATAATAATAATAACAACAACAACAACAATTAGTTTTTGCCTATATTAGCCTGAATAGTTTTGGTTTGATAATAAATAAAAAATGGGGGTTTAAAAAACCTATAAGGTATAATAAAACAAAATGACATCATTTGAGCTAATATGTTAAAAAAGAGGAGGCATAATATTTTGCATTATTCAATTTTGGTGAAATACTTTTAATAAAAGTTTATTTTATCTAGGTGATGGCAATAAAGTAAAGGACCACCAATTGGGACCTTATATTTGAATTCAATTATTTTGGATATCAAGTAAGTAGTTAATTAGAATGTATTCATTTTTGTCTAATCTTATGATTTATACAATTGATTATGAATTTTATGATATATATGATATGTCTTTTGTGATATTATAAATACATACATTGGCATATTAGGATATTATACGATCATTATAAATATTGAATAATTCAAGTTAAAATGTTTATTGTTTCGTAGAAGGTGTTGAAATATTGTTATTTGTTGTTATATGTTTATGCTTTGCAATTACGTGAATTGCAAG
>JAOXYD010000003.1:19362781-19394705 GCA_028565735.1 Pinacopodium congolense | reverse complement strand
TATATTCATTCAACATGGTTCTAGCCATTTCTTGCAAAGTCCTATTCTTTCTCTCAACAACTCCATTTTGTTGAGGTATTCTAGGTGTTGAAAAATTATTAAAAAATGCCATGCTCTTCATAATATGCATCAAACAATTCATTTTCAAATTCTCTACCATGATAACTTCTAATTGAATAAATCATGTAGAGGTTAGGGGCTAATAACGGGGCCGGGTAAAACAAATATGGATTGCAGGTCAAGGAAATCAATCGGGTTGGATTTGAAATTTAATGAATCTTTTTCCGGTTAATTGGACAGGTATCAGTTTTGTTAAGATAAAATTAAATGGATTTAATGTTTTTCCTCCAGTTGATTTATTTGTCAAACATTCATCATTTAATTGAAAATTTTAAAAAGTTACTCTCTTAACTGAAAAAATATAGAAAGATTAGTCACTTGTATAACTATCATCCCTTTTTAAAATTGTCCCAAACCTATCTACTATTCTTATTTGTTCTTTGTATTAAGGTATGCTAAGATATGTTAAGAACTATATACATACATACATATATATATATAGGACTCGACTAAGAGGTAACAAGGTCCATAGAACCACGTAAGTTCCACACTTTTCTAAAACTCTATCATTCAAAATTGCCTTTCTTCACTCATTAAATTACAAAATTAAACTATAAATTCTAAACCTCAAAATCATCAATCCTAAAACTTTGAAATTATAAATTCTAAAAGCTCTAAAATCATAAACCCTAAACTCTATTACCCTAAATCTAACATTTTAAAATCCTAAATTATATAAACTTTAAAACAATGTAATATTAATTTTCAAATCATGTAATAGTAGATCTATATAGCTCAAAATCTCTATTACCTAGGGCTTACTAGCTTTTTTCATATATATATATATATGAATGCCTCACATAACAATGCAGCAGATATCTGACAATAAAATTCTCCATATTTTGTTATCTATTGTATTCCATTTGCTAACCAGAATTGTCCTTATTCTGCATTGCATATAATCTGTTGAATAAAACAGCACCCTTTAAGATAAGCTTTTGAACCACACAGCACCTTTGAGGTATTCGATAGAAGCGCTACTAAGCAAGTGAGATAGAATCACTTGCACAGGGCATTAAAGCAGATTCCTCAAAACATCCGGAGACTCAATATTATGCTCACCAGTTCAAAGTAGGAAAATAGATATCATTGCATCAAAGAGAACATTATACGTACTCTATCTACACATCCGTATACTCGTAGAAGAAAAGAAGAGAAGCCTACGCTTCATAGGTGAGAGAAGGGATAAAGGGATTGAGAAAAGAACCTTAAAATATATGATTTTCTTAGGGGAGGGGTACGTAAAAGATCTGTCCTCCACTTTAAAGCTATAAATTGTCGTAGTACAATGCATTAAACTCACAAAGAAGCAAAATTTCCTTCCAATTTCCATTTCCTGAAGTTAATTTAGGATATTATTATTCCTGAAAATTTTCTAACAAGAAACAGCATGTAGATAAATTTTTAGTCAATGTGCACCACCACCTGAAGCAAATCACCAATCCTTTACTACCTCAAATTAGAATTAGAGAGCGAAGTTGAAGCATACATCATTTATGTTTACTAGACAGTAAAAATGGTAATAACAAAATGTAAAGATTAGAAGGCATGGAACTCTTGATGAGAGACATAATACAGCATACACCAAAAACAGAAGTTGAACTCACAACTCGAGGAATGGCGGGAATAAATAGCAGAAAACAAACTAAAAAAGAAAGAAGAAAAGAAGGTAACAAGTCCCAGCACAAGGAAAGTTGCCAGGGAATCCAGAAGAAAACAAAATTATGTTGAGGCCCTTCCATCAACGGTAATACATGAGATGGTGACCTGAAGAAGTATTTGGATATCCTTCGTAAAGTGTTTGGGAACCACCTGAGCTCAATCCCATGGAACCATGTTGTCCAGTCAGCTGTGCAAGAGCTTGGCCAGAAAGGCCAGATGCAGCAGCCTGGCTTAATGCAAGTTGCCGTTGATAAGCCAATAAATCAGCCGCAGAGTAGCCCTGGTTCATGCCAGAAGACTGCAGGATCTGATATGGTTGAGCTGGTGGCGGTAATGGATTTGAAGCTGTTCCCAGAGGAGTTGGCTTGCTACCCCATGAGCACTATATAAAATACATGAAGATATGGGAAAATGTTGGCAAGACATTGGTTTGCATAATAGGGAGTAACGTATAAAAAAAACATATGATTTATGTTAGCAGGGAGAATGAAATGTTTCTCATGCAAGATCAAACATTAGAAGCATGGCATCAAAATCCAATAGCAACACTATAATGGTAAAAAGATTGTGCATGAAAATCTGATTATTCCCATTATTAGGAGCATCTGAACTCGAATGTTACGAGAAAAAAGTGTCTGACCTTCATGGGCTTTCCATGAACTATTTTCCCATTGGCCATCTGAATTGCGGAGGCTGCTTCTTCATGGCTATTGTATCTAACAAATCCAAAACCCTTATCTCTCTGGATGCGGACCTCCTCAATTACTCCAGCCCCAAGCGCATGAAAGAGACAGTGAAGTTCAGCTTGAGTTACCTAATAGGAAAACCAAATTGTCAAGGAAAAGAACATATTTGGCATGGTCTCTCACTAGAATGATCAAATATATATCAAAATGTGGAAGGAAGTATAAGGAAGCAGGCAACAAAAAGCTTGCATTAATTATGGAAAAATAGAAAAAAATTTGGATAAATAAAGTGGAGCAGACAATAAGAAAGTTATTATTAAATCGAGCAGGAATATGCTTAATATCGCAGCACTCATGTTTTCTATTCAGGGTGATCACAGTAACATTCTATCCAAATGCTATATAAACGGTAATATACAAGTATAACTTTGACTTCCAAAACAACCAAACCGTCATTACTGGCACTGAAAATATTGGTCATATTCGAGATAGTACCTCCTTATCTAGGATTATTCACAACAAATAGCCAGTTAAGTATTATCTGACACCCCAACAAACTGCAACAACATTTGTAGTCTTATCATTAAAGATTTACCTCGAGACGAGAATGCAATCAAAAAACTTAAGCAATATAGAAATTAATGTTACAGTCATAGTCGATGCATACAAATTCCATCTTTCCATTACCTCATGGGAAAGATTGCCAACATAGACAGTGGTGTATGCAGGGTTGTTTTCAGGAGCATCCTCGTTAGCATTTTCCTGACCTCCTTCTGCACAACAAAATATCCATCAACATCAATAACAATGCCCAGCTCATGCAAAGATATACGAGCCTCAGAGAATAGATTAGGCAACGATTTAACACACTTGAAGCCTGAAATAAGTAAAAGGACTGAAATCTAATATTGGATTGTAACAGCTTTGATCTCACAAACTCCATCAGACGAAGGAATGAATACCCAGGAAATCCATGCACACACGCATATTTACATAAACACACTTCATAAACATATATACATATACATATGTATATATGCATAAATTCAGGAAATTGGTTTTAAGTTGAACTCCAATTACCTTACTCAGATGAATCAAAAGCCCATGTACAAAATTAAACTCCCGTTACTCAACAGACTAAAGATATTACAAAATCAATCATCATGCTTCCTATTAGATTAATCTGGTTTGAACTCTGAACTCCAATACACACAGCTCCTAATTGAATCAGAAAATGCAACCATCAGGTAACTAGGTCACCATACTTGAAAAGGGTACCCTGTTTGTATACTGAGGCCTACAACACTCAAATCAATCTCTTCAATCATTGTGGAAGTATATGCCCGGACCCAGTTCAGCATAGATATACACACAAGATACCAATGCCCCACTCCACCAAGGATTTTGAATTATGGTCCAAAATAAAGATTCATCCTACCTGAAGATCCACTAGTGAGTACAACTGCAATTTGGTTGTCACTACTTAGCTTGTCTTCATTTGATCCTGAACCTTTAGTTGCCCAGTTGCATCTTATTTGCCTGTTCCCAAGCCATTTACCTATAATTGGGTTTTTTAATACAGATCAAACATTTTACAAAGAGAATTCATATAAATGGAACCAATCACTAGACAATAGAAGCTTTCAAAGTCTAACCAGTCAGGTCATTAATAGCACTCTGTGCTTCCTGCAACAAAAAATTTCAATGAAGTACTTAATCAGTTCATGTAAAGAAATATCAAAAGAATAAGATGAAGCTTGAGGGCATCTTTGGTTTTAAGCACCTAACTGTGCATGAAGTCCTATTTGCTCAATCTAAATACAAAATTCTGTACAAAGAATGGATCCAAAACATAACCAGCTCTTATTCCATTTCCTAAAACGTAGATTGTCAATTATCAGGTATTACATGGCTGAAGAAGGGAAAAAAAAAAGACAATGTCTAAAAAGACCTGTTGATTGCGGAAAGAAACAAAGCCATATCCTTTTGAGCGACCAGTTTTGTGATCCCACATGACCCTTGCATCTCTGAGAATGATGAAGCACAAGAAAAGATTGGGAATTTTAAGAAGGAAAAAAGGAAAAACAAAAAACAAAAAAGAAAAGAATGGAGAAAAGACAGACAAGCTTCCGGGGAACTAGACAACAAACAAGAAGGATTCAAAATACCAAAAGAGGGAGCATAACATATAAGGAACACAAAACGAGCACTCCACTTTCAAATATATTTTGGTCTTCCAAATACAATCAAACAAACATCATTCCTATCCGCTATATGCATTGCAAAATTATTTCCATTTCTAGGTATGACACAGACTCCACAAGATGCAGTTCGATTCTTAACACAGCAAAAGGAGGTGCACGTGCAGAGGAACTTACGAGCAACTAGGATACACAGAGAAACAGGCAAATAAAGTCGCATCTGTGACCTCTGGACTCAAATCACCAACAAATATATGGAAATGCCCTAAAAGGAAAAGAAAATTAAGTCGTACAACAGTTAAAAAAATACGAAAGAAGGTATCATATTAGAAGTACAAAATCATACAAAACAAAATCAAATAAAAAGAGCAAAAAAAGAACTAAAAGCAACCTGATGTATCTTCCCTTTGGTTGTTGGCATATGCCCAATTCACCTTAAGTGCCTGACCATAACTGGAAAGTATGTCCATAGAGAATTAATGGAAGGAAATCCAAATACTACTAAACACCTAGACAACTGACACACATGTACACACAGTAATATTTGAAACTCAGTTAATTGTGTTATTGAAAAAACAGACAAATAGGTACCAGGTTTATCCCATAAGTTGGAATATCAAATTTGCAACACTGGATTCAAGTGACTAGACTCAGCCATGAGCAGCTATTGCACAAAATAAAAATAAAAAAAGGTAGAATGAAACTTGAAAGAATAAGACAGGTAGTGATATAAGTTTCCTTCTCCAAAGTTTTGCACCTCACGAAAGTCAATTATACTAAATATGGCCCTAGAATAACTAAGACCTTGTTTAGTTAGGTTTTTGTTTTTTATTTTCGTTTCTTGTTTTATTAAACACAGAAATCGAAAAAAAATAACACACTAATGCAGCATAAAAACCGAAAAAAATACCCAAAAACCAATACAAAACCACAAAAACCACAACTAACAACCCAACTAAACATGCCCTAAGTTTAATCCAAAGTGGTCTAAGCACTCACAGTTGTCGGCCATGCAATGTCATTATTGCTAGAGCTGCTGATGACCGATCATGGTAGTCCACAAAACCATATGAGGACTGCAATTATATAGAACAAAGCAATCATCAAACAAGTGAATAATAGTAAATAGATTGGTATGGATAAGATGAATATTAGCAACTGCATAAGTTAAGTTTCTGTCTTGATCTGCACATGTTTTGAAAAGCAGGATGGTTGAGCAAGGATTTCAGGTCTAATTGGAAAATTGCAGTTTCAAGACATCAATATCATAAATAAGTGATACTTCAGAAAAGCTGATTCCTCATTGAATAGAGAATAGAATGTCATTAGTTTCAAATTGAGTCCCCAAAAAAAACTCTTAGTGAAAAGAAATTAAGAAATAAGAACTTGAGATTAAAGCCCACCATAAGGGAACAGAAACATAAATCAAAGCTTGAAAAAAGCTTCCAAATTTAACTTCTTTTCTTAACCAAAACCTATTTATTAATACAAAATGACGTCCAGAAGAAAAATAAGCACTTTCCATCAAAGAGAGAAGGCAAGAGAGTCACATTGAAGAAACATCATATTGCATGAAAAAGAATTTCCAATTTGGTAGTACAAATTGTCTCTATGACAGATCATTGTCAAATCATACGTCATAACCAATCTTAATCTTGCTGTCCTCCACAAGGTCTTTTATTAGAACTAATAATATGATTAACAAGAAGTTAAAACAACATTTCCCTCAAGGGCTAAATAACACATCAGTCACGATACAACAACATTGGAAACAGACAGAAGTCCAACAAAACAGCATTTAGTCATGAAAACAAATAAAGAAAAACTGAAAGATATAGGAGAGCGGCACTGCAGTAGTATCCTAATCAAACCTTATCCTTTCTGATCAACTTGCATCCTGCCACAAGACCAGCAGTCTGGAAAACTTCAGCAAGGAGTTTCTCAGTGACATTTACATGAATATTCCCTACATAGCTAAAATTTGTCAAGTTATTAGACCATAAGTGTGCGAAATAACAAATCCAAACATATATGAGAAAAAGGAGGCATGCAACACTAATTGGACTTTTTCAACTTCATCAAAAGCCAAACTTCCTTCACAAAGCATCAGCAGGAAGAAAACTATGTTGTACAAACATATCCAAAGTACAAACATGAATAAGAACTCCAAGAAAAAAAATCAAAGATAATGAAACAAATTAAATTGTTCTTACACACTACGGCATGTAGCCGAATCAAAACCAGGAGGCAGATTTCCACTAGGAATCGGCTCCATCTGCAGAAAATAGAATCAGAACATGAACAAAATAAAAATTAATATTTAAGATACCCCAAAAAATGAAAACATCAGTTAAGAAGAATTTTCAATGAGAACAGCAAAAGACAATTGCAATGCAGCCATCAAAAAGCAGTAACAAACATAGTGCATCTTTTGAATTAGAAATCCTTCACATTCTTCCTCATCTCCATTTTCATTCTTTGCACTTACTGCTCTTCTTTTGTTTATAATTTTCCATTTCTTCTAGTTTTCAACATCCAAAAGTACTTAAGGATTTAATACAGTTAGATGCTGGGCATTAACTTCCAATCAATTAAATGCACAATAAATTGAAATAACTTTTTCAGAAAGAAAAAATCTAAACTTCGTCCAAAACCAAAGAATTACAACAAAAAGTAATGAAAAAAGAAAAAAATTAAGGGAAGGAAAAGGAGAAAGTGAAAATAAAATAAGAAAATCACTTGAGACATGGCAGCAGCAATGACGCCAGGATGGTACATCTGCTGCTGCTGCTGTTGTTGTAGCAATGCTTGTTGCATCAGTAGAGCTTGCTGTTGCTGTTGCTGTTGTCTCATTCTCTGCTGCATTTCCAATAATCTTTTCTTTTTCTATTTATTGCTTTATTCCTATATTATGAATAAACTTTATCACCTGATTTCCCTGTTAGATTTTGGAATGATTTAGAACCCCCACACACACCCAAAACAAAACAAAAAAAACAAACAAAAACAACAAAGAAACAAACAATCGTTGCATTGAGGAGAACAACGCAAAAACCGGAAGTAAAAATTAGATCACAACTCATTTTTTCCCTTTTCGATTAGCATTATTCCCAATAAATCACAGACACATACAACACGTTTCTCTTTCGATTTCTTCTAAGAAGGAAAGAGTAAAACGAATCTCATAAACGCCGACGATTTTTTCCGAAGAATCAAAACTCTTCACAACAACAATAAAAGTAAAACAAGAAGGATCAAAAGAAACAGAATCAAGAGCACCCGAGTTACCGCAGGATTAGAATTGTTGAGTTCGTTCACTGAGACTCCTCTCTGTATCAATTGCTCTCTCCCTCTCTCCCCCTCTCTTCCTCTAGTCTCCGCGTACGTGGATTGTGAAGATTTGTTTTACCTTTTTAATTTTATTTTTCTTTACACTTTTCAGTGGAAAATTTGTAAATGGACTGGATCGTGTTCATTTCCTCTCCCAGAGCCCAACAAGTTCAAGGCCTGCTTTCTCATTAAATAAAAATTATACGCGTAAATATTTATTTTATATATTTTTCCTTCGTTGAATTTAGACATCACAATCTTTTTACTTGAAATAATCTTCCAAGATTTAACACACAAAAAAGAGATCATTTTTAATCTAATTTGTAACAAAAAGAAGAGATCATTTGTACTAGAATTAAATAAGGATTTACAGAATAATTAATTATTCACATCCTTGGAATTAAATGTCAAGAACCTACAACCAAAAATTTTTGGCCAATAATAGTGTCCTCTTTCACAAATTCTAACAATTGCAAGACCCCACAACAAAAAAATTTTGGCCAATAATAGTGCCCTCTTTCACAAATTTCAACAAATGCAAGACCTTACAACAAAAAATATTTCGCTAATAATATTGTCCTCTATCTCTCATCATGTAACTATACCCCTTTTGTGAGAACTTGAAAAGAATCACTTCAAGTGCATGTTTTTGCCTTCCAAAATGAATTGTGTCAAAGCAGAAGTCATTGGAAAACCACTGCATCTCCCTCCCTACACTGCGGCCTCCATGGCTTCTTCAACCTTCACTTCTCTCTTCGGTCGGCCGCTTTGCCGCACATTTTTACTGGATAAAAGTTCCAATGCCTTCTCCATGGTTACGTCATCTGGCTTCATATTCTGCAAAATTCATTCATTTTTAGTACTAGAAGCTGCATTTAAACATAACTGAAGAAAATGGCTAAACAAAAGGAGGTACCTTAGGAACTGAAGCGATTGTGCGTCTATGTCTAATGGAAAATCCAACCCTGGCTAGTTTTATAATCACAGGATGGCCATCCTCTGGATGGTTACCCTAAGAGCACACCCAAGAACATGTTTAATCCAATAGAAACAAATTACAGAATGTAAAACAAAATTAAGTATATAGAGATTGACAAATATACCAATGTAATAGGATAACGTAACAGCTCAATGGCATCTTTGACTGTAACAGTATCCACAGCTTTGATCTGTAAATAACATTTTTATCCACTTTTAGTGCATTGCTGCTCGTGAAGAGAATTAAAATAATATTAAGAGGAGATTTTGGTGGATTTAATGCTTTATTAACCAAAAGAGAGAGGAATGAGAGACTTAACATACATGGGAAACAGAGGCTCTTTTAGGTGTGTAACCCTTCCTGTCTTCACCAAGCTGTACGTAGAATCCATAAGGGCCACTCTTCAAAAGAATCTGAAATGGAAGAAGAAAGGTTTCATGTCTTTTAGTGCCAACACAACTTGTCACTAAATAAACAAGGACTTAGCAGTTCAAAGGCTAAATCAGACAAAAAGGATGTAAAATGAGGGGAACCTTCTCATTAGAATCCGGATGAAGACCTAGTATTTTTGGTTCCTCCATTGATTTTTTGCCTTGGGGAATTTCTTCTTCTTCCTCATCACCGTATAATGACTTAGCAATGTACCTACAGTTTGAATAATCAGATACAAAAATAACATTCCACAAGGCAAATTTTCTACAGGCCAATAAATTATTCTATAGGAAATAGTGGTCATAAAAGTGGAAAAAATTGAAAGTCATAAATTATTCCACTACTCGTAACTTTAGTAGTGGAATAAAAATAAGAAAACAACAAGCTAAATATAAGGCATAAAGAAGAAATATATCAGTGTTCGAACTCACTTGCACTTTGGATGTTGATCACAGCCTATAAAATAGCCTGCACCATACCTGCTTACTTTGAAGATCAAGGTGCCCTCCATACAACTGAGAAAAAAAATCAAATCAAGACTCACGAACAGAAAAAAAAAGTAATAGACAGAATTTGTTGTCACACGAACTTGAACAGGTGCGTAGAATCCCACAACACAATAATTAGAATATGGCACATGGTACAAAATCAGCTCATGGTTGACAGTGAAGTCGTGATTTATGGGGTAAGAATGTCAAACCTACAACTACATGGAATGTTGGTGTATACATATTATATATATATGTGTGTGTGTTTGTGTGTGTGTGTGTGCTACCTTGGGCATGTTCTCTTCTGATCAGGTAGTGAACCAAACAAAAAATCTCCAAATGTCTTCTCCAGCATCTTCTCCACCTAAAAAGAAAATTTAAAAGACAAAGATTGAAAATAACTACTATTAAGGGAATATAATAAACCAGAGAACAAGCACTTTAAGAGAATAATGTATTCTAATTCCTTCTACAATTTTTACCTGCAGTTAGAGTTGGTTTTCCATGAAAAGGTGAAAACAATAAAGGTATCAGCCATGACAAGCGAAAGAGTTTGAGAATTACATAATTAGAAACCGGTGACAGAAGGCATATTCTATCAACTTGAGAAGTGCAAAGCTAACCTTTCCTTTTTCTCCAATACATAAGTGAACAACTTTGAAATTAATGACATGTAGCTTAGCTTTTCGTCTCCGTGAGTAATGGACTATTTTTCAATCTATGCTTTTTAAAATGTCTTTAAGTAAAATTTTTTTGGGATAACATTGTGGAAAACTTCAAGATGGAAAGGAAGTTACCTGATGGATATGGATGCTTTCAGCATGTTTACAATGTGAACTGAATCTTTCCCAGTAATCTCTTAGAAGGCCTTTCCATTCAGTTAAGCCAGCAGAAACATTATCTAGCTGCAGGAAGATACACAAAGAGGAATGCTATAACTATCAGAAAACAAAAGGAGAGATAAAGAAACAACAAAGAGAAAAAGAGAGCTGAGAACAAAGAAACAAATAAAACATATGAGACAGATAAAAAATTAATAAAGCAGTTGAAAGGGAGGAAACAATGGAAATTATCTTCTTTCTCGACTTCATTCTCGATTGATCAAACAGAACTGCCATCTTCGATGGAAGTATAAAGCTCTAAAAAAGAAAAGCAGAATGTCCAAATGCAAATTCATAAAATCACCTCAGTCTCCATATCTGCAGTAAAACTGTACTCTGTGACCTCTGTAAAATATTGAGAGAGAAAGGCTGAGACCTATTCAACCAAAAAGATGCAATTAAAAGAGGTTGCTTAGAAGTATCAATAGTCAAACCAGATAAAAATAATTCATTCCTTTTTTTTATCTTTTCTGTATTCTTTTTCTGTTTCTTTTCATTTTTAGGTGATGGGATGTTTGAAGGCAAAAGAAGTGATATAAAAAGAACAATTTTTAAGTAACGCATGATTGTTAGTTCACAAAATTAACCAGGATAAACTTGAAGAAGTAATTTCTTTAATGAATCACTAGTACAATGTACTTTTTTCACTGAATGAAACCATCAGCATCCACGTCAAATTATTCAAACTTTAGAGGTTTTCTTTGCTAGACAAATTTATGTCAGGCTATAAAAATCCTTGAAGTCATATTGAATAGAAATGATGTCTTTGTGATGGCTAGGACTGCAACCAGTACCGGTTAATTTGAAAGATTCACACGTTCTAGCATCACATTCCCGATAAAAAATACTTGGTGACCATCATGAAATTGTGTAAGTACATCCAACTGTTTTATTAAGTTAATACTCTTGAAATGTAGTAATTGTAAATTGATCTACTCAAGAAATAAAGGGAGGCAGTTGTAGAGTTAACCCAAATTAATTTAATTTAGATCTCTCCTCAGGGGCTACTAGAAATGCAGATTAACGGAAATTTAAATTGTAGCATGTAACATACCATTCGACCTCGAAATTCCGGATACAGTACACGGTTCTTTACTGTGACGTAGTTTCTATCCTGAGACAAGAAAACAAAAAAGAATAGAAATCAAAATTAAAATGCAAGAACATTGTACAAATGAAAAACATTTCATGACTTACACAAAGATCTTGTTAACAAGGCAAGCGTATCATAAGGAAAAGGACGAAATTCAGCTGCATCAATTACCTGCAGAACTTTCAAAGTGCTCGCATAAGTTGAAGGTCTTCCAATCCCAAGTTCTTCCAGCTTCTTAACCTGTTACATACGTCAGTTGAAAAGGAAAGATGAAATCATATTTGCTAACATATTAGTGGAAATGAACACCATCCAGACACAATGGCAGTTAAGTACCAATGATCCCTCGGAGTAGCGTGAAGAAGGCTGAGTAAAGTGCTGCATGCGTTCCACATGACTAAGATGTAGTGCATCCCCTGACTACAAACAGGAAAAGTTAGACAAGCTACACTACGATGCACACCCATCAAAGAAGCCAAGATAGTTCCACAAAAGCAGAAGCTATTTCAAAACTAAGAGGAAGAAGAATATGCTAGACATAAGCAAAACGAAGTGGTAGCATTCTGTAATAAATCCTAGGAAACCATCTAATCTTCAGAATCGCAAAACAATGTGTTAATCATTTATTTTGTCACATGTAAGAAATAACCACCATAGTTGAGAGTACTACCTTTAGAATATTGAGAATTTCAAAAGATCTCTGACGTTCATAGGATTCATTCTCCTTGGTTCTTATTGCCACAGCTTCAGTGTCCTGAAAGAACAGATGATCATGCAACATATACAAAATAAAATCCATCTTCATGATATCAACATGTGTTTGAAAGTATCAATTATGCACAACCATTTTAAGTGGATTATCATCATACCTCATAAGCTGCCTGGTATCCAAGAAAATCAATTTTTGAGGATGTAGATCTGAAAACAATCAACTTCCCGGGATCTCCAATGTCAACTTGCACCTAGTTGGATCAGAAGATTGTCAAATAAAGCATAGATGACTGGGAGTGCAACACATAAACTACCAAGATAATGGAAGAATGGACAAGGTCTAGAAGAACAGTTTTCCTGGCTAAATCCATGTTTGATTTGTAAGATTATATACACATGCTTCAAATGATTAGCCATAAGATAAAAGAATGAAGAAGTTGAAAGACAGAATAAAATGAATGAACGTGATTGAGAACAACTGGCAGCTCATCAAGCATAATTGGTACCAATGATGCAGACTCTTGGCACAGTATACAAGCATGGTACCAGATTTTCCACAGAATGTCACAATCCAAACAGAATAACATGGATGACTTAAACGGAATAGCACAACAAATAACTAGTTAAATATAGAAGATGACGAGCATATAACAATTTATTCTGCTTGAAAAATGCTCGCTGAAGCAGCAGTGATACACAAAGAAATTATCTGCATAAGAGCTTGAATCAGATAAACGGAGAGAAGTTCTTCATTTACTATTATCATGATTGTTTATATCCCAACCTGTTCAATCGTAACAGGTTCCATTTGGCATGCCACTGTTCGAGACCAGATAAGAGTGTATAACTTCAAGGCATCTTCATCAAGTACTTTAGCCAGCATTGCTACAAGTAGAAAGGTCCAATGGTTATTGGACTTTACAAGGCCATCTACAAGTTTATATGAAATAAATATATATAATGTCTTTCAGTATCAGCAACTTACATGGTAATACATGAATATTAGTAGGTCTAATTGCCTCATGGGCCTCCTGAGCATTTTTCACTTTTTTAAAATACTTCCGGACAGTCCCTGATGTGAATTCTGAGCCATATCTGCACAAAAGTAATTTGCATAAGCAATCAGAAAGACTATATACCATATAAACACGACCATAAGAAAGTAGGGGAACCATGTAATGAACTAGTCACATTCACCGATTCAGATCTCTTTGGCTAGCCCCCCCAGACCAAATGCTCAAGTTTAAGCTACTATAAAACAAGTCAGCTTGAGCCTTTTAAGTAGAACTTAGGTCTCACATTAAACAGACAGAAAGATAGGGATAAATCATGGTAAAGATGGAAGAAAACAAGGGTTCATGTAGAACTAAGAGAGAAGGACAAGGAAACTTGAATTTCATTAAATCATGAGAAGCACCTTTCAATGACCAAAGAGCGTAAATCTTTAACAGCTTCGTCAGAAATCTGTAAGGGAGACCCAAACAAAGAAAGGTAAAGAGTCACCAGAAATCCATTGAGAAATCCACGTTAACATATAAGAAATCTTGAAGCATGTGTCTACTCTTTATTGAAACCATAAAGAACTAAGAAGTTGATGGTAATCGCACTAGAGTAACAGAGTGATAGTGATTAGCAAGCTTCTAGTGAAGGCTTTAGGCTCATATTACATGAACAACTTCATTTTGACAATTAATTACATTATTATTGCATGATCATTATGAGGCATTAGAAACAAACATTGGCTAATCTCAACAATTGGCTCACAAAATAAAAATCTCAATTGCATAAATGACATCCATGAAAGAAGAAAAATTATCATTTAGTCCAATCTGTTCCACTAATTTTTACATTTTAGACAACATTCCAAATAAACATCAACACAGACCAAAGCTGTCCTCTATTTAAAAAAAGGAAAAAAGATATTACAATCAAAGTGGTACAGAGAATTAATGCAGAGAGTCGATTGTTTAGACTGAAGTTTAGGACTTAGACACATGCTTTCTACTATCTTCCACAATTCTATCAGAAAGAGGCACACGATTGTGACCACCAGCAAATTGAAGAAATTGTTTTTTCAATATAGTTCAAAGTGCAAGATAACATACAATAAGTATTAGACCAACAGTAAAGGAAGATGGATCCAACTACAATTACGTCACAAATAACTGGACAAACTGAAGGTAAGACCAAAGGAGAAATGAACATAAAAGTTTGTCCAGCCCCATAGCAGCTTGTTGTCTATAAGAACATCAAGGGACAGGATAATACAGGGGACGTTAATTCACCTGAAGTGATACTCACATGTAGTCCATCAGTTCTGTGATATGTTATCAGGCCAGTTGCTTTCCCATCTGATAATTCAACCCCTTCATAGAGTTTTTGTGCAAGCTGTATCCATAACATTAATTCATTAACAGATGAAGTTGATGACAATTTCAACAAACACGGACAAATAAACATATGGTTTCAAATCTACCCAACAGTCAAGTTGCTGGTAGAATGGAAAAACAGAAATAGTTTTTCCTACGCATTGGGTGGAGAATATCACCTCCAGAACTGTGACCAAAGACAGAGTAATAGTTCACCATTTAAACACCAGTTAGAAGTAGCATAACTCACTGGTGACACACGAATACATGGACATTGGAGATTGATGTACAGGATTGAGCAAGATCAGAAACCAGAAATTCTAAGCAATGATCATTTGTCCCCTAGAGTTTCTCAGTAGGTAAAAAAGCAATAGTGTGGAAAGATAACTAAGTGATGCACAGCATGGCTCCCAAATTGTAAGATTTCAATAAACAGCACAAAGGAGCATTTGCAATCAAGCAGAACCACTCAAAGTTTAAAATCCAGTAACAAAAGGTGCCAGAAATAGTCTCCAGGCTATTAACAATTTATTCTGAAAGAAAGGAGTCTTTTCATTGCCAAAACATGACATGCAGTCCCCTTCATCAACACAAGTCCCATGATTACCAAAATTTCAACCCTGCTAATCCTAATAGCAACACTAGGAATTACATTATATTGATGATGGCACAAGTTATCAAAATATATATATACATATCACTTGGTTATCTGGAAAATATTCGTATATTTCTCATACACCGAGGTTTCCATGGCCACATTCATATATAAAGCCTATAGGATACATCTCAGTCCCATCTTCGTTAAAGAACAAAGCATCAGAGCTAAAAATTACCAACAACTTTGAAGATATAGTGAGTAGTTGAAGAGATAAAAGTTATCAAACCTTCATTGTGCAGGTTGAGCTAAAATGTAATTTGTTTGCTGCATCCTGCTGTAGTGTTGATGTTATATATGGAGTTGGAGGATTTTTCCTTATTTTGCTTTTCTTAGCCCCAACAACTTCGAAGTTTGCAGCATCGATCTTCTCTTCAATATCCTTTGCCATTTCATGAGAGTTAATCGAAAGCTGACTTAACTTTTTAGAATCAAAATGAGTCAAGTGTGCATTCACTACTTGACCCCCTTCCTTTTTTTCCAACTGCGCTTCAATAGTCCAGTACTCCTGTGGTTTAAATTCATCAATTTCCATTTCTCTGTCACATATAAGAGATAGTGCAGCAGATTGGACACGCCCAGCTGACTGGCAACCCGGTAATTTCCTCCATAACAATGGAGAAATATTAAATCCAATCAAATAATCAAGAGCTCGGCGTGCAAGGTAAGCATGAACCAAGTTTACATCAATTTCTCTTGGAGTTTGTAGAGCACTTTTGATGGACATTTCAGTAATTTCATGAAAGACAACCCTTGCTACAGTAACATCTTGACATAAGGCATCCTGTTGTCTCAACATCTCAATAATATGCCAAGCTATGGCCTCTCCTTCACGATCAGGATCTGATGCCAGGATAAGATTTTCTGCTCTGGAAAACAAAGTGAAAAAATGTTAATATGGCTAAATATTGCAGCTAGAGCAAAGAACAAGCAATATAAGAGAAGAATTTGTATAGCCTTGCAACAGCACATAAAATCTTGGTGACATAGATATACACAGACATGAATTATCAGTTCATCACGCTACATAGCCTCATTATTGTTCAAGTTGATTGATGGATCCAAATGCAAAGGACAGAGAGCAAACCCGCTTAATGCAACCTTCATGCTCTTAAGATGAGTCCAAGCAGCGGAAGGAACTTCCCAGACCATGCTAAAGTCATCGTTAGGCCGTACAGATCCAGACCTGGCAGCTAAATCTCTTACATGACCATAACTAGCCAAAACTTCATACATATTACCTAGGTACCGTTGAATGACCTTTGCCTTGGTAACAGACTCAACCACTACAACTGCTTTTCCAGTTGGGGGGTATAAAGGCTTCAGGGTTCCTTGTCCCACATTTTTCAATTTCCCAATCTGTTGAGGTTCAAGTTTCCCTGACGACCCATTAACTGATGCCGGAGATTTCATGTTCTTACTGGACTTGCCACTTCTCTTCTTGCTTCCAATTTCTTTTAAAGAAACATCATTAGGCACTCCATCAAGTGTGTTCCCAGCTGATTTCTTCTGGAAAACTAGAGTGTTAGCAAAAAAAAAATCAATCCTGCAAATGATTGTATCCTTATTCATATACAGATTAGTGACTGCTAACCTCCTCTTTTCTGCTGGAAATTGCCCTCTTTGATTTAGGAGTACTTCTGGAGGATTTGGAAACTGCTTCAGCTTCTGAAGTAATAGAGTCAGGCGGTAGTTCATTGCTTTTTCCCTTTTTTGATTGCTTCTTCGTCCTTCCTTTGGGCTTAGAATTTGGTTTAACATCGGCAACAGAAGCTGAAACAATTGATTCTTGATCCACATTTTCTTCCATCTGCTCACTAGTGGTCACAGCATCAACCTTCAGCAAGGCTGATGTGCTTGAATTGGTAATTCCATGTTGACCCCTAACAGCTAAGAGTTTTGCGTTCCCCGAATCTTTGCCATAACGAAAGATGCTTCCCTTGTTCCTAGTTACACTTGAGACTTGACAAAAATGCCTCTTAGAAAAAGCCACATAATCAATTGAATTCGATGCCATACCTTCATTCGAAGGCCAACAAATCATCGCATTCCCAGGTGTTGCAAGGCAACGAAGGATTGATGCAGACCTGGATGCAGCATCTAGGCGACGGGGCACCGTTGAACGGCTGATGGAGACTTCCCTTAACTTCAGTTGGGGGCATTTTACGCTTCTATGACACGAAGTCAATGACGAAGAAGATGGCAATAAACAATTTGGCTGACCCTGAAGCGTCCTGTAGTGTAACTGCAACATCCAATGCCATGAAACCAATCATTAGCTAACATTAGGCAAATGCCTTCGAATAAACGTTATGTGAACTTGACTGCAATAACATAAGTTCTATCAAGGTTCAGAGAGGCAGACGTTAAGAATAGGGGAAAAAGTAAAAGGGTATAAATGAAATTCAATTATCTGCCATGCCTATCAAGCTCTGAGTCTGAGTCCATAGCGAGCATACCTTAGCCATGAATGGATAGAGACGCAAAGCTGAAGCAGAGGCTGAAGCAGCAGAAGAAGAAGAGGAGGAGGAAGTGGGGAGCATTAAAAGGCCTCTCTGCATGTTACCGAATAAGCAAGCTTTGCTTAATGTTAAGAACAGAGAAATGGAGGACAGGGTCGGGAAAAAGTGGCCGCTGAAGCGGCAAATCCTGAAGGGAGGAGGAGATAGGGGGCATCAGGGCGGCTTTGGGACGTTGCTTGGGTTGCTGTGTTTTGTTCCTTTCACCTTCGGTCCTGGCCCATCCAGATTACTCGCACAGATTATTTTGGGCTTTTTAATAATTTTTTGTTCTTTTTATTTTTTAAAAGTTTTGAATTTTTTCAAAAAGAATATTTCAAAGGTCATTGATTAAAAATTTTACCCTATGATAATGTTGTTTTCCAGAATGTATTATTTTGAAAGTCAAAAGCGTTATATGTAATTCAATTATCGGTAAATTGGTCTCTTATTTTTTTTTATAATAATATATATAATATATTATAATTTTATATAATTTTTGTATGAAAGTATCCACTAAAGTATGTTGGCCTAAATCACACTGCGTATGTTTATTTAGGTTATAAATTATTATTTTTTGTTATAATTATTATATTTTTGTATTAATAATTATATTTTTTATCAATTTTTATATTATATTAATATATTTTTATCAATTTTTATATTTTAAAAAATAAAAAATCTAAACTAAACTAAACAATCCCTTAATAATCAAGCTAAAGTAACTATCAAACTTTCAACCCATAATTTTAAAATAGAGAACGTGAATCGTTAATCAATATTTAAAATATTTAAAAATATATATATAACTTTTTATAGTCAATCAAGACAAAGGTTAGTATAAGAATATGTTCCACGTTGCATCAGATCAAGAATTGGGCTAAATAAAAATATCTTTAAAGATAAGTTCAATTTTGGATTTATTATATGAAAATAACATAATTTCAATAAAAATATTTATTAATCATAAATTTATGAATTATATATTTTTAATTATGTTTATAAAATCAAATTTTAACAACATATATTTGTATACTTTTATCCAAAATATATTTAATTTTAGAAGTCAAAAATTTTCAATCCTCAAATAAAATAATAAGAATGCCCCTGTTTAAGAAGAAATTTGACTATCTGACTACATGTTACTATAGTTTTTAATTTTAAATTTCAAATTTTAAATTTTAAATTTTAAATTTAATTACAACCCAAATATTAAAAGAATCTATAAAAATCAAGTTTGTAAAGATTAGTTTAGACTTTAACTTTATGAAATTATATTTTCTTATAAATTACGCATATGTTTAACCCAGCTTAACAGGATAACGACTAATGAGTTAATCAAAAGTTAATAACAAATTTGTAATATATGATCATCAAATATTTCCTTTTATAAATCCGAATCATCTATCATTAATTAATTATAAAGAAAGTGAGGAAAAGAAATGAAAAGGATATTAAATTATACATGTCCAAAACGAGAGAAAAACTCACGCCCTCGGACGTGTGCGTGGAACTACGGGACAAGACGAGTCTCTCGAAAACTGAAATCCATGCGACACGTGTAAACCTTTAAAAGCGAGTACTGATCAAACTGAAGGGTGTCGCGTGAAACCGGCGTCAGTCACAACAAAAACGAGGCTTTGTTACAAAAGTAAAATGAGAAGCGAAGACCTCTCTGCGTCTCTCATCTCTGGTCTCACAGTCTTCACTTTGGTCGCGGTTGGCGCTCCCTTGGTCTTCTTCTTCATGTGTTTGTATAGTCGCCTTCTGATTTAGTTTTCTATTAATTGTGATTGTTATTCTCTTTCATTTTGTTTTATCAAGTGCTGCTTGTTAATTGTTACTCTATTTGCCAGGTCATTCAATTTTATTCCCTTTATTTTCCTTCTTTAATGGTCTAATTTGAGTGATCATATGCTCTGCCGCTTGTTATTACCTTTTTTTGTTGGTTTAACTTGTTATCTCGTACAAATGAAGTCTTTTGCTACGCTAACTGGATCTTCTGATTCTTGGGCGTTCTTAATTGGCTGATCTGTTTCGGTTTCTGTGGAATTTTGGACGTTGAAACGTTGAAATCTTTTAGGTTTGACACGTTTTGTTAAAAAAATGTCTGTGAAAAAGTTGATAATTGGGTCTTCGGGTTGATGTAATTGTAGTACTTCTTTGAGCAATGGTGGTTTGGTTGATGTGGATGCTTAGGGCTTGGTCTTTTGTGCTATACTGTGAGCTTGTGTATCTCTGACTTTAGGGCTTTTCGTGGGTTTGTTTGATTACAGGGCACAAGGGCACTTACTGTCCTCTGATTGTTCAAACGACTTCTGAGAATATCAAATACAGATAATTGGCATCTGTTATTTTTTGTAAAGGTAACAAGGACATATATTTGCTTATTTGTCTGATATATTTCTATTTCTGGAACCTGATTGTTTGATTGTTTGCTTGGTACTTCTTTTTAGGCCATCTGGAGATGGAAATGATAGGTAGGTAACCCTTTCCGTTAGTTTTGGTATGACAGACTGAAATTAATCGTAACCAAACACGTGGTGTAGGGTTCCAGACTTTTAACAGACACATTTCGCTTCCGTCTTGTTTTATATTCCAATCTTTCAATAATTGTGACACGTTGCACACCCACTAAATGGCTGCTAGATATGCAATTGGTTAAGTTGCTAAACCTTTTAACAACTGTAACATATTAAATTCCACAAAATATTCTTAGAAGTTGCTAGTTCCAAGTGGCTTGACTGTCTTTAATTCAAAATGCTTCACTCACATTCTGAAGAAGTTCTTTATCATGGACTCAATGTGAATCAAGATCTTAGAGCTGCACCATATTGCTTTTTGTTTTTCTTTGAATTTGAGCTTTAAAGTTTGGTATTGGTTTTCCAAACTTGGTTTTGAGATCTTGAATACTGTGCTTCATTTTATTTCCAATTCTTACTAACTATAAACCTCTGTTTGACCGACAAAAAAACACAAATACTAACAAAACAAGCAAAATACTTGGTGGAGGAGCATTACCTATTGTGCATATTTCATTTAATGCTGATTGCAACTTATCAACTTTATATTTGTTATTTAGAGCGCATGCACTGGAGGCATTGATTCATCAATGAGTTTGAGGAATTTCAGATAAGAAGGATATTGTGCTTTCATTTTGACATTGAAGAGTTGCATTAATGATTGGAAAAATGGTGGAAGGGCCAAAAATTACTGCATTTATGGGTGGAAATAACAACAACGACAATAATTACTATGATTTTACTCAAGGGTTTTATCAGAAACTTGGAGAAGGTACAAACATGTCTATTGACAGCATGCAAACAAGCAATGCTGGTGGCTCTGTGTCGATGTCAGTTGACAACAGTAGTGTGGGGTCCAATGATTCTTTAACGCACATTTTAAGCCATCCAGGTTTGAAACCAGTCAGTCACAACTACAGTGTAGGTCAGAGTGTTTTTCGGCCAGGGAAGGTCACGCATGCTCTGAATGATGATGCATTAGCACAGGCATTGATGGATACTCGGTACCCAACTGAGGGGCTACGGGATTACGATGAGTGGACAATTGACTTGAGAAAACTTAACATGGGCACTGCTTTTGCTCAAGGTTCTTTTGGAAAGTTGTACAGAGGTACGTATAGTGGGGAGGATGTTGCAATTAAGTTATTAGAGAGACCAGAAAATAGCCCTGAGAAAGCTCAGGTGATTGAGCAGCAGTTTCAGCAGGAAGTCATGATGTTGGCTACACTAAAGCACCCAAACATTGTGCGCTTCATTGGTGCATGTCGTAAACCCATGGTTTGGTGTATTGTCACCGAGTATGCAAAAGGAGGTTCAGTTAGGCAGTTTCTGACAAAGAGATCAAATAGGGCAGTACCACTGAAATTGGCAGTCAAGCAGGCTCTAGATGTTGCTCGTGGCATGGCTTATGTCCATGGACTTGGTTTCATACACAGAGATTTGAAGTCAGATAACCTTTTGATTTCTGGTGATAAATCAATCAAGATTGCTGATTTTGGAGTTGCAAGAATTGAGGTGCAGACTGAGGGGATGACACCTGAAACTGGAACATATCGTTGGATGGCTCCGTAAGTCTTTGGACACTTCATATACTGAAATGTTCCTGGTCCTTGTTTGCAGCATTGTATCTGTAGTGGGCTTTTCATTTTTGTTTCCAATTGCTGGTTAGATGATTTCTTTGTTGTAGATTGTTGCTAATTCTTACTATTTGCATAACTAACTTAACTGATAACAGTGCATTTTTTTTAAGGAGTATTATGGTTGTGTGCATCATAGTTACCGTTTTGGACCAAATAAGAACTCAGACAAGAGAAAAGGAGATTTTAAGCACTTATTCAGATAATGGCTGATTTCTTTTCCTTCTTTTTTAAACTTCTACTTCTTCTTTTTGGGGTTGGTGGAAATGGCATGTGATGCATATTGCATATTACAAAATGTCTTGCATGCATAAAAATCTTGAGCTCTCACAATTTTGCCCTTGACTGATTTTTTTCACCTTCTATAAAATTGGCAACTAGTTATATGGGGGGATATGGAATATGGTATGGATAGCAATGCAATGGTCGTGGAGATTAGTGATGGTTTAATGAAACATTGTAAATCTGTGACGTTGCTTTATGAACATTTGACATCTTTTGAATTGTTAATTGTAGTGTTATTCTATATTATGCTGGGATAAAATTATAGCAAATTGCTATTTGGTGCCCATTCTCCCTCCTATTAACATTTACCCCTTATAGAAGACATTTCCCATCTGCATAATCATTGACTGCGTGAAAAATTTACTTTCCTTGTGAACCAATGAAGTAGTAACAACATTTCAGTCTGACTAGTCTAAGCTCTTCATTTTAGTTGGATCATAGGTGTTTTTAACATTATTAATTTTAGTGGTTTGCATTGTTGGTTCACTTTCTTTCTTTTCAAAAACATTTTTTATTGTATGTTCATTCTACAATCTGGACGTTAGTGGCTTGTACCACCATGTGTTAATCTGTTGCTATGCCTACATTTTTCTCCCAGTTAAATTTATCTTAGTTTGAACTAGAAAACTTTTCCTTTGCTTAAACTTATTGACTGCCATTTCCTCTCTTCTATATGATTGTCATTCAAGTAGTGGTTTTTCCCTTGCTTCATAAGATGTCCATTAACTTACAAACCATGTTTCGCAGTTTATGTTTTTTCTCTCTTTGAATCTGGTTCCGGTTAGGTCATGTATTCGTCTTTTTGCTTGATGAGTTGTTTATCTGGTTGGTTGATTTGATTGCATTGTTGTTGATGCAAGTTTTATTCTGTTATATTTTAATCGTCTCCAGCATATAACCTCTTTTCTGAAAGGCAAATGTGTTAACTTTGGAGGTAGAACCGGTCCGTCCATGTTTTAGGTGATTCTATGTCACGGACACATTTTTTTTTGGAGTTCACTCAATTCCCAAATGTATTGGTCTTTGAGTTCTACTTATATTTCCTCGAATCTTAGAGGATGTGGCTATGTGTGATCTTATCTTTATTGTTTGATTGCCCATTAATGCAGAGAGATGATTCAGCATAGGCCTTACACACAGAAGGTGGACCCTAGGTAGAGACTGTCAAATCTTAGATTATCTAATAACAATATCCTAAGTGATCAGTTCAGGACAAGCATTAAGCATTCAATAAACAAAGATTAATTCACTAATCATGCATTAATAATAAATTAACATAATTAACCATCCATAAACATATTAAGCATAATAACTTAACTAAAATTAAAATATTAAACACAATAATTAATCAAAGCATATGATAAATATAACTTAAGAAAAAATACTTTGATTAATTTAAAATAACAACAATAATACACGAAATTAGGAGTTTAGAATCAATTAAATCACATCTGCAAATAGTATTCTAACTCAAAACTATGTGACGACTACTGCAGAAATCTCAAACAACTTGAAAAACTCAAATTACAAAAGAAAGAAATGAAAAACAACCTAAGACTACTTTTATCTTAAAACTAAAGTGTTTTGATCCTAAAACTGATGCCTAAAACATCTAGGAGAGGTCCCTTTATATAGGGATTAAGCAACTGCAAGCGGAGGAAGAAGACAAACCACAAATGTTGAAGATTTAGGTCAAAAATGTTTGTTGTACGTTTATTAACGGCACCCCACCGTCTAGTAACGACATCCTGTCCATCAATAATGCACCCTGTTCATCCATTAACATGACCCTGACCCTAACCCTAGTAGGGTACTGTTATGAGCAACGTGACCCTTCCAGGGGGCCATTTTTGGTTGAGTTTTTAGTTGACTTTTGACAAAACTTCCATCTTTGGACTCCAATCTTCATATTTAAGCGCCCTCCTGCAAATTAAACATAATAACATATAAATGGAACATTTAAGCATTAAAATAGGGTTAAATTAACATCAAATAACATCCAAAAAATACTATAAATTTAACCCCTAACATGTGCTTTGCACCATCTTGCTACTATGATCCACCTTCCTCCTTAGTGGAAGTTTAGGTATATTGATTGGTCTCCCTTCAAAAAGTTAAATAGTTAAAATGCGCTTAGCTAGGTTGTTGGTCTCTTTTAATAGTGGCACTATACATGTCTTGGCTTCCTCTAAGATACACATAGCATTGGCAAAGGCGATTAACATCACCTTCACGCTACTAAATAACTCCATGCTAGGCACTATAGGATCATCAACTAATGAAACAACTGAATGGTTAATAAAGCCATGTCAATCACCTAGGCATACCTTCACATCTTGAGCACTCCCATATATTGAAGTAGGTTTAAAGCTAATGGCCTTGAACCACACTTACTCTTTATTATACTTGATGCTTAACTGCTTTACTTCGTTTACTCGAATGAAGTCATTGGTAGCTCCCATGTCTACTAATGCTTTCACCATTTAGTCTTTAAATTTTGCTTCTACGAACAAGCAACCCCTTTTCTAAGATTTTGGCATCTTCCTAATAGAATTGAATAATTGTAAGGAACACATACTTTCCTCTTCGGGTTGGCTCTCCTCTTTCTCCTCAATCAATACCAAGAGCTTATTCTTCTTCAAACTATCTCTTATCTTGTACAATGCATCATAATGGAAGCATTTAGGTTAGAACTTTTCCTTACCTTGGTCTCCATTGGTGCTCTTACCCTTCTTATATTTTCCATGTTTATGAAAATTTTTCCTTGTCATGTGGGTGGTCTCCCCCACTTATCTCCTTGTTACCCTAATCTTTATGAGACTTAGGCTTTTCGGAATTCTTAAACTCAACAAGGGATTCAATAATGGAAATGGCACTTACAAGGTCTTGAGCTCCATGATGTTGAATTTCCATCTTCTTCCAATTTTGGAAACCATCATTGAATGAAAAAAAATCGTTATTGGGGTAGTCAGGTATCTCTAAAAATAATTCATTGAACTCCTTTACATAATTCCTTATATTTCTCATATGTTGAAGGTTCCTTAACTTGGTTCTCGCCTCCTCCTCGACATTTTCAAGGTAGAATTGCCTTTTGAGTTCTCTCTTAAACTTATCCCATCTATTAATAGTGCATGTCCCTCTCTCAATGGCCCCATATCTCCTCCTCTACCATACCATTGCAGTATCTTTAAGGAAAAGTATGGCACAATCAATCTTTTTTATGTCCTCTACAATACCTAATTCCTTAAAATATCACTCCATGCTCCACAGGAACTTGTCAAAATCCTTCATGTTCCTTGCCCCCTTGAATATTTTAGGATTTGAAACACCCATACTCAAAGGATTGGTGACTACCATTGGGAAGACAATGCTTCCCCCTTGAGCAATTTCCTTCTTGCAAACCTCGAGCTCATCCTTGGTCTCCATAAATTCGTTGAAAACCTTTCAGGCTTGTTGTAGTCTAACTCTACTATAATTTTGGCTAAAGCTTATACTTTGTCTCCTTCAATTAGTTAGAAACCTTTTTAAGCTTAATGCGGTCTAACTCTAATATAATTTTAACCAACCTAATCTTAAACCAACCAAAGGCAAGCACACCTTGTCAATAAATAGTACAAAATAATAAGAAACTGAGTATCGTTTCCTTAGGAATCTAGATTTAATACTAAATCAACTAATGTTTAATTATCTAGATAACTCTAATTGGATTGAATAAACAAAGAGATAAAAAGGAACCAATGAAAATAAAATCAAACAAAGCTAAATCTAAACACAGGCTTAAGTATTAAGAGTCTAACAAATAATAAATTAGCTAGGGTTTGGATTTCAATGGGTTAAGCAAACAAGAGACAATTCATTAGACAGATTTAAGGAACACGTCATGAAAACAAGATATAACCAATGAGCATGGAAACACTTTTCTGCTTTTAAACTCAATTCATCTATTTTGGTCTAATAAACAAATTGGAATAAAATAAATTAATTGCAACCCGCCTAGAATTAAGTTTGTTAATCCTAAAAACCCTTACAAAAGATTTTAGGGTCGGTTTACTGCCTATATTCAATTATGTTACCCAATTAATCTTCCAATAATTAAAAGCCTATGGTCATAGGTCCTTTAATCATCTAATGATCTAACTAAGATGGTCACTCAAGTAAGATCAAATTAAGCACTTTAATTAGATAAAAATCTTCCAAACACATAGAAACCCATTTAGTTTTAACCCTAATCAAGCAAATTAAGCACAAATCTTCAACAATTGAATCAAGAATACAACATAAAAGCGCATATTTATTGATAAAACTAAGAGTTTATACTAATAGGATAAAAAGAGGAAGAATTCCATCTAAAATTTGGTTCAAATATGTTAAAAATCCACTTTTGAAACCACTTGAATTCTCTTAAACCTCCAATCCAACAACATCATGTATAAATTGAACAAAAGAAGTAGAAATTTAAGCAAAACCCTAACTAGAAATTGGAAAATGGAACTTTCTAAACCTAAGGTGGCTCTCCTCTTCTAATATCCAATTATTGCCTTTTTTGCACATTTTTAACTCCCTTTTTGCACTTGTTGGATGGTTGTTAGGGTTTTTAGAGTAATATGGTATCGTTTCATTATGTTTTAGTCCAAAAATTAATGAAACATTGCATCCTATTACCAATATAGAGCGTTGGTGGGACCAATACAATAGGTTACCAGACTCCCGTAATGGTCCCTGAATTCGAAAGTATATGGAGGGTTGCTAAAGTAGTACAACAAGCTAGGCTTCTCAATATGGTTAGTTGATAGACCCCTGTATTGTTCCTTGGAACTCGACCTTTTTACTCTAAATCACTCCAATTCAATATAAAACTCCTTCAATTTGGTCCCAATTCACCAAGTACCTGAAATAAATAAGAATAGCTCCACATTAGTATACTTCACACAATAAATGGGTAAAAACATAGAAAAATATGCATTAAAAACCTATCAAAATTACCCTTCAACAATACCCCCGCACTTGAATTATTTATTATTATCATGCAACTCATGTAGGCAGTCAATTAGACATCTTCTAAGGATAGTTAAAGGTTAATCTAGCAACTCAATATGACTGATGCAGTTGATCATAAATAATGCCAAATAAATCAAGCTTCATCATGGATAAACACATATAATTGCGAAACATGGTCAAAACCAATTCCTTAGCATAATACTAAATCTTCAAGAAACTCATAAAGATTATTAAGCAAACCTGTCATCGATGTATACGCTTTTACAACTATCACCAATTTGCTCTCCATATTGTTAATTGCTTATGTAAGGTACCTTAATAAAGGATTTTGGCTTCCAATCGCTTGTCTACAGTCAGTAATTATTATACCAATAAAATTAATAGATAAAGGTCTTCCTACTCGATTGGCTCGCTAACTAGCTCCTCACCACTTGTAAATGAATTTTCTTCAACTTGCGTATTTGGCTCCACCTATGGAATGTTGGTTTCACTTTCTTGCTCCTATTTTGCATTCAATCCAACAAATTGTCCTATTTGTGTCACCAATTCGTGGGTGGATGCTATAATACCTTCTATGCCAGCGTCCATATTGTCAAGCCTAGCCTCATTCACGAATATGAAATTACTAAGCAACATCTCCATCTTGACTCCTCTTCTCCTTGAAATGATTGCTCCACTTGTGGGTTAAGTTAGAAATAAAAGATTTTATAGCTTGGATTTAAGCTTCTAATGTGGCATTAGCCCTCTCTATTAGATTTGTTAATCTTGATTCTTCGGATGTGGAGATGGCCCTCATTAGTAGCTCTCTCAGGCTTGATTCTTCTTCTTATTGTTGGTAGCAACTCTGTGGAGGTGGATCAAAGTAATCCTTATCAGTCCACGAGTGGTTTGGAGAATGTACCTTATGAAATTTGTAGGTGTTGCTCCCATAGTACTCATAAGTCATCCACTCAGCTCGTCCCCCAAAAACCGAAGGCACGATATTATCGTACCACTGGTAGCTTAGATAGTCTTGTATATCCATCTAGGCACCTACTTGTGATAACAAGAAGAAAACTACTTGTATAACCCAAACTCAAGCAAGATAAAATAAAATAAAATAACAAGGAAAACAAATAAAACAAAGTCTAGAAATAATCAACACTAATATCCTTAGTATCACTAAACTAGATTCACTAGCAGTGGCACCAAAAACTTGTTTCTTTCTAATCTACCATAAATTTAACCAATCTAATCCTGGAGCAATTAAAGGCAAGTGCACCTTGTCAACAAGTAGTATAAAATGGTAAGAAATTGAGTATCTTCTCACTAGGAATCTAAATGTAAAACTATGTCAATTAATTTTTAATTATCTAGATAACTCCAAATAGATTAATTAAAGAAAGAGATAAAAAGGAACAAATGAAAATAAAAACAAACAAAGCCTAATATAAACACAGGCTAAATGATTAAGAGTCTAACAAAAGATAAATTAGCTAGGGCTTTGATTTCAATAGGTTAAGCAAACAAGAGACAAATAATTGGATAGATTTAAGTTAACGTCACGAAAATAAGACATAACTAATGATCATGGAAACAACTTTTCTCTTTAAAACTCAATTAATCTATTTTGGTCTAATAAATAAATTGGAATAAAAGGCATTAATTGTAAAGCTCCTAGAATTATGTCCATTAATCCTAAGAACTCTCACAAAAGACTTTACAGTTGATTCAACACCTATATTTAATTATGTTACCTAATTAATCTTCTAATAATTAAAAGCCCATGGTCATAGGTCCTTTAATCAGCTGATGATTTAACTAAGATAACCGCTCAAGCAATATCAAATTAAGCTTTTTAATTAAGCAAAAATCTTCCAAACATACAAAACCCATTTAATCCTAACCCTAACCAAGTAAATTAAGAACATATCTTACAACAACAAAATCAAGAATATAACATAAAAGCACATATCTATTGATAAAAGCAAGAGTTCGTACAAATAGGATAAAAAGAGGAAAAATTACAACCAAATGTTGGCCCAAATTTGTTGAAACTCCACTCTTGAAACCACTTGAATGCTCTTAAAGCGCCAATCTACTAGCATAACGCATAGGTTGAATAAAAGAAAAGGAAATCTAAGCTAACCACTAACTAAAAATTGAAAAATGTAACTTCTAAACCTATGGTGATCCTCCTCTTCTAATTTACCATCCTCCCCTCTTCTGCACGTTTTTAGCTCCCTTTTATATTTGTTGGATGGTTGTTAGGGTTTCTAAAGTGATATGGCTTTGTTTAATTGTGTTTTGGCCCTAAAATTAATGAAACGTTGCGTCATAATACCAATAAGATGGACTAGCTGGACTAATGTGGCAAATTAGTAGATCCCTATATTGGTCCCTAAATTTAAAGGTATACGACAGGTTGTTAGAGTAATACGGCGGGCTAGGCTTCTCAATACGGAAGGTTGATAGACCCCTGTATTGGTCCTTAGAACTTGACCTTTTTACTCCAAATCACTCCAATTCAGTCCAAAACTCCTTCAATTTCTTCCCAATTCACCAAGTACCTGAAATAAACAAGAATAGCTCCATATTATTATACTTAATACAATAAATGGGAAAAATATAGCAAAATATTCATTAAAAACAAATGTAAATTACCCATCAACAAAGCCCTCCTTCGTCACAGTAATCTTAGGTTGTAAGACTCCCTAGTCAGGCTCATCATAAGCTACTAAATAATAAATTTACCTAACTAAGTAGATAGGGCAAGTCAGGGTCGTTCCCACAGAGAGCTAGAGTGAATTGCTATCTCTAATGTTGTTAAAAAGAAAACAAAACCCTTGGAAATAAAGACATCAAAACTAAAAACTAAAGATAAGTGACGAAACAGAGACAAACAAAGAAGAAACAAAAAAGAAATATGAAAGTTGGGTGAAAGATATATCGAGAATTATAGACTTATAATCGATCCGCGAAATAGATAACTTGCAATTGGTGTAACATGCTAGCCTATAGGTTCAAACAGGCTCTCAAACCATCAGTTCCATCATTTTTAGATAGGTCCTATACGATAGAAAACCTATCAATAATCACGAGGTAACCTAGAATAAGCTCTTTAGATTTAACGACGCGATAGCATTAACAACTAGAGAATGACTAACCTAAGGCACAATCTCACAAGCTCGGATTTCGTAACTTAGCGAATTAGAATTCTAGACTAAGTTGATTAAGTTCACTGACAAATTCAATTAGCCTATTGTTGAAATCACTAGGACTAGTAAGTATCACAAGTTCATTCCTATCAATAGAATTAGCAATTAAACCTAAGATGACTGATCTTAAGAAATAATCTTTAATTCATGTCATTTATGCAAAATTCCAATTCAATCTTTACTTAAATCACAATATTTAATCAATTCCTAATCAATTCGTACAATTATTAAGCTAAAATTCTATTAATATCTTCCAACCCAAAATTAAACAAACTAAACATAATTAAATTAAGAAAAAAAAATTAAATAAACACTAAACATAATTAATTAAAAGAAAACAAAAGCTGAAAAAATTAAGAATAATAAAGGCAAAACACAAATTGATTTTTAAATTAATGTAAACACGTATAACTTAAACTATTATTTAATTAGCTTAAAACTTAATTAATTAAAACTTAAACTAACTTTCTAGTAAAAATTCTAATAACTATAAATTAAATTAAAATAGAAAATCAATAAATTAAGATCTAAGTAATGGTCAAGACATAAAGCTTAAATAAAATGAAAACATGAAAAACAATCTAATTTAAATTTGCTAAAGAAAAAATTACTATTATAAGCAAATAAATATTATAATGTAAAGCAATAAAGTTAGAAATAACAAAAAAAAAGAAATCTAACACAAAAACTACAACTACATTCATAAAGCAAAAACAAAAATTATGAACAGTAGTTAGATTGGAACTAGATTTACAAATGCGACTGCAGCAGATAACTAGATGAGATTAATTCAACAAGTCGATCCATGCTTTGGTGAGCAGCATTGTCTCCTTGGTGTGACAAGCAACCCGAAGCTGGACAAGCAAGACCAAACCCAAATGTCCCCCAAGCCAACAGCAGCTCTTCACGCGTGTACCAGTAGCTCCAAGCTGCACTCGTCACCACCAACCACAAGCTCCCCACTTGGTTCTCCTCTCAGCTGCCACTGGACAGCAGCCAGACTCCACTCAAGTCAAGAAGCAGCTCCTCCTGTTCCCTCACTTGCTAGCCTCCTGTCCAAAGCATCTGTACCCACTTGCCGCCTGTTCCCTTTGCAAGCCACACCCGTCCCCAAGCCTCCACCCACGCGTCCCTAGCCGAACCTCCTCCCCCCTGCAAGCCAGTCCCTCTTGTTCTCTTA
>JAOXYD010000003.1:19349414-19362681 GCA_028565735.1 Pinacopodium congolense | reverse complement strand
GGAGCCCCACATCATTAACACAAAACAAAAACGACCTTCAGAGAGAGAGAAAAAAAAAAAAGTCACCAGTAAACTAAACTCCGATATCAATTGTCTTTCAATCAATCCTATAACGTAGGCCTCCATCTCCGATCCATATCGCATCCATGATGGCGACCCTCCAAACGGACCAGCTAAAGCAGCTCAAGGCCATCTTCATGCGCTTTGACATGGATTCGGACGGCAGCCTCACCCACCTCGAGCTTGCGGCTCTCCTCCGCTCGCTCGGCCTCAAGCCTACCGGTGATCAAATTCACGTCATCCTCCACAACATGGACTCCAACGGCAACGGTTATGTCGAGTTCGATGAGTTGGTCAGCCTCATTCTCCCCGACCTCAACGAGGAAGTCCTCATCAACCAGGAACAGCTCTTGGAGGTTTTCCAGTCGTTTGACCGCGACGGTAACGGCTACATCACGGCGGCTGAGCTTGCCGGCTCCATGGCTAAAATGGGTCACCCTTTGTCTTACCGAGAGTTGACGGAGATGATGAGGGAGGCGGACACGAATGGTGATGGTGTTATCAGTTTTAATGAGTTCGCAAATATCATGGCTAAATCTGCTACTGATTTTCTTGGTCTAAAGGTTGCTGCTGCATAGCGTTCATTCAGTAACCTTGTTGCATGTATTAAAGGTAGCTTTTTTTATGATGACGATTAAAGTTGGGATGTATTTATTCACGAGCCACTAATTGTAATTCTCATCACTCTGGAAAAATGATTATCATCAAGGATGGTATTTGTTGGATTGAATATAAAGTTGATAATATCTCCTCTCTTTTTTTTTTTTTTTGGTTTAATCCTGATTTTTATGTGTTTGTGAGTTTTTGACTTTTTTTTTTTTAAGGTTTGATCTAGATAATTACAGGAAGAAGAAGAAGAAGAAGATCTGTCGTAAAAGTTTATTTATTCTTACATCTAATCCCTGCTTGACATAAATAATGATACTGCCTGTTGTTGCAGTATTGATTGTAGAAGTTGTGTGGTTGACTAATAAAAGGTGACATGAAAATGATTTCCCATCTACCCAGCTCACATATGGCGCGATCCCACATGGAGAACTGAACCGGTCACAAATTTAGGACGGACTTTGAAAATTGAGTTTGTTCAAAGGTGGACTCGGATGGTTACTTGTTTTGAATAAAACAACGAAACAAACAAACCTATAGCCCTCGAACTCTTTAACTGTCTTCACGATAAAAGGACAATTTCTGTCTGCTTCCCAGTGAACCAAGAATAAAATAAAATAAAAATAAGAGGTTTAAAATGTACAAGATGTTTAAATTGGATCCTTGACAGAAATTGTTTGTTGTAAAATATGCCAAGTAGTTAAATCATTGCCATTAGAGGTTGCTCAGTTTAGCCCGTCCCAAATGTGATCAACCTCATCATTTATTGGTCTGTCGAATTACCTGCTCTCAACAAATTTTGATAGCCAACAAGGATAGCTTACAAAAGCCTCGTGTACATCACGTTTTTAGTTTTTCTTTCTTTTTTTTGGGGGGGTAGGTTTTGAAATTTCTTCTCCCAACGGGGTGGAACGAAAAGTGATTTACTAGATTACGAAATAAAAGATGACTGTCGCTAGTCTTCCTAATTCCAATCAAACTTATAATTTTCTGGATAAATTATTTAAAAAATCTTGAATTTGTAGCAGATTATCATATGTGTTCTCATTTCATTCATAGCTTATACTTTGTAACACTATATATTATCTATTTGTCTCACTGTGGACAACGTTAATTATTTGAAGTTGTAATAACATGTGACATTTTTAGTGGTCATCTCGCTAGTTTCTACACAAAGGTCACAAATATTTTTAATTGAAACTAAACCCTTCCTATCCCAGCCATCTATTATTAAAAATCAATAACTCTTTGTTTTTTCAAATTCTTAATCTTTAGAATTGGGGATCTTGGAAAATCTTTTTTTTTTCCCGATAAATCAATAATCATAATCATATTAATAAGAAACAGAAGTAGTTGTACAAAAGAGAACAAGAGACAAAGAGCACGTTTGGTATCACTTCTCGTTTCTGTTTTATATTTTTGTTTTTGTGTATGTGTATTAGTTTATGTGATATTATTATTAGTTTCTGTATTATTTTATGGGTTTCTGTGTTGTATTAGTATGTTATCTTTTTTGGTTTATGTGTTATTTTTATTGGTTTATGTGTTTTTAAAAACCAGAAACGGAAACCAAAAACAATAATAAAACCAAACAAGCCCTAACAAAAAAGTTAGGGTCAGGAAGCCAAAAAAACACCTAGCTACCTAGACTAAAATAGCCAAAAAAAAACTTCATCTAACCTACTGAACATTCAAAAGAAGGACAAAAAACAAAGAATAACACAAAATCTAAAGAGAAGTCAGATGGTGCAACTTCCAACACCCTAATCAAAAGAGGAATCATATGGTGCAATTTATAGCACCCTAATCAAAAGAAAAACAAAGCTTCAGTGAGACAGCTTAAAAAACAAAATGTCGATGTTGTTAAAACTTCAACTATCCTATGAATGGGGGGTTCTTGTTTGACCTTCACCATAAGGCCTTCGACAATTTCTTTAGATCCTCTTTCCAAATACTTCCGTTCATGCGTTAAATGTTCATATTTTACCTTCTTCCATTGTGTGAAATTTATAGGGCCTTCTTCAAAGAACATTTTATTTGAAGGCACTTTTGTTGAAATGAGAGGAAAGTCTAGAGGAAATTCTAGATTTGGAAGGGAGGGAACTTGAGTTCCAACCACTTGGATAATGGGGCTTAGATTTTTTTTCTAGCACTTAAGATCCTTCAATCATTTCAAAAACCACTTCATAATAGATGTAAAAGAGCTTTTCGAAGAACTGGAGTTGGAACTTGAGGGGTTTGGAACCTGGAGAGGAGCAGTCCTTTTTTCTATTCTCCTTTTTGGGTTGAAGTGAGTGACAAATGAAAATTTGTAGCTAATATTAGTATCCTTACCCTGTTGTGGCTACTAAAATCAATAGATGCATTCAATATATTCAACAACCAAGATCGTGATCTACCTTAGATAATGCTCTGATTTTAGAGATTTCCACCGGAACTAAAGTCACGATTGCAGGCCTTCACCATTCTTTATGTTGGCTAGCGTAGGGGGCTCCGCGTACACCTTTTTAATTGAAAAAATTATGATTTATCTGTTTCGAAGAAGAGATAGAATATCTAATTCCATTTTCAAATCAAATGTTGAATCTTTTTTACAAACTTTCTTAAAGGTTCGAATGCAGGGAATGTGCCTAGAATTAAGGCATAGGACATACCTTTAATACTTGTGGTTCCATCTTGATTTCTGTCTATTTTTCACTTGCAAAATGAGAGCAACAATAACAAAACATAAGCGCAAAGTCAATAGTAGAAAATCCACTACAGATTTTTCAACCACCAAATATACCATATACTTTTTTCCTTTTATATGGATGGGTATGTGGCTATAGTTTAATGGGCCAACTATAGTAACTGGAATACTACCATGTGCCTTAATACAATTAGCAAATATTAACCATCTCATTATAGTTATTAACATACATTAGGCAATTTAATTATTGGTTATGTATATGAAATTAATACAGTAATTATATTAGTCCATATAATTTCTAATATTCTCTCACTTGGACAATATAATCAACCATCATATCAATCTCCATCATCTAAAAATAGTCAAATAAATCACATGCAATAATATATTGCAAGGATATATTTACTACACATGATTTAATCTTAGAGATGTTCACATGCCATAATAACCATTAACACAATATGCATGTAATACAATAACTAAGACTTTGCATTTTTCTCCTTTTATGCATGTCATTTCATCAAACCACATATATGCTTCAACATATATCGATCAATATCAACAAAAAATGACTACAAATATCACATGCAGGTTTCATATATAAAATTCATAAGCACTCCATATAAAATACTAGTACGTTCAATACAAAATAGTAAACTCTCACTAATTTTATATAGTTAGGCTCTTAACAATCTCATGTGGGAGACATGTTCTGAAAACACATATATGGGTAAACCTTTTGTGAGTGGATCTGCTAACATTTACCTGTAGGTGTATACTCAATAGTAATGAGGGATTCAACGACTTTTTCTTTTAATAAAATAGTGCTTGATATTAATATGCTTTGAGCGAGAAGTACTTATAGTATTCTTAGAGAAAGCTACAGCTGTATAATTATCACAATACAATTTTAGTGGACTCGAAATAGAGTCTACAATACCCAATGCTGAAATGAAATTTTGCAACCATGTTTCTTGACAATCTGTATCATAGCACATAATATACTCTACTTCTATTGTAGAGGACGTTGTGAGTGTCTACTTAACACTTTTTCACAATACAACTCCTCTAGCCATCATAAAGATATAGTATGAAGTGAACTTTTTATCATCCAGACATCCTGTATAATCAGCATCACTGAACCCAACTATATCAAAAGTGTCAATTCACAGATAAGTCAACACATGATCCTTGGTACTTTAAAGATACTTCAGGACCTTCTTAGCCGTTTTCCAATGGCTAAGTCCAGGATCACTCAAGTATCTACCCAATACACCTACAGCAAAAGTAACAGCAGGGCGTGTGCATACTTGAGCATACATCAGACTGCCTACAAGTGACACATAAGGAACGATTTTCATTTCATCTCTCTTTATTAGTTTATGGATATTGGACCTTTAAAAATTTTTAATCCTTCACTGTAGGTGTCTTTCTAGGAGAACAAGAATGCATATTGAACCTTTTCAAGATCCAATCAATGTAGGTCTTTTGAGACAATCAAAGAATCCCATTAGCTCTATTGCAGAGAATTTAAATTTCAAGTATATAAGAGGCCTCATCAAGACCCTTCATATCAAAATGGCTAAAAAATAACTGTTTTGTCTCAAATAACAGCTCAGTATTATTAGAAGCAAGTAGAATGTCATTAACATACAGTACAAGAAAAATGAAACTACTTCCACTAAACTTCATATATATATACATTGATCAACAACATTTTCCTTAAAGCTATGTGCAGTGACAACCATATCAAACTCAAGATACCACTGACTTGATGCTTGTTTCAACCCATAAATAGATTTATTGATCTTGCAAATCATGTGCTACCAACTGGTTGTGTCATATAAACATTTTCATACAGATCTCCATTTAAGAAGGCAGTCCTCACATCCATTTGATTGAGTTCCAAGTCAAAATGAGCAACTATATCCATAATGATTCGTAATAAATCTTTGGTAGAAATTGGTGAGAAGGTTTCCTCGAAATCAATCCCTTCTCTCTGGCTATACCCTTTAGCCATAATTCTAGCTTTATACCTTTCTACTTACCCACTTAAGTCATGTTTGATCTTGTAAACCCACTTGCACCCAATGGGTTTGTAACCTTTAGGAAGTTCAATAACTCCCAAATTCCATTTTGTGACATGAATCTCAACTCATCTTCCATGACATGCATTCATAACACAAACTGAAGACTATTCATAACTTCTTGAAAACTGACAGGTTCAGGATTATCTCCCACATTGAACTCATGTTCTTACAAATAGACAATATAGTCATTAGGAATAGTAGGCTTACGAGTTCTTTTTGATCTCTTGACAACAGCTTCATCCTCCCCAGTATCGATGATTTTATCCTGTACTTAATTCTGAGGATCATCATGAGAGTCTACTGGATTATGTTCAATCGCAGAGTCATCAGAAGGAGTAGAAACAACGGGTACATGGACTAAAATGCGTTATTCCCTGAATACAATTTCTCTTGAACCCTTGACTTGAACCAAAATCATCTTAAAAAAGACAACTCTATCTGATTATATAATCCTGGTCATGTGAAATGGACAATAGAATCTTGAACCCCTTGATTTGATAGTATAGCCTACAAAATAGCCACTAATGATTTTCGGATCAAGCTTCTTAGATTTTGGATTATGAGGTCTTACTTCTGCTTTACATCCTCAAACATGAAAATGATGCAAGATTGGTTTCTTACTTAACCATAACTCATATGGAGTCTTTAAGACTGACTTGCTAGATACTTGATTCAAGATATAAGCAACTGTCTTTAATGCTTCACCCTACAAAAAGTCAGGCAAACTAGAATGAATCAACATACACTGCAACATATCAAGAAGGATGCGATTTCTTCTTTCAACAATTCCATTCTATTGAGGTGTTCCTAGCATTGTGTATCTTGCTTCAATACCACATTCTTGTAAGTATCTAGCAAAAGGTCATGGATTTCTTTCACTCTCATTATAATGTCCATTTAGAATTAAATATATTGATTTTCTTCCTCTTTTAAAGATTAAATTTTGTCTTGAAGATCTTAAATACCTCCAAAGATTCAGATTTTTCACAAATAAGCTCCACATGACCATACCTAGAGAAATCATCAATAAAAGTAATGAAGTATTTATAACCACCCAAAGCTGTGGAATAAATGGTCCACATACATCAGTGTGAATCAACTCTAACAATTCTAAGCTTATGTCCGTTTAGCCCTTTCTAATCTTGGTAGTCAACGTTCCTTTAATACAATCAACATATGTAGTGAAATCTGAAAAATCAAGATCCTAAAGTATACCATCTTTTATTATTTGTCTCTAGAAATGTGACCTAAACGTTTGTGCCATAACATAAAATATCTCCAATCCAACCTCATACGTTTAGAACTAACAACAATATTAAGAGGAGAAGAAAAAGCAACAATAAAAACATCATTCAACTCAAGTTTATATAAATTTTGACATAAAACTCAATTTCCTACAAAAAGAGAGTCACAATACAAAGTCATTTTGTCAGTTCCAAAAAAAAGAATATAACCTAGTCTATCCAAAAATAGATACAAAGATCAAATTCTTCCTAATAGAGGGTAAATAAGCGACCTTATGTAACACCAAAAGATGTCCTGTCTGTAACTGTAATTTAACTGTTTCAAAAAATTTAACTTTGACTTGAATATCGTTTCTCATATACACATGTTGCTTAGAACTAGTCAGCCTTCATCGAATTGTCAATTCTTACAAGGAATTTGTAACATAAATTATTGATCTAGTATCTAACCACCAAATATTTAAGGGCACATCAATAATATTGAACTCTAAACAAACCATCACAAGACAATTACCTTTCTTCTCTAAGTGAGCTTTCAGTTTTCGGTAATCAGTCTTCTTATGCCCAAAACACTGACAAAAGTTGCACTTCCCTTTGAAAAACTTATTCTTCTGATTACTATAAGATGAGCTCGCTTGACCACTTCCTTTAGTACCTACAGCCTTCTTCTTGAAAGACCTTTGGTCACTGGAGCTATTAGAAGAGAACTTTCTCTTCTGAGAATTGTTGCTACTCTGTGTTACCATAGCAATGCTTCTTACCCTTCCCTTTTTCATACCATCCTCTTTCTTGGCAAGAATAGCGATCATCTCTTCAACAGTCCACTGCTTTTTCTAAGCATCGTAGCTTGATCTGATTGAATCAAACTTAGAAGGAAGAATCTCATCATAAACCAGACCATGTAATCCTTACCAAGGTCTATGTCCATAGCCTTAAACTTATGGTAGCAGCCCATGAATTTATCAATGTGAGCCCTAATGTCACTTGCACCATCATAAATGGTGTGATGAAGCATATTCAAATACTCATTCTTCTCATTCTTTGAGAACTTCATGTACTTCTTAATAGCTGCAAGAAAATTCTTAGCATTCTCAACTTCTGGCATGCTATCACGAATGGATTCATCTATGTGATATCTCATAATCATCAAACAATATTTATTGGAGTACTCCCACTCCTCATATGACTTCCTCTCCTTCTCAATAGCATTATCACTAGGTTTAGGTGGTGGATCAATTTTCAAGGTCATGGCTTCCTGTGCTAAGTGACATCATGACCCGCTGCTGGGACGGCAATCCTGAGGTCCGTCCTCCCTTTGCTGATATTGTCAGGATGCTTGAGAATGCTGAAAATGAAATCATGACTACCGTGCGCAAGGCACGTTTTAGGTGCTGTATGACCCAACCTATGACAGTTGACTGAACCAGAAATATGAGAATGAAAAGGATGTTAAACGGGATACAAAGGAATCTGAAAAGTTTTAACAATATGAACTTTGCTTATATGTTTGTGTATGTAACAGTATGTTTTTCACTTTTCTTTTTCTTAATTTACCAGATAGGGAAAAGTTAACCATTTAGACTGCTTGTTTCTGGCTTTTAGTTTTGGTTTCAATTGTACTGTAGTAGCAGTGCTGGGGTGGGTTCCTTAGTTCAAGCAGGGTGGGGGTACTCCTGTATCTTCGCTCTGTTGCTATACATATGAAACCTTCCGTGCACATTGCTCGTGAATGTTCTCTTTTCTCATATAATGAATGCAGGCTCTCTATTTATTGTTTTTACTTTCCCCCATTCCTTATTAATCTATATCCTAGTTAGGTACTTTGATATATTATTGGCTAGCCAGTTGTGCCATTTAAAGCCTAAGCTACGGTTGCTTTTGCTGAAAGATTGTGTTAATACAAGTATGTTTATGTGGGACAATAGCAATCTCAGATGTTTGCGGCCGTGCGTGGGGAAAAAGTAAAAGAGTTTATTCTCCAAATGGAGGGTGGGCTGTCTCAACTATGATCTGAAGTTTAAATTTTTTGTTGAGGTATTGAAGAAGTTCCAAGCGTATCAAGGAACAGGTGTTGGATCCATTGATTCCAAGTTGGAGCCGGGTTTTTTTGACTAGCTCAACTTTATTCTGCTCTGCTTTTAACTTTATGAGTAATCTACTGTTCACTTGAATAGACTGACGAGTGCAATGTGAGATGAAGTTCCCATCATTGTGCTTATTCAGTAACCAGGTGAATGGATGAAGGCCAAGTTCATAAAGTTAGTGATGTAACACATCCCTTGCTCTTATATTTTACGAAGAAGAAAAATAACTAATTGAATAAGCTGAGTTAGAATGAGTTAATAGTAACCACTTAATTATTATAAAGTATTAAAGATTGTTATTACTTATTAATGAGTCTACATTATACAATTATTAAAGAGTATTAAAGTTTGTTATTAATAGCTGTAAGTTATACTTTTAAATGTAGTACGTGTTATTTTAGTTTATTACAAATAATATTAGGGCATTATAAATACTATTAGTTATTAGCAGGTTTGCTTTTGTAATCGTTGCTGTTGTTAGGAGTTACCCCACTTCATACGACAAGTAGGGTTTGTTTAATTTCAATTTTTAGTTTTGGTTTTCTTTTTTTTTAAGTGCAAAAATCGATAAAAAAAACATACTAATATAATACAGAAATCAAAAAAATATATAATATCCAATATAAAAATACAAAAATCACAAATAATAATTATCGAGATTGTTCTTATTATGTTTTCAACTCTCCTCATTTTTTCTTTACTACTTCATAAATTGTCTCTGGTATCTATCATTTTGAAATTTATAATTATAAAAAAACTAAAAACAAAGAGTTTGACTAATCAAAATGAATATAGCTTATATTTGAATTGAGTTTGACCCCTCAAACCTTAACTAAAAATTTAAATCTCTCTAAGAAATATGGTAGAAAGAAAGAACTATTTTACACTAGAACAGTAAATATAAGCATTTCAGTTTCAAAACGAAGTATCTACAACAGTATAGCCAAAAACATGACCATGAAGTCAACTTGGCCACACTTGGAAATGCATGGGAAAGTATTCATTCACACTAAAACAGTGAACATAAGCACTTTAATTTCAAGCTGAAACATTTACAACACTACAGCTAAAAACAGGAAAATAATCAGCACCCGAGTTGGAGGCCTGAAAGGTAATACCGCACTTCCCAATGCCCCACTTCCAACTGTTGTGGTGTCTGTCTGGATCATGATCCTATATTTGCAAGTTCCAGTAGATGGATCATTGTTGGTGATTATGGAAAGATTTGGAAACTGGCAAGCACTGGGAAGCTGATTATTTTGCTGGTAATAATCATTGAATGCGTAAGAAATATTGCCTCTTCCATCCAAATTCCCACAAGAGCTCGCATAACCCAAGCAGGTGCAATCAGCAAAGCTACATGCATAGCTAACGCTTGGTGCCACTTGTGGGTCATCGAGGCTAGCTGATGGGGACATAACGCACCATTTTTGAGCTAGATACCGAACGTTTCTTGCTGCTACTAGGCTATTGGAGGTTGTTGTTCCAAGATTAAGCGCATACTTGGGCTGGCCATCGAAATAAAATAGTCCCCAGTGACGCTCAAAGTTGCCTGGAGCAATGCTTTTGGCATCTTCATCTATAAGACTGAACAAGTAGACGTCCATAGGACCGGGACGCAATGGAGTCCCCTTCCCTGCCGCGATTTTGTTCATGAAACCTTGGTTGAATTGCTGAGCATAATTCAAATTTGCATTTTTGTCTCCATCAGTAGGCCATCCCATTTCTCCAACAATGATGGACATGTTGCTGTATCCATTTTTCTGTAGGGCCCATAGAAGGGTGTCGTGATTTGCATCAAACACATTGGTGTAGATTGTTCCACCGTCATTTATGGAAGAGTTGCCATCGAAGAATGCAAAGCCAACGGGAAAATTTGGATCATTAAGGAGGCTTATAAAGGGGTAGATGTTTACCGTGAATGGACCGCCATTGTCACTCAAGAACTTAACGATTGATAACATGAGATCATGGACGTCTTGGCGAAAGTCACCAGCTGAGGGGAGATTTGTTGAACTAGAATATACATCTGCATTCAGAGGGACAGTGACTTTCACCTGATTGCTTAGTCCAGCTTTGATTATTGCTGACTGGATGTTTTGGAGAGCAGGAAGAATTGTTCCCAGAAAGCTTCCATTGTATGTTGACAATAATGGTTCATTTCCAACTGCAACATACCTTTGACAACTCAAATAAGTGGTGAATCTGATTTAGAAAACACAAATGCAGCGCATTTCCATTGTTTTTGATATTTGGAGATCAATTAGAATGTGTTATGAAATTCCAATTAGAATGTATTATGAAATTCCAATTTCAAGCTCAGCTGTTCCAACATAAATACTTGAATAAGTGATTGGTTCATGAGATCTAATTGCATGTGCTGGTCTCTAAATTCCCCTCAATCTAGCAAGACATACAGGTTCTCTAAATTCGAAGTTTGTGGTGTTGGATTGGATGGTGGTCATCTATCACACCATGCTAAAACTGGTCTAGAATTTTCAGAAATTGTGCCTCTCTTTTCTGGCTTCATATTGAATTCTCCACCATCTACCCTTACGTGAGCCATATGGATGCATAAGGAAGCATCAGTTTCAAGCTTAACATGTATTTAGTTCCATTAGAAACTAAATTTAGAAATGGGTTTAACAAAGAATTTCCTATGGGAACCTTTTCAAGTAGCTATGCTGTTTCTATAACATCCACACTATCAGTGGTTAGAATGTATTTTGACATGTTCATTGCCCCTCACTCTACTGGTTCTGTTTTGGATTCAGATAGCTAGTCCTCGTCAGAAATGCTTTTGTTTCCACAGAAATTATCCTCTTGCGGTTTAATTACTTTCAAATGAATGAGTTGATTGAAACAAAAGAGACCTGAGTAAAGCTTGTTTCAGTTATATTAACCATAAAACCTGTAACTTTTGATTACCCAGGACTGCAAGCTTTAACCGAAAACATAAGCAACCAGTGATGCCATATCTTATGTTATACACCTGAAACAAATGCCACCGAGTGTTCCTCCATCGCAATCAATTAACCTCCAATTTCCAAATCAACCCATTTGGTTATCTATGTGAATCTATGAAGTACTAGTGAGAAACTCAAAGAATAAACTATGAAGTTAAAGGGCTGATAGGAAGACGAAGAAAAAATAGTTACCTGATGTCCACACCATTGGAGGAGACATGAGTGGAGACATTTTGGGAAACCCACTTCTCAGCTGCTTCCACACTGCTGGCCAGAGTAGAGAGCATATCATTTGGAATGCCCGCCATAACTTGAATTCCAGAATTACCGAGTGCTTTTAGGTATCTGGAATCGGCATCAAAAAGCTTAACCTTCTGAAACCCATTATCCTTCAGCATCCTCACCACAGTTGAAGGTGGCAAAGGGTGAGTTGCTTGTGTCCCCCAATTCGCTCCAATCCCATTCACTAAACCTACCACTTCAACACATAGCCAACACAAGGCAACAATATACCTTCTAGACACCACATCCATGGTCAACCCCATATAGCTTCGCTCGGCTAAATGGATTTAGTGTCGTTGGTTTCTCAAGTTAATCTGAATCAGAACAAGCAAGATGGTTTCAGATCATGATGGGTATAACGATCATACAACAACCCCCTTTAAAGTGAATTAAGATAGACAAAAACCAAATATACCCACTTTCTGAAATGGAAAACATTAACAGAGAGTTCAATAATTGCAACTGAAGCTAATCAATATCAGTTTTTTATGGAACAGTTCAAAACAAGAAAAGGAAAGAAGCAGAGTAGTAAGAAACAGAGAAGATAGAACGACAAAAGAAACTAGACCAAAATTATCAGATTCCAGGGAATTTTAGAGTAAAAACGGTCCACAGCTTATAACTTACAGGAGCGCTGAAAATTGGAACTACAAAAAAGCTGTGAAGAAAGGCTGAAAGCTTCTGACTTAATATTGGCAGCTTTAGAAACAGATTCTACTGCGTGTTAGTTCGTCTGATCAAAACGGGCACGTTGGTTTAATACAGTAACAAGAAGGACCCACAGAGTATATGGGGAAATCAATCGGAGTTGATGACACGATGGAAATGAAAAAGCTTGAAGCATGCCAAGTGTACGTGTTTCAGCGCTAAAACAAACGAAAATTTAAAAAAAAATGTAAGAACTTGTTTTTTAAAATATATATAATTAAAAATAATATAAAATTTAAAATAACATAAAAAATATAATATAAAATACATAAAAATTAAAAATGGTAAAAAAATTAAAAAATAAACATATAAATATAATATAAAAATACATAAATCTTGATAAAAAAATAAAAATAAAGAAAAAAACTGACATGTTCTGTAACATGATTAGGCTTAGGCTTACGTAAGACACGACATGGCCATTGGTTCTAATGTTTCTATCTGGGGATGTCATTTATGTCCAAATGTTTGCTGTCACGTTTAATATTTTTATATTATATTTTCCATTAGAGTTCGTATCTTTTTATATACTTTTCAA
>JAOXYD010000003.1:19330406-19341742 GCA_028565735.1 Pinacopodium congolense | reverse complement strand
GAAGTAATCTAATAATTAACTCTATACAATCTCTTAATTATAACAGTATCAATTCTAATCATGGCTGGTCAACAACAGATTCTAAGCAAAGCTGTGCTTCAATTATTCTTATTCTCTGGGGTGGCTTTAGGGGTGTGTTGTACTTTTGGAGTAGAAAGCATTGTCTTAACTGGGATATGTGCATTGTTGCACGTGTCTATAGGATACTCTAATATGGTATTATTGACATTAATATCTGTTGCAGAAAAGAATATTAAGTGATGAATCGTTGTTTTCTTTGGGGTTTGGGTGGTGTAGGAGACTGAATGCATTATTCGTCTGATTGGCTTGATTTAACTTCCCTTGGAAAACCTTTTGGTGGTATTTTGCATAATGAGGGGGTTTTAGAAATTTGTTGTAATAATGGTTTGTTATGTTAATATTGTCGATTCTTGGTTGCTAAACTTCTTCATTGTTATATTTCTTTGTCATAGGATTTGCTGGCTACTTTGATGCGGTACTCTACAAAGATGTACATCTTGGTATTGAACCATCGACGGCAACGCCCAACATGTTTAGCTGGTATGAAGTTCATTGTATTTAATTTTATAAATAAGGAGCTTGCAATGTTGGTACCTTACATGTCATTAACAATACAAAAAAAAGGTTACCAATTTCATCTATTCGGAATTGCTGTGATTCTTTCACAGTTTTTGTTAGAAACTCGGGTTTTCTGGACCCGTTACATACATTAGACAAAGCACTCATTGTTTGTGCCTAGCATGTTCTAATAATTTGTTTAAGAGAAATGTCACATGATATAGTTGAATATTTTGGTATCAGGTACATGGGTTTGATCAAATAAGAAACAGCTCCTTGATAGGTATACTGATGATTTATGCAGGTTTGCGATATTCTTCCCTCTAAGGACCCCTGTATGCATAAGATCCGGTTCCCCCTTAGAAGTTCATTTTTGGCGTTGTTGTGGCTCCTCCAAGGTAAGTAATAGTTTTGATCTTGATTTCTCATTTTGTTTGTTGTTTTTTGTCATTTCTTGCCCTGCTCCAACCAAAAGATTAAAAAAGAGAGGATGTTTTGCATAAAAATGTTTGGATTCATTAATTAATTGTTTCTGTGCAGGTTTGGTATGAGTGGTCTGTGACATCTCCTTGCCAAACAGCTATTCACAATAGCAAAGGCCGTTCCTATTGGGTGGGCCTTTAAGTCTTCAGGAAAGTGGACTCGAGAGAAGTTGAGGATTGAATTAGGGCAATTGTAGAATGTGGTTTGTACAATTTTGTGCTTAGGCTGACTGCACATCTAAATCTTAAGATGAAAATGAATATACCCAAACCAAATCTTCTTTGTATTCATTTCGACAAAGAAACAAAACGATGCATGCCTTTGGTTCCACAATTTCATTATACGATCACCATAATGAAACAATTAGAAAATCACTACTACCTTCTTACCTTTATTTTAGTTATTTTTGCGAAGATAATTACATGACGATGGACCTGAAAATCGTTTTATATTATACCTTATTGGAAAATTAAATACTTCTAAACTGAAGGCCATTTGATAATAAAAAAAGTAATAATTTTGGATTTTCGCTACTGTTGAAATGAAGTGAAGGCGAAGGTGAACAATATTAGTGCGTATTGGTCACATCAACTTCCACGTTTTCACCACGTAACTAGCAATTAATGTCCGTTGCTTGTACCTTGCAGTTAGTGTATTCTTTCCTTACCTCTTCGGTCTTCCCTGCAATTTCCTTTTGATAATGTATTATTATTATTATTATTATTATTATTATTGCCTTGCATCATACAATACCTTATTATATGAATTTGGATATAAAGATTCAACTATTAATAAAGCGTTTAATCATATGACTCTGTAGTATCTATTGATAGAAATATTCAATTAATATATAAAATAAAATGTTTTTTTTATTGTAGTAACTATAAAATATTTTTCATTAATAAATTAAGTAAAAAATCTTGTAGAAGTAATTCATTTCCATAAGTGCCTTATTTTTGTCAATTCTAAGAGTTCTAGAGAGATCTTATTTTATTAACTGTTACATTAAAGCAACTTTTATTGTCAACTTCAAGGTTAGATTTTATTTTTAAACTTTTCTAAAAAAATTGGGTAAATAATAAACTGAAAAAAAAAAAGTTCTACTAGAAAGAAGGGCAAGAAGGGAAGCGTCTTTTCATAATTGCTTCGGATTAACACGCACTTTCTTGTGCTCCGAGTTCGCCCGCTCATCGGCGATTCCAAGTCCTCAATTCATTATATTCCCACAACTATTTTATTCATCGCCTTCTGGAAAGGTACTTCTCGATCTCCTTCTCATTGCACTCCTTCAGTTTGGATCTCGCTTTTAGTATCGCTTTCATTTGTAAAGAGTTTTTTTTTTTCCCCTTTGGTTTTGTCTCTCCTTTTTTGATCTGTTTTGAGTTTTATGTGTGAGAGTCATCGATGTTGATGCCAACGGGGTGCAGTTTAGCAGCATACGTGCATTTATTCTTCTGAATTTTACTTGTAGGAGTGGTTAAAGGAGAAATGGCGGAGGAGAAAAGTGGAATAACTGATAGTGAGAAGAAGGAACCGGATTCAGTTGTTGAGAAGAAACGTAAGGGTTTGATTTCTCGTATTTGGAATAGTATTTTCAGGCTTCACGGTGATGATTTCGAGAAGAGATTGCAGCACATTTCCAAGGAAGAAGCTGCTGTTCTATCTCGAATAAAAAGAAGATCTATTACTTGGAGGAAGATGACTAGGCATCTCATCGTTTTCTCTGTCATTTTTGAGGTCGTTTTTCATCCTTCTTGCTTGTTTATTTCTATCATTTGTTAGATTATATCGGGTACGTGGTATTCTGTTGGAAGCTATTGAACTTGGAATTTTTCTTGTTACAAATCTTGTGTCCTGTTGTTCATGATTCTCTTGAATTCTGTCATTCATCCAGGTTCTTGCGGTAGGTTATGCGATCATGACCACGAGATCGGTTGATTTAAACTGGAAGATGAGGGCATTCCGGGTGCTGCCTATTTTTCTTGTGCCTGCTGTATTCTCTGCCACTTATTCAGGGTTTGTAAGCTTCACAAAGATGTGTAAGTTTCTGTAACTTTGGAACATTTTTGTTTCAGTCAAAATGGTTGTGTGCTCATTTCTTGTTTGATCTAGCCTGAAATCCGTGGACATTTGATATTCTTTTCTAGTTTGACTTTTTTAAGGAGTGTCTTAATTTAATTGCTTGTATTATCAGGCTAGGTTGAGTCTTTGGTCCTTTATGGTGTTTCTGTGGGATGAAGAAAGAGAAGATTTTGGCTTTAAGGAACTATTCACAATTTACCTTATGCATAAAGTTAAAAACAGAAATGACCTAAATCTTGTGGGTTTAACTGATTTGACCTCCGTCACATAAAGCATGATGGCCATTATTGAGCATTAGAATCGTGGCATCCGAGATCTTCCATCCCCTCTTATCCTTCTTTATTCTTTGTAAACTGATCCAAAAGGAGTTGAGAAAATATAATGCAAAAGGTAGAAGTTTAAAGATTAAGTGGTAGAGTTCATCATACACAAAAGAAAGTTTATTAGATGGAAAAAGTCAGCTTTACTGGTGTTATTCGATAGTAACTATACGCTGCAATTTTGTTTGTTGATGTGAACTTTGACCTTTCCTAACCAATAATTGCTCCATATAATGTTATATGTGCAAGATATAATAAAACTGGAAACTAATATATGTGATATAACTTTGTTGGGAACCACAAATTCCTTTCATTTAAATCGATGAAGTCTCCAATGGAAAATAAAAACTACTCCTTTTTAGTAAAAATCCAGAAATCCTTAGCATTACCCTATTAATGTTTCGACGAAGAACATAATGGTTTGTTTTTTTACTCCTGTATCCCTATATCCAATCCTTTTGGCTCCTTTAATTTATTTTTTTAAGTTTAAATTAAGATTGAGATATTGATTGATATATGATGATGTAGGTGATCGCAAGGATCACAAAACTCTTGAAAGACTTAGAGCTGAAAGGCAAGCAAAAATTGACGAACTTAAAGAGAAAACGAATTACTATACCACACAACAGCTCATTCAGGTGACTTGTAGCAACTTTTTCTTTTTGTTTATTTTCGGGTTTCAAATGGTACTCTCCTGTCTTTTCTCTCCCTTCCTACTTCTGTTAATACCCTCGGTGGAGGGGAAGGGTCTAACTAGGTGGTTGGTGGTTGGTGATTGTTGGCATGTTATCACCTGAGCTTCATGGAGCATTTATGAATTTGAGAAATGATATCTGGGATGCTTTAATCTGCAGAGATATGATCCTGATCCTGCAGCAAAGGCAGCTGCTGCAACTGTCTTGGCTTCAAAGTTGGGGGCAGATTCTGGCTTGAAAGTATCTGTTGGAGATGAATTTAACAATAATGCACCGACAGGAAAAAGTAATGATGTTGAGTTTGTGCAAGCTAGTGGACTTCGGAATAGAAAGCAAGTGCAGACCAGATCCAGTAGCCCTGGGAGCACTGTGACACATCTTTCTGAGACAGAGATTGCACATTCTGCAGAAAGCGGGGTTGCTCAAACATCTGAGCAAAGTCAGCTTGTTGTTCAACATCATGATCCTCAGGCATATGCCGGGCAAGGTGGAGGATGGATTGCTCGAATAGCTGCTTTACTTGTTGGTGAGGATCCAACACAATCTTATGCGTTGATTTGTGGAAATTGCCATATGCACAATGGTGAGTGTACTTTTCCGCACTCCTCTACTTCATAATTAATGCATGTTAATTTAACCAAAAAGTGAAATTACTAACTGGCTTGCGGGCATTCATATTTATTGATTGTGCTACTCATTGTATTCTATGCTGAGTATATTTTGCAGCACCCCCTCATTCCCTCCTCAGCTTTCATTACCATTGTTTTTTAATATCTGTTAGGGCTTGCAAGGAAGGAGGACTACCCATACATTACTTATTACTGCCCACACTGTCGTGCCCTAAATCAGCCCAAACAATCTGGAACGGATGTTTCCGGCCCCATTACACCTAATTTGGGCACCTTGATATCCGAGGGAAGTGCAGAAACAAGCAACAGGGCTGGCGATTCTCCTAGTAGCGTTACAAGTACCAGCCCTACCAAAGATGGCATAGAGGTTGACAAAGGAAGTGAGTAGATAGCTTCTGAGGGGGTGGCTAATTAGGGACTAAACTCTTAGAGGTGAGAGATTTTCGTAAGCCTACTGTCTGATCTGTAATTGTACGAGTGTCTTTGTATACTTGATTTCTGTGAGGTTTGCCTCTTTTCCTCGCTCTCGTAACAAAAGATTCTCAAAACACATGGAGATTGCCTTTAGACTCAATGAATACAAATGGATCACCTGGCTTAAGTCTGAACTGTAGCGGGGGAGTTTTTATTTCTTAAGTTGTATTTGTGAAACTGAGATCAAAATTTGTACAAAAATCTGCTTTTGAGTTTGTGATTTTAAGTTGGGGTACATTGCTTTTTGTATTTCTGTGAGGGCACTACATCAAATATGAAATCGCCTTTAGCTGATAATCAAAATTTCATTTAATGTCATTCATGTCTTGAAGAAGTTCAATAATTTTGTTCACAGGGAACTGATGTAAACCTCTTAACAATCCCTTTGAAGCAGTAAAATTGTTTCGTCTGCTTTTGACGTATTCGGTCCTAAGCTCTTCTTGCTCCATTTTCGCGCGATTTTCCATTGCATGAACAAGCATTGATCGTGTACTTGGCGAGTCTCCATTTCTTTTAACAATACAATAACCTAGTACAAAGGAACCCAAAAAAAATTGTTCATCTGTAATTATATATTATTAATACATTTGGGTATCGTATATGATTTTTGCTTGTCTGTATCTAAATTGCAATTCTAGCTATAATACACTGATCAAAATAAAGTGAGGAAACAAAAAAGAAAGGAGATGACCTCATACTGTGAAGGTTATGACAATTAATTGGTAGCAAAATCTTTGTGATGAGGATAAGCTCAATAAGATATTTCAGCCAACCATTCATTATTAATTGATGGGACTAGGAGCCGAATGTATAACTAATTCGTTTGACAATTATGTAAATCCGCCAGCAAGACTTACGAAGTCCACAATATTTGATTTTAATTTATAATTTCAAAATTTTTGTAAAATGCGGATGAAATCTTAGTTTTTTTTTAAATTGGGTTGAGGTCAAATCATCTTAAATGGATCCATTACACACCTCAAACAAATAAATGAAATAAATAAATAAAATTCTAAAATCCAGTGACCTGAAAGCAATTTAAGTATGAAAGTAATTTGGTTACTGAAAGTGACTAAAAAAATCCTTTCCTCCTTTCTTTTTTGTTCTGTTTTTGCATTCGTAGGTTGCTGCTAACTTTAAAAGACAGCCTCACTCTCGGTAACGGTCTGTCGTCGCTTGATTGTCTCTTCTTCTTCTATCTACTAACTACTTCTCATTGTTCGAGAAAACCCTAACTGCCTTGTGTGATTGCAGCATCCCACAGCTCAACCAAGAAGCTCCATTGCTTATACTGTGTGTACTCCTTTGGTGAGATGATTTTTCTCTGTTCTTGGGTATTCCGAGCAAATGTGGTTCATGGTTAGAGCTGATTGTGATCTCTCCTTCTGGGTCTGTTTTGGCTCTAATTAGCAAATGGGTTTTGCTAAAAAGGTGTCTGAATCTTGAAATTGCTTTGAGAAGCGTTGGGATCTTAGCTATTCGAATTGGGTTCTATCCCTCTGGTGTTGGAAATTTAGGTATGCTTACTGAAAAGATTTCATTTTGTTGTTCCACTGAACTTTCATTTGCTAGTTTACTTATTTTCTTGAGTTTTTTTTTTTTTTCACTTAATCTCTTCAGGGGAGGTGGGTTTAGGTGTATTCACATTGAAGGATAAGGGTATGTAAGGGGATTGCTTTCTTTGTGCGTTCTGTTAGATTCATGATGTGTTGTTGTTGTGTTGCATTGGCTTTTGTTTGTAATGTGTTTCGGATGCAAATCTTAAGATACTGCTTTGCTTTGGGTCTGGATATAGACTTCGCAGAAACAATTCACGTTTCTGCATTAATTGATTTACGCGTTTCTTGGGTTAACTATTTTGTGCTTGTACAGGTACCTTTTCAATGAAGAAAACGTCAAGAAAGGCTGAGTTTGCACAATAGGTAAGTAGTGCAGTGTTGTCGGACAGCAAGCGAGGAGTTCTTGTTTGACTTGGGATTTACAACATTTAGCAGAACTATTGACTCTGGTTGTATATCTGTTAAAGCGAATAATAGGTGTGGCATTGTGTAGTTGCTACAACAACTAAGATGGGTAACTGTGGCACCAGAGAGGAGTCTGCTGTTGTTACTAATGCTCAAGGTTTTTTTTTTCTTACTCAGTTCTTTTGCTTTCCGAAGTAATTCATGGAAAAATCTTTGGAGTCTGGTTCACAATATCAAGTGGCTTAAATTCATTAGGCCAGAATTGATGCTCTATGAAGTCCTGCAGCTAGTTGTTAAGAATTCACTCAGTGTTGAAATTCCTCTTTACTTCATATTCAATCTGGTTATTTCAAAATAGTTTGACAAAGCTGAATTATATAATCACCCATATTTTAAAGAATGAATTTTGGCCAATAACTCTTTCTGTGAAAGTTTGACTTTTGAAAATGCTTGGAGAACAGTTCAGCAACATCTCCACATGTTATCTTCAGCATCTGTGGATGTTAAAAATGGTGCCTCTGAGAAGAAACACATTCGGTCAATATCAGATTTGAGTGATCCTTCTTCGACACCACGCAACTTTGAGGATTCCCGGAAGAATGCCATCCTTTATACCCATATTATTGCTTTCACCTTATATGAACTTGAGACTATCACCAAGAGTTTCCGCACTGACTACATTCTTGGTGAAGGTGGATTTGGAACTGTTTACAAAGGTTACATAGATGAGAATGTTCGAGTTGGCCTAAAATCTCTTCCTGTTGCTGTTAAGGTTCTGAACAAGGAGGGCCTTCAGGGCCATCGTGAATGGCTTGTATGTATCCTATCTTGATCTCTTTTTATCTATTATGATCCTTTTTTTTTTCCATCTTTAATGCCTTCTCTTTTTTATTTTATTGCAATATGATGACAGACGGAGGTCAATTTTCTTGGACAACTTAGGCATCCCAATCTGGTCAAATTAATTGGATATTGTTGTGAGGATGATCACAGGTTGCTTGTTTATGAGTTCATGTTTCGAGGGAGCCTTGAGAATCACCTTTTCCGGAGTATACTTTTTTGCTTTTTATTCTACTCATTATCAGTAAATGCCTTTAATGCTATTTGTTTCCATTTCCTGATTTTGATGAAGTTGATCTTTGCTTGATCTGGAAAAGATTCCGAGATGCTTTCTATTTTCCTTTTTTTATGTTTTTACACAGTTTTATGGATTTGTCTGAATTAATTGCAAATATCTTGATGTAAAGAGTCTTGTCTGTTGACTATGCAATGGCTGCAAGGGAAACTACCTATTGTTATTGAGTCTTTATCACAGTCAACTTTTTCAAAGAGCTTAACACTTTTATTATATTTTAACTCTGTGAATTATACAGTGCATGTATTTCTTTTTTGTGCTCTATCGTTATTATATTGGGATAAAATGTATACAATTACTTCAAGAACAAAATATTGTTGAAAATGATTTTCTGGTTAAGTTGGACCTTAACTTCTCAATTAGATTACTTCGTGATGATATTTCATTTTCTGGTATAGTTATCTAGCATCTAAAATGATTCAGTAAAAATTTCTATTCTTCATTCAGATATGGAGATCTCTGTTATCTAGGTCCTCTTCTCCATATAAAAAGTTAATGCTAACCTAATGTTTTGGTGCTAGCTTCTTGTACTGGCATATTTTCCTATTTTACAGTAAATCCTTTTTTATCTCTTACAACACAAAATAATAGTATGTTTGAAGATAATCACTAACACAGCTGAGCAGGCAATGGTAGCCAAAGATTGATAAAAACAACTTGTTTCAATTGTAACCATGTGCAATCTGAATTTTTGCACCTTCTGATGTTATCAGATTATTACTGGAAAATGTAAAACTATGTAAGGCATGCCATAATAATAATAATTTTTTCATTTTCTGTCAACTCTACCTGAAATTTTCTTCCCTGGGATATGCAGAGGCTACTGTTCCATTATCTTGGGCCAGAAGAATGATGATTGCCCTTGGAGCTGCCAAAGGTCTCGCTTTCCTCCATAATGCTGAAAGACCAGTTATCTATAGAGACTTCAAAACCTCCAATATTTTGTTGGACACCGTATGTGTTTCTTGTTCAGTTTGATGGATAGAGATTTCTTATATGCTCTTTTAGACACAAGGATTTTGCTTTACTTTTTCTCTGATGCTATTGTGTGTGTTTCTGCAGGATTATACGGCCAAGCTTTCTGATTTTGGACTAGCCAAAGCTGGACCACAAGGTGACGAGACTCATGTATCAACTAGAGTAATGGGTACATATGGTTATGCAGCTCCTGAATATGTAATGACCGGTATTATTCGGAACCATATCTATGGCTTATTGATTATCTATTTTTCTCTTTTACTATTTAGAGTAGCAGTTTCACATTTGAGATTCATGATCATGCACTCTCAATGCTGAACTAGATCTGTGAATGCAGGTCACCTGACTGCAAGAAGCGATGTGTACAGCTTTGGAGTTGTTCTCTTGGAGCTATTGACTGGAAGGAAATCTGTTGACAAGACCAGACCCAGTAAGGAGCAGAGCTTGGTGGATTGGGCCCGTCCAAAGTTGAATGACAAGAGAAAGTTTCTGCAAATAATAGATCCAAGACTGGAGAATCAGTATTCAGCAAGAGCAGCGCAGAAGGCGTGCAGTTTGGCCTACTATTGTTTGAGCCAGAATCCTAAAGCAAGGCCGCTGATGAGTGATGTAGTCGAAACTTTGGAACCTCTTCAGTGCAGTCCTGATGGTTCTGGTGAAGTGTCTCTGGCTTCACTCGGGCCGACACTAAGAAGTGGTGCAGGTGCATTCACAATGGGGAGAATCCCCGATTACAGGATGCATCATAGATTCGTGAACAATGTCGGTCCTGGTTCAAGTTGTCGGTCTCCTAATCCAAATTGCTCTCCAGGAGGTGGTCCTGCAGCATGTAGGGTGAGATGAATAAAAATGTTACTTCAGTGTTTGGTGTGCCTTTCTTCTAAGAATGTTGAAACCTTGTTGCTTAATGCTGAGCATATGTGCTGCTGTTTTTTCCTTTTTATTAAAATCTCCTTCCTGTACATTCTAATACCTTGGCCTCAACCAGCAGTTGATTGTTCTCTCTAACTTTCTGGGTGGTATCAATTTTCTTCCTGAGGTTGTTCCATAGTGTCAAATGATTACATCCTTCTGTTTGTGTGTTGGCTTACCATTGGCTTTGTTCTGTCATATAACATGTACCAAATATTTTTAAGTCAGCAATTTATTGTTTTTGGGGAAGTAAGGAGAACAAAATCAAAAGATTTTGACTTCATCCTTTACTTTTTTGGAGATTCTAGAATGTCATTTTCATATTTAAATTTATTAGTCCACAAGTTTTGCAGGTGATTAGAGGACAAATTTCATGTGCCACTCCCTAGTTTGCTTTAATTAAAATACACAATCACTAGAAATCCTTTTACAATTTAATGAGAATATGCATAATTTCTTGATTGGATTCCAATACTCTTTGACTATTTGAGTAAGGGTTATAAATTTATATATCATTCAAACCAACGGGTGAAAGGAGGAACACGAGAATTCAGCTTGACATTAGGGACTTTAGGATCTAGGTACGTTCTCTAATTGTTTATTAAAGTCTTTAATCCAATCTGTAGTGATTTTTTAATTGTTTTATTAGTCCTTAATTCTTGTTTGAAATCTCCATATTGTTGTCTGACTTAATCCTTTTGTTTTTTGACAGAAAAGACGTAGCTTAAAATAAAGAGACTTGTACAATCAAGATAAATAATGTTGAAAAAACTTGAGAATTAATTTGATGCTTACAAATTTTCTAGCTATTGAATCTAGCTGCAACAATTGCCGAGGAAACTTTGATGAGAATCTAACAGGTGTTAAAAGTAATGTTGTAAAAATCGGACTGGACATCGAACCGGTAAGAGAAGGGGTTAAAGGTTTAGATGTTCAACCGGTATAAAACCGTTATAAAATCAGTATTGAACCGGTGTAAAATAATAAGATGTATAAATTATTAATATATATTTTTTAATCTTTTACTAAATTATAATATCAAAAATATATTATATTAAAAATTTTCATTTTAATGTTTATTATTT
>JAOXYD010000003.1:19298249-19309687 GCA_028565735.1 Pinacopodium congolense | reverse complement strand
GTGTGCATAGGTACATACATAATTGGTCCGCCTCTTTACTGGCACTTGAAGGAAGTCTTGGCCGCCGTCAGCCACTCGATTTTTCTCATGAAAAACAAAAGCCAAACATGAGATTACTTCATCATATTTTATCATTTTGATAAAAACCAATTCCATGTCAATATTAAGACTATAAGGAGTGATATTGGATTGAATTTTCCACCATAACGGAGTTCCTCATTGGTTATGGAATTGACCATAAACATTATAATGTAAATATTATAATGTTTATGACTTGGAAATAAAAGAATTGTTTATTTCAAACGATGTCATTTTTTATAAGAAAGTTTTTCCTTTTAAATCTCATATCACTCACTCATCTCGTGATGAAAAACATTTTACACCATTCATATTAATTGACTGCAGCTCAAAAAATATAAAAGGTTCCTTTGTTGAGAACTCACAAATCTCATCCAATGACGAAGAGGATGATCCTCCTAACCTAATGGTCAATCTTGACACAAAAATGGAGATGCAAAATGCAAACTAAAGCCCAAGTCAATAAAGGTCGCCATGAAAACCGATAAAAAACGTATCAACACCAAATCAAATATAAACGGGTATCATCACCAGCTATAAAATGCATAAAAAACATATCTCATAAGCTAATAGGTTTTAATTATCCTCTTCTATCATCTTTGATCCTAATCTTAAGGCACCACTTTAATGGTAAATTTTGGTGAATTCTTTCTTTAGCTCTTGTTCTAAATTATGCTCATACCAGATCACAAAGCTATTCTTGCATCTATATTATTTTTTGATAAACCTAAAAATCATTGCCAAGCTGCCTAGAATCCTAAATGGAGACTTGTTATGCAATAAGAAATTGATGTATTAGAACGCAATCATACTTATACTTTAGAAGACCTTCTAGATGGTAAGCATCCTATTGACTCTAAATGGGTTTATAAAATAAAGTACATATCTAATGGTTCTATTAAACATTCTAAGGCTAGACTAGTGGCTAAGGGATTCACACAAATAAAAGGTATCAACTATCATGATACTTTTGCAATTGTAGCAAAGATTCCCACATTGAGATGCCTCTTCTTTGTAGCAACAATCTAACGTTGGTATATCTATCAATTAGATGGAAAAAAGCTTGTTATATGGAGATTTAACTGAAGAGGTTTACATGTGAAGGTGCCATAAGGATTTACTGAATTGAGTGATAATAGAGTTTGTAGATTTAGAAATTCCTTGTATAGGCTAAAACAAGCCTTAAGAAATTTGTACAAAAATTTTTCTGACAATTTCAATCCTCGATTTTTGTCAATCAGTTGTTAATATTCTCTTTTTACTTGTGTATATGGAAACTCTTTTATAGTCATTCTTATATATATTGATGATGTGTGATTCAAGGAAATGAATATGACTTTATCAATCACATCAAATAACATCTTTATATCACCTTCAGCATCAAAGACATTGGTTATCTCAAATATTTTCTTGGTATAGAAGTGGCTAGTAACAAGGAAGGAACTACTTTAAATCAGCGAAAATATGCTCTACCAGTGTAAGAAGTTGGTTTACTGAGGGCTCGAATAGTGTCTTTCCTAACAGATATAAAACATGGATTAAGTGTTGTTCGGGGAGATTCGATTACAAATCCAAGTTAATATTGTGGCCTTATTGGTATACTTCTTTACCTAAGTATCACTCAACTAGACATAACACATCCAGTCCAAGTTTCTAGTTAATTCACGAAAAGTCCTCATATCTCACATATGAATACAACCCTTTAAGTTCTTTGATATGTCAATGGATCTCCTAGATAAGACATTTTTCTTTCATCTTTTATCAGTTTAGAATTATCAGCATATAATGATTTACATTGGGGCAATTATTAGAAGCTCTACTACATATTACATTATCTTTATTGGGAATAGTTCCATTTTTTGGAATTCAAAGAAACAACAAGCTATTTCTTGATCTTCAATTGAAGCTGAGTATCAAGCCATGGTAAATGCTATTAGTGAGTTTTCATGGGCTCATTCTCTCTTATGTGACTTATAAGTGACTTTATCTAAAACCATGACTCTTCATTGTGATAATCAAGCAACCTTTAACATCATTGCTAATCCAGTTTTTCACAAACATGTTAAACACATTGAAATAAATTGGCATTTTACTCATGATCACATCCTCAACAATGATTTTTGCACCTACATTCACTTATGCAATCAAGTTGCTGACTCTTCGCTAAGGCTCTTAGGAATGCACCCTTCCAATGACTACTTAGCAATTTAGGCATTAACTATATCCATGCTCCAACTTAAAGGGCATGTTGGAATATTCACAAAAATATTCTTATAATATTACTATAATGTTTGATTTCTAAATATTATGAGCCTTGACTTAGTTAGCATTATTATATTGTTTAATAATAACTAGTTACCATAGTTATTCATTTTCTTTCTTGTATGATTACTGCACTTGTATATATTTGTACATCATGTTTATGCTTAATTTATTGGAAGTTTTACCTAGTATACTCTTCTTTAATATATAATTGAAGTATTAAGTACATATAAAGAACCATGTCAACATAATGAGAACTATTTTCTTTTTTATTAATAATAATTTAAATGGAGCAAAAGAGCTTTTGAATAAAATAATATAATTAAATTAAAGTTTTTCTCATTAACTAAGCATATTTTTATTTAGGATTTCACTACAAGGTTGGCGTTTCATTGCCAGTTGTGGGCATCTTAAATAAAATAATAAAATCGTATTATATAATAATCATTATTATAATATTATAATAATACATATACTAACACTGGTTGTGGACATCTTAAATAAAATAATAAAGTAATATTATATAATAATTATTGCATTTTTATTATTATATTATTATAATAATAATACATATATCAACAGCGGTCATATAACGTTGGTCGTATAGTTTTCTCCTTTTATTTAATGTCTTCTAACCCAATGAAAATACCATGTGGTAAAGCTAACATCTATTCATATTTGCTATGTTTCATTGAAACTTCCTGCATATTAATCATTAAATATTATATATATATGCGTACATGCTTATTTTAATTGGATTAATAATTAGGATTTTATAGCCTAAGTCTATTAGAGATTATGTGACATGTAGGGAAGTTCAATTGTCACGTTGCTAAAGATCAGATTGCTAATAAAAATATAAATATACATTAGCATTGCTTCATATAGATACTTATCCACTTGCTAATTAATCAGTTTATTATGCCTACAAAAGAAATTATCTTATTGATGTTATGGTAACGTTTATTGCTTCAATAAGACGAGTTTAACTTAAACTTATTTGGAGCGGAGTTTCATTTTCTTATTAGTCAAAATTAAGTTCGTTTTTTAGGAACGTTATGAAAATAAAATATTAAATATAATAAACGGATAAGAGAAGGTATGCCCTTATCATAGAATCAAAATATGACATTGTTGAGCAAATTTGACATGATAATAGAAAAAGTCGGATAATTTTCTTATATATACCATTTTTGAATATCAACAAACATATGACAAGTCAATTTATTGGTACAACTAACACCAAAACTTAAGACAATTCCAAGTCACGCCTAATTGGGTGCCTTATATAAATGAAATAATGGTACAAAAGCAAACTCATTGAATATCTATAATTAAAGCTAGTGATTGTACAAACTTAGAGAATCATAATGCGTGCATGTTCATAAAACTAAGTTACAAGACTGCCGACGATCTGTCGTTCTCCGTTTGTCCGCAACTATTGACATAATGTACATTATCCTTTTCATACCTGTCAACGTTGGGAGCAAATTCAATTATTTATAAAAAAGCTACTAAAATTTTTAAAAAATTAATAGACTAATGACCACCCAAAAAAAAAAAAACAAAGAGAAAAACGAAAAGAATGTCGACTAGAGATTGCTGATTGTCAACGAACAAATGGAAGAAAGTAATAATTCAAGGATGTGAGACCGTGGATTATGATTTGTAGCTTCTGTTTGTGTTATTATAATTCAAAAGTATAAGGTCACCGTTTTTTTAATTAAAATATAAAATATTACAGTATTATGTATTGAATAATAAATCTTTTAAACTATAAAATGTATTGAAGTAATTTTGATGTCATTAATTTCATATTATAAGATTAATCACGTAACAAGCATTTCTTGGGCAATTTTAATTCCGGTAAAATGACCTATCATTAGATTCAATGTGGCCTCATGGCAACATTTTAATACCGCGTGATATTCACCATAGTATAATCTAAGCCACTCTTACTTTTTAATTATTTTTCTAAAAAATACTTACTTTCTCCATTAAATACAAGAAGGAACTAATGTTTTGAATACCAGATTGATACTGGCACCAGATTTGTTTTTAAAATAATATTGTACTAGTACTGGTCAATATTAGTATCGTTTCGGAAATTTTTTATAATTATAAATTAATTCTTAAATTTTATAAAGTTTGTAAAATAGGTTATAAATATATAATATTGTATAGTTTTTAACTTAACTTTAAATCTAAAAAAGTCAAAATATACAATTTTTTAAAAAAAATTTAAAAATTTAAAAAATTTTATTTTTTCTATATCAGCCGTATTTGAATCCGTACAAAATTAAAGAATTTTGTATCAAATTCAAACTGATACCTCTAGTATTATCGATCAATACCAATACAAAATTTCAAATAATGGAAAAAACTTTTTTATTATTAGGCTAAATACTCAACAAATTTTTTTAAATAAAAAGAAGTACTTTTTTTTTCTCAAGATCGAATGTAGGGAGAATACTGATTAAAATTTTGGGAATTGTAATAAACTAAAGCCTCGAGCTCGAAGCTAGGGGGAGGGTTAATGACATAGTTCCCACTATTAAAGACAAACTTTAGTCCATTTTAAATGAATTAGAAACAGTAGAAATTCCATTAAAGTTTAAAATATGATTGCTAAATAAATAATGGTTCATTGATATAAAGTAAATGTACGTGTAAGATGTGACGCTTTCTTAAATGTACACGTCTGTGTACCTTTTTCCCTATAAACAAATCTTTTAGGATTACATTTAAAACTTCTTTGGGGAGGGAAAAGATTAAGTAGTGACCTAATTGGTGAACGTTTACATCTAAATAAAATCTTTCGGGGACCAAAATGCATTAATCTTCTCCGTCTGCCGCCAATTAAAAGGACACAAACTTAGGGAGGAAAAAAAAAAGGAAGGCAATTCTTAGAAGATCAATGTTGATTAACAAGTGAAAGATCCTGCCTGGAGCTTCACGTAAAACATTTGATGTAATGACACTGACCTTAGTCATAAACTCGTGAAATGACCCGTATATTAAATATTGTATCGGTATCAGTATTAAATTAATATAAAAAACAGTATTATATTGATACTAATTAATATCGGTATTGTTTTAGATAATTTTTTAAAATTATAAATTAAAATTTATAAAATGATCTATAAATATATTATATTATGTATTTTTTAACTTAATTTTAAATTTTAAAAGAACAAAATACAATATTTTAAAAAAAATTTTAAAAATTATTTTTTTTATATCGGCCAGTATTTGAATCCAATTCAAAATTGACAGATTTCATACCAATTGGTGTCCGGTACCGAACACACTGAAAATGACACATATTATGATTAATAATTATTTAAAATTTTAAATTACAATTTACAACCATAAATTCGATTGTGAATTATTATAATTAATTATTAATGACAATATAATGATAATAAATTATGATAATAAAAAAGATAAAAAAAAAAGTAGGATTATAAATAAATTTCTAATTTTAAATTTTAAATCTTTTATTCATTTAATATTTTTCCAGAATTGAAAAATTGTAGTATCGGTGGATGGATTTACCATTTTAGCTCAGACTTAAGGTTGATGATGGAAAATTTGTTATTGGAACATAACGTCATTTAGGATGTCAAATATGTCAAATCTTCCCCTCCATTATCCTTTAATTAAAAGTGACTGGATATTATTTAAAAACTTTTGCGTTAGCCGACCACTGTTATGAAATTTAGCAAGCTTAGGATACGATAAGATTTGGTCGCATGCCATGTATGCTCAAGCCTTTTCTCTCTCTTTGTCCTTTCTCAAGTTTTCTTCTTTGTCAATTTCAAAGAATTGATCTCAAGCATAAAACATCACACGATTTGTTATTTTCTATTTAACTTCATGCCCATATAACGAATAATTTAAAAAATATTGAAATAAACAATAAGGTTACAGCCTGTTTCCATCAGCTTTAATTTTTTATTTTTTTAAATACAAAATTGATAAAAAAATAAATTAATACTATATAAAAATTAAAAAAATACAATAATTAATATAAAAATACAACAATCACAACAAAAAAATCATAATCCACAATTCAACTAAATATCTTATTTTATAGGCATGTCGAATGTCAATAGAGGGTTTTATAAAGTTCATTTAGAAGATGTTTATTTAGTTGTGGGTTGTGATTTTTGTGTTTTTATATTAATTTTTATTTATTTTTATTTTTATTAAGTATTAGTGTGTGCTTTTTTATCTCTATTTAAAAAAAACAAGAAACTAAAATTAAAAATTAAAACACACTTAAACAAGGCCTCAGCTTTTCATTTCTATTTTTATATTTTATTAATGTATTTTTAATTTTATACTCTTTTAGTTATTATATTTATATGTTATTTTTTCAATTTTTATACTTTTTTCGATTTTTATATTTTAACAAACAGAAAAAAAATCCTAATTTTTGTTAGAGAGAACAGTAGGTATGCACCATACAAAGCCATATTTTGTATCATTTCTTTTTTTAATTTTAATTTTTTTTAATTTTTTTAAATACAGAAATAAAAAAGTACAAAAATAAAAAAAATACACTAATACAATATAAAAATAAAAAATATCAAAAAAGTAAAAATTAATACAAAATTACTAAAATCACATCTAATAACAAAACCAAATATTATTGAACCTTTGTTACCAATTGGCTTTATACTTATTTTCGATATAACTCACCCATAATGTTTGTCAATTTCATCTTACAACATTAATAATGCATTAACTAAACGACATGATTGTTAAACGGGTCCTATGTCGTCAACAATCCAAGCTTTGCCCTAACCATACGATTGCACGTAATTAATTGGACTCATGCTTGTAGGTCACCCACATTCTTATTTCATGGTCTGGTTGGGTTGTGAAGACCACTTACGTGTATGCAATCAAATTTGATGTTGGATTGTGTACGATATCTTATACATACAATCGATTAAAACTATATGGTATTTCTTAATCATTTTTTTGGCACTAAATCCAACTTTTTGAACAAGTGCTTCTAACACAAACAATTCCTTTTTCTCTCTGTTTTTTGTGTGTGTGGTTTTTTAAGGATGTCAAGCATGCAAGCTATATTGATAATGGCATGATGAGTTTGACTTTTTGTAGAAATCAGTAGAGTCTTGCTTGCCAAAAGAGATCCCACAAACCAAAAAAAGGCTCCCACCACTATCTTTGTAACTCGTTGAAGCAAAGTATACAATGCTCCATTGAGATCTTTTTGGCAAATACTTGAAAAAGGATAGGATCTTATTAAACTCCTTCCTTTGCGGGTACTATTTTCCCACCATTCTTCAACATTGAACTACAAATTCAGGTGTTCAAGTGACCCTTTGGGCTACAACTTACTAGATCTTTAGAGAACAAGAGGGGCCCTTTAACCCCTTTGGTGCCATGCGGTTGGTACAAAAGAACAAAGCAAGGCCAGAAGGAAATCATGTTGTGGTCACAGTCACACACAATGGTAGTAGTAGTATAGTGGAATTTACAAGTGAATTGTCACTTCCTCGAAAAGGGTTGGCTAATCATAGATTGTGTTGGTGGGTTGCCTATTCTATCTCATTAGTCTCACTTTTGTTCCCTCCAGGTATCCTTCAATCACTTCCATTCCTCTAGTTTTCAACTTTCATCAAAATACACATATCATCTTTTTCAAATGCAGAGAAGAACTTTAAAAGGCTCTATAGAAATTCAATTTCTAGATTTAAACATACTTCTTCCTTCTGGTAACATTTGATTTGAAACAGCAAGTGTCATAGGAATTCATAAACAGGTTTGCTGGTTCTTTTTTCAAGCAGATCAGATAGAAGTAAATCAATTGACTACACATCTCTGTTTCTGAATTTATAGATTTGAAATTTTAATTTCAAGAGTAAATCCGCATAATTAGAGATATCTTAAAGCACAAATCATATGCACCTAAATCCCATAATTAGTACAGAACATATGTTATTTATTAGTTTCGACATTCATGTTTATGCAGCTTCCTTATATTAAAATACGTCCATGAATATAGGTAAGCCGCTGCAGTACTCTTCATTCTTTCTTTAATATCCTCCGGCTTCGTTATTTACAATACTATTGAAAAATTTAGGGTCATTTGATTGAGTTTTTTATTGTGAATTTTAGTTATGGTAGTTGTATTTTTATATTAAATTTTATGTATTTTTATAAAATTTTGATTTATTTATCTAAATTTCTGTTATATTCTTTATTAATTTTTGTGTTTAAAAAATTTTAAAACCAAATCTGAAAATGGAATCGTTTTCAAGCGACCCTTAATTCACAAATATTACTTTATTTTTTAGACTAATCAATAATAATAAAGGAACAGGCTTACCCAGATTTTCAAGATTTGAAATTGGGAATAAAACCTTGAATCCCTCCAGGTAATCAAAACTGGAAGAAAACCAATTCTTGACAGCTGAATACTGATACAGAAATGAAAAAAGGCATATAAAATGGGAACAAAAGTTCAATATTAAATATGAGAGTGCAAAAATTATCGAATACCAATGAACAAAAACAAACCTTGTGCTTGATAGAGTTTGAGTTTGCAATAACTTGGGAAGTCCAATGTCTAGAGAGCCCATCCACTATACAATATGCAGTGTCCCATCTCCAGAATCACCATTCCTTGAAGACTGATGCCAGCGGATACACTAATAATAGTAAGAAAGCAAAAAGCTAACACTTTTCTGATTGCAGAACGAAGTAAAACAAGGAAATTAACTTCATTTTTCCAGTTCTTTTATAACTTAGTAACTATTGACTAAACCATTACCCACGAAGTTCCGAACCAAAATGTCCAAATTGATGGCCTGAAATTACTAAAGACGATGTGTTGGAGGTAAAAAGCGATCTAGAATCTGTGATGATCAGAGCTTTTCCTTAAAAAAAGAAGAAGAGAAATTGCAGATATTAAGCTTATGTTTTTCTTTTTCTTTCATCTTAAAATGTTTTTGATTTCTAAAATTTAATGGCGGTGACAAAGTATTGCTTTTTTGATTGATGGTATTGCATAATTCTTTTTATTTCTCCTATTTACATGTTTTATCTATAGAGATGTTATGATTAGACAACTTGTTTTTATTGGGTCCTAACAGTGCATGAAGAATTTGGTGAAGTTATTTTATACTTGAACATGTCTTACATTACATTGATACTTGTAGAATTACTTGCGATTCCTTCGTTTATTTTCTTATTATTCTTTCTTTATGTGCTATAATGAATATAGGAATGTTGCAGATCAAGGAGTTTGATGTATGTAAATGCCTTGAGAAGAAGAGGAAACTAAGGCCCGTTTCGTTGGATTTCTTTTTTTAGTTTTAATTTTTAGTTTTTTTAAACATAAAAGTTGACAAAAAAAACTTCACAAAAATTTTAAAAAAACATTAATACAGAAATCGAGAAAAATAATACAAAAATTTTAAAAATAAATAAAATTAATACAAAAATTACAACCAAAAGTTGAATCAAACTGTTTATTATTATTTTCTGTTTCTGTTTTTCTGTTTTAAAAATAAAAGAGGAAAATATATTTAGTTATTTTTTTGTTTACAAAATTAGAAAAGTAGAAATAAAAATAAAAATAAGAAAATTCTGTTTTTTACATTTTAAAAATAAAATTTATAAACAGATTTTTCTATATTAAATAATTGACATAATTTATTAATGTATATATTTTTAATGTATATAAGAGTATTTTGTTCTAAAATTTTGAATTTATTTTATATGTAATTGTAATCACTAATTAGTTTTTAATTATATTTTTGCTTTTAGTTTTTTAATTTCAAATCATAGCTAAATAAAATTTTATTTTTCATTATAAAAATATTTAAATAAAAAACTACAAAAAAAAAACTAAAATGATACTAAACGACCTCTAAGAATCTGATTAGTATATTTTCTACTTTGGTTTTCCATTTATATTTTAGAAAACACAGAACCAAGAAAAAAAATATGTTTAGTTGTAATATATTTTGTTTCTTTGTTTATAAAATTAGAGAAACCAAAACATAATAAAAAATCTAAAAAATTATATTTATCCAAAACAAAATAAGTTTTATAAACATATTTTTATACATGGAATAATTGATATAATCTATTAACTATTATCTATTTTTAAAATGTATAAAAGTGGTTTAATTTAAATTTTAAATTTAATTATCACTATTTAATTATTTTTTAATCATAAATTTTAATCAAATAAAATTTGGGTCCTAACAGCGCATGAAGAATTTGGTGAAGCTATTTTATACTTTAACAGGTCTTAGATTGATACTTTTAGAATTACTTCCGATTCCTTCGTTTATTTTCTTATTATTCTTTCTTTATGTTCTGTAATGAATATAGGAATGTTGCAGATCAAGGAGTTAGATGTATGTAAATGCCTTGAGAAGAAGAGGAAACTAACTGTTTACTATTATTTTCTATTTCTGTTTTTCTATTTTAAAAATAAAAGAAGAAACAATATTTAGTTTTTTATTATTTGTTTAAAAACTCAGAGAAATAAAATAGAGTAAAAAAGAAATTCTGTTTTTCACATTTTAAAAATAAATTTTATAAACAGATTTTTTCACATTGAATAATTGACATAATTTATTAATTAATATATATTTTTAATGAATATAAGAGTATTTTAGTCTAATAATTTGAATTTTTTTATATTTAATTGTTATTACTAAATTATTTTTTTAATTATAAATTTCAACAAAATATATTTTTATTTTTAATTTTTTAATTATAAGTTGTAACTAAACAAACATATGCTTTTCTTTACAAGAAAAATAGAAATATAAAAATAAAAATAAAAATAAAAAATTACAAAGTGACACCAAATAATCTCTGGGCTCTGGGCTCTATTTAGTATATTTTTCTATTTTTGTTTTTAAAAATGTAAAAATTAAGGAAAAAACATATTTAATTGTAATTTATTTATTTCTTTGCCTATAAAATCAAGAAATCCCAACCAGAAATAGAAAAATAAGCAAATTATGTTTTTCTATATTTTGAAAATAAATTTTATAAATATATTTTTATACATTGAATTATTGGTATAATCCATTAAC
>JAOXYD010000003.1:19283134-19295245 GCA_028565735.1 Pinacopodium congolense | reverse complement strand
GGGTTTATTGAACTAAAAGAGGTTCTACCTTTATTTTAATGATGAGACAAAGCAATTTATTACTAGTGTTTTGTTGTTTTTAGGACCTTGATAAGATAGGTATATGGAAATGTGCTTAGAAGAAGATTTTAAAGTTAAAATGGAGCTTATGGTAGTCAAGTAAAAGAGCCTCAAGTTGGAAGACCGAGCTATATTTTTTTAATAGATTGATCATTGTACTTTTTAATATAAGTTTTATTTAGTTTTATAGTTTTGTTTAATGGGCTCACTCATACATAATTTCATACATGGTTAGATTATACTACATAATTAAGAGGAAAATTTGTGAGACATGCTTTAAAATAATCCTCTCGATAAGTTAGAAACGTTTTATGGAAGTTTTTTAATGTTTTGTGAGTTAAGAAATGTTTTTGAAGTATTAAGAAGTGTTTTTGATTGATTAAAATGTGTTTAAATGTATTTAGAGCATGAAAATTTAGTCTAAGCAAGGAACGGTTGACTAGAGGATTTGGTTGGTTAAAAAATGTATCATTTGTTTCTAGATTAGTTAACCAATGCATTGTATCAATTGACCAGTGACTGGTCAACCGATGTAAGTACTAGTCAACTAGTAGTGGTGAGAATCACGTGTCAACAGGCAAAAACTAGCAATAAAAAGAAATTGATGAACATTGATGTTGTCTAATGATCATAAGCCAGTGGGACTTATTTTCACTATAAATATGTGTTTTGGTGTGTATAAAAATTATCTAAGTGTAGTGTCAATCTTATAAAAGTAATTTTTAGCAATGTGAGGCTCATTGTGTGAAAATTGGTGAAATTTTAGGCTTGTTTCAAAGAGTTTTGTGCCTCTTCATTCAAGTCATTAGTGAGCCCTTATCAAACACTTTGTAAGTTAAGTGAAATACTTCTTCAAGTTTATTTTAAGTGTTTGTTAAAAGGTTGTGAAATTGTGAGATTATTAAAAGTTACCCTAGAGCCTAAAAAAAAAAGGAACCAAAGTTGTACTTGTGAGATTTGAGATAGTGGAATACCGAATGAAATGTTGGGGAATGGATGTTGGTGAAGAGGTTATCACCAAGCCACTATAAAATTGGTTTGTGCCTTTTTTAACTTATCCTTTTAGTTTGAAGTTTTATTTGCCAAATGGTTCATATTGGTTATTACATTATTTATATTGTTTATTCAATTTCTAATTTTCTTCTTATAATTGTTTAAATAGGTTTGTTAATTTAGGATCATTAACTTAGGAATTTTTTAAAGAACCTAATTTGCTCTCCCTTTCTCCTTTTATGTGCCAAATAGATGAAGTAAAGGTAGTCAATTTGTGTTCATACAAATAGTCTGTACATATTAGATTAAAAGAGACATTCTTAACATAAGTGAAAAGAGAATGAAGTTAGATAACCAAGATTATTTCTTTTATACCTTGTCGATAATATTAACATAATGAGAATTATAAATTTACATACAAGGATATACATATCTATTTTATTTTAAATCATATGTAACTTGTGAATCTTATTAAGTTGAAGGATCACTAAATCAACCTTTAGGGAAAAGGCTAATTATGTTAGTAAAGTGTTAAATCTTATACATATAATGTATAAAATCTAAAAAAAATGATAAAAATATGAATACTTGTATTTTATTGAATTTATTGATGACTTTATTTGATAAAGTCATTTACATTAAACGAAATATTAATTTAAATTTTTTAAACGTTTAAAGTATTTAGATCTAAGTATAAATTAGGCATTAAAAATGCCTAAGCACTTCAATAAGAACAATGTGGTGAATTTCATTTATTTTTTTTAATTATCTATAAGAAATGAGATTCTCTAGTAAATATGTTTATAATTAAATTCTTTAATAGTATAAATATATGTGAGTAGGAATTTTACAATTGATGATCTTTTCAATGTCATATTTAGTTAAATCATATATTATCTAATAAATTTAGAACTAAATTAGGTAATAGAATAGCATGAGATATCCAAAAGTTATGGATTTTATCTTACAAGCTTCATTTAACAAAAGTTTTGTTTCAATTTATAATTATAATAATATAGTTCTCAAGATAAATAAAGTGAGTGAGATAAAGTTTGACGAAGCTCAAATCTTATAACAAACAATCTAAATGGAACTAATGTCTTTATCTGATACATTAGATGTATAGCCAAAGGGTTTAGAGACTTTGGAAAATTCATTTTTTATGAATTTAAAAAGTTTATGTTGAAGATGGTTATGGATATATCATGTTTATAAGAAGATTAGTAGGAATATAGTTGTACTATAAATGTTAGTTTATAACTAGTAGGCTAATCATAAAGGATAATAATTCATATTATCAATTATTGAAGATATGATACTCTAAAAGCAAGTCTATATTGGATATAAAGAGGTAATTGATGGTGCGCATTTGATACATGTCTTAGACATGTTTTCATAGTTAAAATCCTAAGTTAGAAGGTGATTTATATTTGAATTTGATGCTTAAATTGTTAAATTTTGAATAAGATGTTATTTATGATGATTTTGATGAATACATATATTTTTGTAGGTCTTAATAAACAATTTGATGCATATATAGATTTGAAAGGGTTGTGGGATCAAAAAGAGAATGAAAAGCATCAATTAAGTAAGCTTCATATTTTGTCTCACAGATAGGGCCTAAACTATAAGAAGTTTTTGAAGAAAAACGTCAAGAGAGCAAAAGAGGCAGAGAAATCACAGCAAGGTTCACGACTGTGAATTTATTTTCCTAGATCCAATGGTATGTCCCACCACCATGAGCTAGTGGGACAGTCACGACATTCTCCTATTTAAGTGCAAAATTAGGTTTTTCTCATTGTTTTTTTATCCTTCGAAGCCTGAAGCCATCACCGAAAGAACAAGAGCTAATTCTCAACCATCTTCATATAGTTTTTAAGCAAATTAAAGGAGAAGATTGGATAAGCATCAAGGAATTGAAGATCAAGATTGATTTTCGAATAAGAGTCATAAAAGATTCAAACATTCAAACATTAATAGAAAGAGTTTCTCAATCTTTATTTCTTTTATGATTGTTGTTTTTAATTTCAATACATTTAGAAATTAATTTTCCTGTAGAATCTAGATGTTTATGAACCCTAAGATATAATATTTATTGTTCTTGACTTTGATTCAATGTTGAATTTCCACAATTTGTCTTAGATTTATCTATGACAATAATGAAATTAGTTTTGATTTCTAGATGAACTTAAGTGTCAATTCTAATTATCTAATTTCATGTATGTAACAAATTGTGTATGGTGATCTAAAAATAGACTTACATAATATTTTCATATTAAATGTGAATTTAATCAAAGTAGTAGGTTTTAGAAATCGAATTAATGCTTTCATTTATATTTTTAATTAAGGAGAACTTTTTTATTAACTAACTAAAAATATAGGAATTGTATAACTTGAGAGAGAGTATGATTAACTTTATGGAACCTATGGTCCAAGTAAACATAGAAAATCCATTGAATTAAAGGTGACTGATAAACATTAACATATCTTAACAAAGTTAACCATCTAGGTCTTAACTTCTTTAATTGCATCTTAAATTTAGTGAATGTTACTTTGGATTTGTTTGTTAGTTATTTAGTTTACTTTAGATAATTATCAAATTAATCATTAAATATTAGATAAGTTAGATAGTAAAGACAAGGAGATTACTAGTAGTTTATCAATAATCCTCGTAAGATGATAATTTAGACTCACATTAGCTATACTACGATAAAATAGGTGTACTTACCTATTTATAATCTTAGTATTGTTAGATTTTATATTATGGATTTAATTTTATTTTAAAATTTTAAGAGTTTAGATTGTACATCAAGTTTTGACATCACTACTAGGGATTGATTTTGGATATTAAGATATTTCTATCTCTATCTCTATGAAGAGAAGATGGAATGGTTTATAGTAACTATTAGAGCAATACCTACAATGTAGTACGAATTGATCAAACTTACTCTAACCAACCTCCATTAGTTTACTATCAATAGCTAAAGAAGGATCGAGGTTGAGAGAGTTATTAATGAAGGCCATATCCACAACAAAAGCTTAATTTGAAGGTATAAGGGCTTCCTTCCATAATTTGATGGCATAAGTTGAGCAACTTGTTCAACAAGATGAAGAATTGAGATCGATAGAATTGTTAGTTAAGATCATATCTACAATTAAAGCTCGTTTCAAAACCCTAGAGACTTCTTTTTATAACTTGGCAATATAAGTTGGGAAAATAGCTGAACTAATTATAGCACAAGAGTGAGTAAGTTTTCCTACTACTATATAAATGGAGGCAAGGGAGCATAAGAAGGATTAATTAACAATAAATACAAGGGAGCTAACAATCAATGTGGATGATGATGCAGAAGAAATTATTGATGTTAAATTCATTAAGTAAGATAATCAAGTACCTTAGCTTATTGATTTTATTGGTATCACAATTTCTGATTACTTGTAGGAGATTGGATATGAAAATCTTTTTCTAAGTTACCTATGACAATCTAATTAGGTGAAGGGAGATATCATATGGTAGGTATTGCAGCTCATATATTTTTAGTGAACCATCTAGTATTTAAAGAAATTGGCAAAAGCTATAGTTAAACAAGAGAATATTCATTCTTTAAAATTAAAATTCAGTTAAAAGACCTTAAAGAAACACTTGTTGAGAGGCAACTTAATGTTTATACTATCTTTTTTTATTATTTTTTTACTTTGGTTCTTAGAATTTTTTGCATGTAGGGTTACATTTTAGCATATATCATTGGATTGCATATGCATATGGTTTTTTTAGTTTATGTTTCTTTAAATTTCTTTTCAAATTTCAGTTGTTAAATTGCTTCGATTGTGAATGGTTATGTTTCAAAATGAGTTAGACAATAACAAGGTATTTACTCATTCCTTGCATTACACATTTATAGTTTGGGATTTTTTATTGAGATATAGGGTTTAAACTTAGGTTTTCATTCTTGGTCGAATATTTAGGGCTTTCCATCAATATTTAAGTCATATGTTAATCTTTAGTAATATAGCATATGGAATAATACTTTCCTATTATTCTCCATTCACCCAGGAGTTAATTTGGTTAATTTTTCTAATGGGTGATTTGTGTTATGAGAAATTATTAATTTTCTTTTGTAATAATTGTCATTTTGAGTTTATTGCCAAATTTTGGTGCTTAGTATTCATAAAAAACCACTTGTTGATGTTAAACACTTTATAGATTATTCTTTGGAACCAAAATTAAATGATAATTATAGTCTTAAGTGTTTAAGGAATTGAGATTGATGTATATAATGCTTAAATTGTGCATGGATAACTTGTGTTTCTTTTATTTTGGATTTCTATTACCATAAATGTCTAACAATGGTTTACATGTCAACTATGATTCATGAACACCTCACGATCTTTTCTATTATGCTTACTTGATGAATTTAGCATGCTATAAGTATACTTTATTTAGAATGGTTGATGAGTTTTTATGCCTCCTAAGCCTTTAACTTAAGCTATTGTGGAACATGCTACAGGATTTAGTGCTTTGAATGTATTTACCTATTATATGATCATTTTAATGGTTATAATTGATTATAGGGATTGTGTCTTATGGCGTTGGTCATAAATATGGTTTTTTTACATTTTTTTAATGTTAATTGCAGAAATCATGAAGAAAACCAAGACGATGGCCCATAATGATGCTTGATCGTTTTGCACACGGACTTAACTTTGCAAAGAAGTTTGATTTTTTTATTTTTTTTCTTTTCATTATATTTAATTTTATTTTCATTTCATTATGAATGTTTCATTTGCATCATATAGGATTTTTTTATTTCTTTTCATTTTATTTTTATATTATTTTATCAATCTTGATCTAACCATTTAACAAAACCTTATATTTAACTATGCTATTCATGAAATAGAAACAAGCTTTGATTCTCTTCTGCAAAGCATCCAAATCATATGGAATGAAAACTATCACAACCATGCATAATTTTGGAGTTTAAAATTTTTCAAGGGAGTGCTATTATTTTTCACTCTACACCTCTTGTTCTTTCGTTTACTTTTTAACTTGGAAATTTTGATTTAAGTATGGGAGATAGATACGTTTATTATTTATATACTATGTACACTTAAATTGTTAGGAGTCCAAGGGCGATTTCTTGGATAGTCCATCTCAAATGGATTTAATTATTAGTTAATTATTAATTGTGGTATTATTATATAATTGATATTTTTTATTTAGTGAACATTGATCAATTCTTGATTTGATTTTAGACCATAACTTTTCTTTTTCTTTTTTATTTTAAATGCATTGTACGTGTTAAGTGACTCTTACTTATAATATTAGGTTTTTAAGGACATTTTTTATATAGATTATGTGAATTTAGAATAGGAAGTATAGTTTATTACTTAAAAATTGAAAAATATGTATGTTTGTAAAGTACATGGGCAAAAATTTTTCACTTCACTAGCTTCGTATCATTAAAAGATTGAAGTACATATGGGGTGCTAATATCAATTTGAGGGAGTGACCTAATGGAGTAACTGGAGTGTTCATAAAAAGGTTTTCACTGTCGCATTAAAAAGATCATTAATATCTCAAATAAGCTTAGAAATAGCATCCTAGTTAAGTAATTAGGATCATTCATAATAAGGTATTTACCCTCATTTTAAAAGGCTAGTTGACCTCTAAAGTAAAGTTTATTTTTTATTATTTTGTTCAAAAATAGTCTTGATTGAATTTGCATGATGATTTAAATTACTTGGATACTTAATATTAGACATAAAGGGTTACTTTCTATTACCTATGTATTTACATATAATATAAATGTTTTGTTATAATAGAGTTGGGATATATAAGCTATATCAAAAGAATTGACTTTTAATTTGTTATACTTAATTATCTTTCAAATTTTTATTATAATTTTTTTGAGCAAGGTATTTTACTCATTGCTTGAGGAAAAGTAACAATTTAAATGAAAAGGTATTTGATAGTGCACATTTGATATATGCTTTAGGCATGGTATCATAGTTAAAATCCTAGGTTTAAGGGTGATTTCTATATGAATTTCATACTTAATTTGTTAAAATTTGAATAAGATGTTGCTTATGATAATTTTGGTGAATGTGTATGTTTTTTATGGTCTTAGGGGGCAATTTGATGCATATATGGAGGAGAAAGACTTATGGAATCAAAAAGACAAGGAAAAGCATCAAGTCAATGAGTTCCACACTTTGTATCACGGCCATGGCCTAAAGTATGGGAAGTTTTTGGAAAAAAACAAACACCAAGAGAGCAAAGGAGGCGGAGAAGTCATGACTAGGGTTTATGAGCCTAGCCATGAATCTGTCTACCTAGATTCCATGGCTTATCCCATGGCCACTAGTAGTCGAAGCCTTCTCCTATTAAAGTACAAAATCATGTTATTTCAATTATTTTTTATCATTGGAAGCCTAGGGTTTTTGAGAAAATTGAAGGAGAAGATTGGTTTTTCAATCATTAAGGAATTAAAGATCAAGATTGATTTTCAAATAAGAGCCATAGAAAATTCAAGGATTCAAGTATGATGAGAATGAGCTTCTCAATTCCTATTTCTCTTATGATTGTTATTGTTTATTTCAATATGTTTAGGAAGTCATTTTCTTGTAGGATCTAGATGTTGATAACCCCTAAGATATAGTAATTGTTGTTCTTGACTGCGATTCAATGTTGAATTTTTAGATTTTTTTAGATTTATCTATAAAATTAATGAACTTGTTTTTGATTTCTATGCTAACATAAATGTCAGTTCTAATTATCTGATTTCATTTATTTATATTGAGAGATCAACTATATGAATAGATCAATCTATAGGTAATGAATCTTGCATAAAAATCTAAAAATAAACTTACATAAGATTTTTGGATTAAGTGTGAATATAATTAAAACAATAGGTTGCATAAATTGAATTAAAACTTTTGATTGTTTTGTTAATTAAAAAGATCTTCTAATTTACTAATGGAAAGGATAGGAATTGTATAACTCGAGAGAGAGTACAATTCAATTTAAGTAACATATGGTCTAAATAAATTTGAAAATTTTGTTGAATTGAAGTTGAATGATAAACATGAACATAGCGTAGGAGAGTTAACCATTTACGTCATAGCTTTTTTATTGCATCTTAAATCTAATGAATGTTGCTTTGGAATTATTAGCTAGTTATTTATTTTAATTTAGTTAATTATCAAATTAATCATCAAATATTGGATAGGTTAGGCAATAGAGAGAAGGAGATTGCTAGTAGTTCATCAATAATTCTCGTGGGACAATAATCCAAACTCACATTAACTATACTATAATTCGATAGATGCACTTGCCTATTTACATTCTTGGTATTGTTAGATTTGAAATTTTAGATTTAATTTTATTTAAAAATTTAGGGGTGTAGAACATACATTAGTAACAACTAAAATTTTATAAATAGAGACCTATACAAAAAAATACAAAATTTGTTCATCTATTATAATCTAATTATATAGATAATGTGTTAAAAGTGTTTAACATTTGATATATTTGATATTCATAAAATATCAAAAATACCCATTATTCTATACATTAGTTGATACTTGAGTTTAAGATCATATACAAGAGCAAAAGTAATTTCTAATTAAGGTATGTCTTAGTTAGAACAATATTATTTTGTGCTAAAAAGATTCCAATGTAGCATAAATTGCTAACAGTAAAATTTTCAACATAAATGATTTTTTGGATTACAAAGTTGTTTAATGAACCTAATATAGTTTCTTGCATTGTTTAAAATGGAATGTATTATGAAACATTAGAGCCATTAGGCATGAGAAAGGAGTTAACGTCTTAACAAAGATCCAAGTATATATTTAGGTAGTTTCTCTTAATTATGATGATAATTAAAATGAAAGTCATGAGGTTAAGCAAGTACTTATTAAAGATAATTTTGTAGAATTTTTATTGAAATATCATCCTAGCAAAAACATAATTATCATATAGTGATATGGTGTAAGATACTTTAAGTGATTAGCAAAGTGCAACTAGGAGATTGTTAACTTATGTCGTATAGTCAATTGATTAGTTATATATTTGTGACATAATCAATTAAAGGAAATTTTTTTTCTTATGCACATTTATTTAATTAATTAATGTATAAGATAAAGTATATAGGATCAATATATTTTACAAATAAAATTATGATGAATTCATAATTATGAAGTTTTTATTGCATTTAGGTTAACTTTAAATTATTCCTAATTGTTGCTCTAGGATTAACCAATATCGTGTTTCTTTCTTATAAAAGGATTAGTTGATCTTATAGATTAAAATATGATGATACTTAAATAAATATGTAGGTGTTTGTTAGAGAATAAGTTAATTAGACTAACCCATCATGAGAATTCTATATGGAACATTACCTATTTGTTTATAACAAGGTTTATTGTGATGATTATATAAGTGATTATTTCATTTGAAATCTCCAAAGTATCTCATATAGGGATTACTATATTTTGATACTAGTTATGTCTTATCCTATTTAATACTAACTCGCTTGGTGGTCCGTAAACATGATATTAATTATATGGAAAAAGTATAGTCATTAATATAAAATTTGTTCCATTAAAATGAACTAAAAAATGCTCTATTATTCTCATCTAGTGTTAGTTTAGAAAATCATTGGCCATCGTCAAATAATATTTCAAAAATTATTTTTAAAAATTATTAAAAGAATCAATTATTAATATTAGAGAACTTATATGATTGAATTGAAATAGTATAATTATTAATTTCATAGTTTATATTTAATCAAAATATTGTATGATGAAATGATTTAATTATATATAAAAAATCATGAGTAAAAAAAGTGATATAAAAACTGAAAATTTTTAGACAATTAATAAAGAGTAAATTTTAGTGAAATTTGTCGTACAAATATTTTGATTACAAATGAAACTTGATTTAGTTTGGACTAAAATTGTTTTGATTACATAGATAACATTAGTTATCTACTATTTCAAACACTCTAAAATTAAAGATATCAATAATTTTAAACTGTTTTCTTATAATTATGCTAATAACTGAATTACTAATACTTTTCTTTTTTACATTTTTCCTTTAAAGGTAGTCACAGCAAACTTGGTTGGGTTCTCTTAATTATGTTTATATCATTTAATATTATACTCAAAACATATATATATATATATTACTTTCTTTGTATTATTATAAATGTCTAGCAATATTTTAAATATTATATCAGTACTCATACCAGATTTGGTTTTGGTATGGTACTATATTGATATCAGTCAATATTAAATACCGTTTCGGATAATTTTTAAAATTATAAATTAGTCCTTAAATTTTATAAAATTTACAAAATAATCTTCTTATATATTGTACTATACATTTTAAACTTTACTTCAACCTTGTCTAAAAAAATTAATTGTAATTTAAATTTAACATAATATCAATTATACCTTTATTCCTATTAATAACAGTTTTCATATATTTTTATATGAATATAACTAGAATTAATATCAAGAAAAGATCAATCAACTCAAACATAAAGTTAAATTAATTATATCAAAACATTAAACAATAAGAACAAAATCATAGACTTAAGAATTCATATGCATTCATATAAATGTATTCAATTAATTATATCTAATTATCATGTAACAATAATAAAATATAAAATCATAAACATGTTTAAGTAAAACTTAAAATAATTATAATTATAATTATTTATATTACATATGTAGAGTTCAACATTTGAGATTATTAGGAACACATTTGATGTGTAAATATTAGATAGTTATATTAATTTTGTCACTTAACTTTAAATTATTAATTTTATTATATATTTAAATATTTATTTAATATACATTTTAAAAAAACAATAAGTATAAATTTTACTATAAAATGAATGGCTGAAATTGAGCTTACAAAAAAATCGTGACATGTACAATTCTCAACTGCTCGATTTTTAAAGATTACATTTGATCTTTGATTCCACTTTGATGCTCTACATTTTAGAATTTAGTGGCCAAGTTATTGGAACATGGTCTTAAAGTGACAGGAGACCCTTGAGTGAAGAGGCACGAGAGAAAGCTTGCATGGGTGGAAAGGAGCGCTGGGTCTCTTTGGCGTGGCATGGCTCTAGGGAGAGCTTCTCACCTCTGGCATCTAGTGGGGGAGGGTGGAGCTGGCGTCGAGGAAGGTGGTGAGCAATAGGTGGGTGACAGAGATCGAGAAGACAAAAAAAAAAAAAGATGTAGAAGCTGAACCAAGTGAACATCCAATTGAGGGAATGTTTTGTTTGAACTTTTATAAATTTCAATTTGGCCAGATACCAAGAACTTCGTTATCAATTTATACCGACTGGTGGTAGCAGACAGAATTGCCGGGATAGATCGGTAACATAATCTAACATTGTAAGAGAGTCTTATCATTTTGTTCTGAGTCCGGTACAATACCGACCAGATCGGAACAGTAATAAAAATATTGGTGTATAGTATAATGTTAAATATTAATCATAAACACCGTAATTCACTTTAATAATAAAATAATTCCTTATCGTTAAATGAGTGAATTATAATTATAGTTGTATATAATATATTAGGGAAAACCTGCGCAGCCCGGACGAAATAGCCCTGTGTAGCCCGGGCCTACGATATATATTATTTATAATACTTAGGTGTTAAGGTTAAATGGGTAAAGTCGGTTCCTTCTTTTTTCTTTTTGGTTTCTTTTACTTCTGAAGAGAAAAGGGTAGAAGCGAGCCTTGACGTCTCGGGATCAGTTGAGATGGAAGAAGATTGCTGCGCCACGCAACTTGTCGACGGTAATGGAATCTTCAATGTCGACGGCCTCCACAACTTCATCTCCGCCACCAAGATGGGCGATTGCGGTCTCTCCTATGCCGTTGTTGCTGTCATGGGCCCCCAGAGTAGTGGTATGCTTTGCTCATCCATTTTCATATTCATCCTCATCTTCGTTTCCTCTGCTCGAACTGCTTTTAGTCCAAAAGACCCTGTCTTTTAATAATAGGATAAAGATCGAGTTAGATGAAGATC